>CM041776.1:325114269-325144283 GCA_023374045.1 Limonium bicolor | reverse complement strand
CATTAGTTCTGTAATTTGCGCACATGCTGAAGAGCTTACCGAGAGAAGGCAGAGGCATTAGACCGTACAAGAGTGTTATTGTTTTGCCAGAGGTTCAAATTGTTGTTTTCACCATCTTGTGGAAGTCTTCGTAGGGAAAGGTTTAACTCCGGAGTCTCGAATAACACCCCTGGATTACCAACACCAAACAAGCCATACAAGCCACCGAAGCTGCTGCAATTATTCGAACGGTTATTATTAAGAGTCCCTATGAGATCAATTGCCTGTCTAGAGGATTCAGCTTGCGAGTCTGCGTCTTCAAACAAGCTGCTTCAGCAGAGTGAATGTAGTTTGCTGCATTTCTATGATTCCGCATCTCCTCGTGGGATCCATCATCTCCGTTATTGATCTCGTTGCTGATCCTGGAACCAGCGAAATCCAGTCCTGGAAAGAGAAAGAACAGTCTTATTAAGTTTTATTGATTTTCTTTCAATTAACTTGCGGTGGGACGGACTATACAAGAAAGAGTTGCAATAGACAGCAAATACTACAACTACTACTACCTGAAACTATGTAATCCTGGTTATTCATGTTTTGGCTTGTTTCCGAACTCTGAAAAAGAGCTGCTGCTTCTGCTTTAGTGTCAGTGACAGGAGATCTGTCGCACTTTTCTCTGGGCATAACCCTATCAGCATCATCTTTTTCCACACTGGCGCTCTCATCTTCCAAGTCTGGTTTTGTGCAAGAGCTCTGTGCAAAGACACATGTAGAATTGTACTTGAGGAGTCAGTCAGCTATTTCTAGTTGTTTACTCACCCATCTCATATTGAAACGCTTATCATAATTACGCTTCCAAGATAAGATCTGATGACATATTATCATTAAAACATAAAAAGAAACATGTCCACTGAAGAACAGGTAACAATTTACAGACCTGGTCATCACTTCCTTTCTTCAAGCAATCCTCTTGTCTTAACGCTACACGTTTAGAACCACTTGAATGATCATTGACAGCCGCATCATTGTTCTCAGCCGTCGCCTCGAGTTTCTGGTGCTGCTGCTGCGCAACACTCTCATCTTGTGGCTCTAGTCCGTTGGACATCGCCTATAAGAAAGAAAAACATGAATCAATAGTCAGACTCAGATTCTTAAAACAAGCCTACGGTGGTAAAACCAACAATTCGGTACTAGTAGGAAACAAAAGCAATTAATTAACAACCAAGTACAAAAAGGAGCAAGTAGAGTGGATCAGAACATACAGATTGCCTTCTCCAGACGTGCTGCCACAGATTTTTCAACTCATTTATCCTTATAGGCTTCATGAGAAAATCTGCTGCCCCTCTCATCATGCATTTGTAGACTGTGCCCACCGAATCGTGGGAAGACATCACTGCAAACCAAAATTAGACAAAAAATAAATACACAATCAATCAAAAGTCCAGATGAAGTTACCCAAAAGAAATTGGAAGTATAAAAATTGTTCTGGAGAATAGGAAAGCTCAAATTGATACAAATACATCTCAAGAGTGGATCCTTACTTATGACTGGAGTGTTTTTGCAGATGTTGTGCTCCATGATTAATGTCAGAAGGGCAAATCCAGAGATGGAAGGTAGTTCTACTTCTGTGAGTATAAGATCAAAGCTGTGTGGCCTTCCTTTCAATAACTCCCACGCTTTTAAACCATCATCAACAGCAGCAACTGTACAAAAAAATATATATGGTAAATTCTACGCAATTTGCAGTAGAGAAAACACTTCAAGAAGCAAATTCCATGATAATTGATACTCTCCACAGGCAAACAGAACACCTCCAGCTTCAAATTATGCAACCATAGCCCAACAAGGTATTATTCTCTTTTTCAAGAGAACTAAAGATATATACTATTACTCTGATTCTTAGCTTAAGATGGGGCCGGGAAACTTAATTAAGTCAGTAGTGAGACACGTGTAAGCGGAAATTGGATAAATTTTAGCTCAGATGTAAGCATCTAATATGAATGAGATAGAGCAATTCCATCCCCTTCCATCCACCCTAAACACCTAAACCCTCCCGATAAAATAAGGTGATCTAAACATAAGACATGAAGAAAACCAACAACTTACCTTTATAGCTGCATTTTCTGAGAAGCGCGGATATGATCTGACGAGTTGAATCATCAGCTTCAACCAGCAAAACTCGAAGTACCATTCTGGGAAGAAACTTCTCCCATCTGATAACTGAATTCGAAGTCCCTTCTTTATTGCTCGTATTATTGGTCCGTCCATCCATAATTTGCTCACTTTCTTCCTTCCTCATCTGTTCAACAGCTTCCATAACACCCTCTTTCGTACTGCACATCACCACTTCACCCATTTCCCTTCTCTGCCCACAAACCCAGAGAAGATATTTGGCACACCCAATTCAAATTTCCGCTTTTTGAGATACACCCAGATGAGATTACCATTAGCTTTCGGAGCTTATCACACCGGAAGTGCTGAAGAAAGAAAGAAGAATGGAGGACGGAAAAGAAACAGAAGAAGAATTAGATGACCCACCAAGGAGAAACTGGCGGTATTTTTTTATATATTTTTTTCATGGACCAGAAAAAATATCTCATGAAAATGTGGGGTGATCGTAGCACCAGGGGAAATAAAAAGAAAGATAAATTACTTGACAAATATGAAATATCCCATCCAGAAGCGAGGAAGAAAGAGCAAACAACTGTGAACGCATAATTGATATTTTGAGTGGGTGTGTTTGTTGTTAGGTCGAAAAGGGATTAGAAATATCTCAAAACCGGGGGCCACTCCCAGGTTGAGTGTAAATTTAATCAGCCTAAGTCTATCATTCAATAAGAAAATTTAATAACCTATCAATTCAAGGTTTTTAGTTTGGTCCGTTCGTTGTTAACTTGTGGTTGGATGATTTCATCTCGTGACTGATGAGTTAGGGAGAGAAAATGCCTAAAAAAAGTTCGGGTGTGAAAAAATATTAAATAAGATGTTTGTTCCACGGTAGCGGTCACAATTTGTGGCCAATATGGAAGGAGGAGCTGCTTCATCGATTTGATTATGGAGAATAAAGAATACTCCTACCGAGCAACGCAAGCACACTGAATTTGATTCTCTCTTCTTGGGATATTTTTTGGGGCTAAGAACGACACCTCACCCAGATTTTTGGTGGTGGGACCCCGGATGACTCGAGTTTTTTGGTAAAGGTGGGTGATTTGGAAGAAGATATTAAGAAGATATTTTATTATTGAATCATCCACTTGAGAAGTTGAGATGGGTGCGTGTTGCCACTTGCCCATTGAGAAGATATTTGATGTAGTTGGGATTGATGGGCAGGAGGCGGACACGTGGAAGTTTTGATGTTTAACAAGTGAGAGCATGATCATATGGCCTTTTCTGGGCCTTTAATTGAATCCCATCGACTCGTCAACCGTACGACAAATGGATTTGGGTGTTTATCATTCTACTCAGATCAATGCAAAATTTTGAGTTGGCGGTGTTTAAACTTTAAATATGTAAGTGTTAAAATCTTCAAATTAGTAATATTATTTCTGTTACAATATTGATATATTAAATAATTACATTAAACACTAAAATACAATTGTGTATTGAAATAAATCTCAATATTAAGTAAAAACATATTTTTTATTAAAGTTATTAACATCAATTATAATTAATTGTATTATAAAAGAAATAAGTAAATTCTGGTTAGCAAGTAGTAAATATTAATTAGCATATCAAAGTAATTAATTTTACACCAAAACAACAAAACAAAAGAAAAAGTAGAAGAATTAAAAAATGAAAAGCATTTTCAACGTACAAGATGTTAGCCGAATTCAAAAGAAACCACATCAATAATACTAATTCACAATATATTATTTATAATACCACAAAGATTAATAAAATAAAATAAAAACACAAATATGCACACTAGTTGATATATGAATTAAAAAAAATTAAAAGTATATAAAAATATGAATGTATATAAATTTATTAACATACAAAAATATAATATATTATTAAAAGTTACAATTTCACTAAATAAATTCACACAAAATTATCAGAAAATAAGAAACTCTTTTTGTTAAGCTTTTATATTTGTAAGAATTATAAAATAAGAAAATAGTGATATATTGTTTAGAAGTTGTAATTTGTGCTTAAATAATAAAAATCGAAATTTTATTGGTTATATAAATATTTTTATTTTCTTTGGTTTCTCATATAGGTTTTTTTATTGTAAATTAACTACTCATAGTAATATATTGTTTGTGAATTTTCCTTCAATTTTTTTTACCAACATATAGTTTTAAACAGTAATATTTATAATTGTGATACTGAAAACGGTAAACATACTGCACATAACTAACTTAACTAACTTATGTTGCAAACATGTCGCACTGCCAAACAAAGTTTTCAAAACAGCTATAAATATACCAGCACAAAACTGCCAGCAAAAATACTACAAAATTGTCAACGCAAAATAGCTACCCAAATATGTTGCAAATATGCTGCCAAAACAGCCATGCCAAACAGAGCCCAAGAGTACGTAGAATCACATTTTATGTTGATCAACACCAAGGTGGCAAACCTCCCAACCAACAAGATTTGTTTTGGCAAGAAAAGAGACTTATATTAATAGGAGCATGAAAGGTAAGCTACAAACCAAACATCATTGAGGAAAAACGAGAGTAAAAACAAACCAACCAAAAAACTAACTCCCCCCCCCCCCCCCCAAACCCACCATAGCTACCAACTTAGCTAAAACAATCAAACCAATCCACTAAGGTCAATCTGGTCTTAAGAGATAGTTGCCTATCCAGTAGATTAAAAAGACTCTGTGCTATGACGAAAGTTCAAAGAGGCCCACAGAGCGTCAACAAATCACTAACTTAAATTCGTGGAGGATTACCAAAACAACAACAAAGACCTAAGAACCGCACACCACAAGGTTTAAACCGCAAAACAACCCTAGGAAAAGCCAATCTCCAAGAACCCATCAAAAACCCACTTCACATAGATAAGTTAACCAACAAACTAGCTGAACCATATAAAACATAAACTTAGAGTTCAAGTAAAACACCGGCTGAGACAAAAAGGACACTAAGCCTAGCAAAAGATACAAGCATTGACTAATTCCATGATTAAAGAGAGGACTTATAGACCATAAGAGACACACTAAGCATAACAGAAAAAACCCAGCACCATACATGAAGCCACTACAACCACATTGCATAGCCAAAATAAACGGTAGAGGATAAAAGCATAACCATGGTTACCTATGCTCTTGTCAACCTAGGTAACCATGGAGATCTTCAGTCATATTTTTCTGTTGCCACCGCTTGGAGCACGGACTACACTAGTACAAAACAGACCTACCGCAGCGCCCCTATTGCAGCGGTTCCTCTTACAACCGCTGCAATAGGGGCGCCGCGGTAGGTAGGTCGATTTTTTTTAAAAAAATCCCGCTTATTTTTTTAAAAAAATTCACTATCCCGCTTTATTTTAAGCCTATTGCAGCGGTTGTTAGCTAGGAACCGCTGCAATAGGAAGGTCGATTTTTTCAAAAAAAAATCCCGCTTATTTTCTTCAAAAATTTCACTTTCCCAGTTTTTTTTAGCCTATTGCAGCGGTTGTTACTAGGAACCGCTGCAATAGGTAGGTCGATTTTTTCAAAAAAAAAATCCCGCTTATACTTTTAAAAAATTTCACTATCCCATTTTATTTTAAGCCTATTGCAGCGGTTGTTAGCTAGGAACCGTTGCAATAGGTAGGTCGATTTTTTCAAAAAAAACATCCCGCTTATTTTTTTCAAAAATTTCACTTTCCCAGTTTTTTTAGCCTATTGCAGCGGTTGTTACTAGGAACCGCTGCAATAGACTTTTTGTTTTAATATAAAAGTTTCTCCTCTGTTAACTGACGTTAATTATGCTCTGCTCTCTCCTTCTTCTGGCCGCGGTGAACAAGGAACAACTCTGCGCTCTCTTCTTCTCTTCACTCACGGTCGATGGCGAACAAGGTACGCATGCTCTGCGCTCTCTTCTTCTTTCACTCGTTTATTCTTCTTCTCTTCCCTCATGGTAATATGCTCGAACTTATCTTTACTTCAGTAATTTTGTAACCCAAACTGAGAACAAGATGCTTTGCGCCTCCATTAATATTCTCATGCGGTAATTTTGCAACCCTAACTGGCGAACAAGAACATATATGCTATGTGCCTCTTTCTCTTCTCATATCTACACCTCTTTTACTATAATTTTGTAAATCTGGTTGGTGGACGAGGAACAAGGGTTGCGCCCCTCTATTCTCATCTCACGATAATTTTGCAACAGGTTTGGAGAACAAGGACCATGTTGTGCGCCTCACGGTAATTTTGCAACTTGATCTGGTGAAAAAAGGAACATATTTTACGCCGATTCTGAACTGGTGAATGGCTGCGCGAGGAAGAAGATGAAGCAGAATTTTTTTTTTAAAAAAAAAAATACCTATGGCAGCGGTTCCTAGCTAACAACCGCTGCAATAGGCTTGTTTTTTTTTCAGAAGCCCACCTATGGCAGCGGTTGTTAGCTAGGAACCGCTGCCATAGGCTTGTTTTTTTTTTTCCAGAAGCCCACATATGGCAGTGGTTGTTAGCTAGGAACCGCTACCATAGGTAACCTAGTGCAGCGGGTTTCTAAGATAGGTCGAGACCCTATCGCAGCGCACCTCATCGCAGCTGTTCTAGAACCACTACGATAGACCCAAAACAGCCGCTGCGATAGGTCTATTTTGTACTAGTGCTACCTATTTATCATGTGGGGAAGGTGCAACCGGGGGTGTTCTCCTTCATGTGTACTAAGTCAATCACCAGCCTATGAGTTTTGCCGCCCAAATCTGTCTTACCTTTTTTTTAAACTGGAGCCCTCCTTGTGGGAGAGCTTGATATCCTCTCACTCATTACTTGTTGGAACCCGATCAAAGTTGTGTTTTTCCCAATCACTAGTTCCAAGGGTCAAGAGGCGCCTTGCCCTTGTTAAGAATGGGAGAGGATCCCAAGGGTGGAGATGAGCTCGAGTCAGTTTTTCGCTTGTCCATCGTTTTGTTTTTTGCCAGCTAACCCACACACAAACTTCCAAATCTCCGGGTTCTCCTTAGGCGAAGAACATTTCCCCAAATGCAATAGGGATACACTCCCGCAGGACAGTTAAGTTGGTCTTGGCAATCCTTTGTGATGTGCACAAATATACCACACTTGAAGAAGATAAGACATCCGTTCATATGTAACCTCAACACCTTATGGGGGAGATCTTCAAGCATCACAAGATGGGTCTATTAACATTAATCATAACCTTAACCCTTCGTAAATCATTACCAAACCGAATGTCATATCCTTTGAACTCCATGAAGGTTCCAAATCAATTTCCAAGGCTCCGAGCATCAAACTCTGCATGCACCATATTAAGCCTTTAAAACTCAAGTAGGAACAAATTTTGACCCGCTTGATGAATTTTGAGTTCTCCATTCAACTGCCACACTTTAGCTAGGGTGATCTCCATCGCTCGTATGTCTGTGCCTCTAGAGGCCTAAACGTGATCCATTAATCCCTCTAACGAAAGGGTAACTTCTTCATCCTTCGTGAGGAAAAGCTCGTCGCATTTGGATGTAAAATCATCCACTGACTGTTGTTGGGAAGAAGAAGCCATACCAATAAGGACCCAAAGCAGGTGCAAACGGATTGTAGCGGAAGGAATATGGGGATGAACGATGAGCAAGACGAGTAGAAGCATGGAGGCAGGTATGGAAGTTTTCCTGAAACAGGTGTGGTCGCTTTCGTGTTGAAATGTTTTGCCGAAAAAGTAGCAGAGGGTCAAAGCGGCGAGTAGCAACCTGAGGAAGGCCAGAAAGCTAGACGAAGAGGAGCAAGACGATGGATATTCAAGAAAGGATGAGGAAAACAATCAAGGAGGGTGAATCAGCCCCCCTCCTTGAGGCAAAGCATCATGATTTTGATACATATAATTATTTCCGAGGTTGAAGAGTAGGGAGTAAGCTGCAACTGGAAAAGAGAAAAAAACCTCTGGCCTTGAAGAGAAAGGAAATCGGCGGTAGCGAACAACATCCGCAACCAATAAGATTAGTTACACTATATAAACAAACTACAAAATTTTTAAATGCCAATGTGTGTTGAGTAAAATCTACACATTAATATATATAGATTTATAGCAAACTAATAGGCAAGTGCACCTAGTCGGAGTAGTACAATAAGTGTCGTATCCACAGAGAAATTGTTTCAATTATCCTAGTCTCGGTATTTAATAAAAACAGCAAATAGGGGGTTTAGCTGGAGGCAAGCTTGATTTGTTTAGGATCAGTGCAAAAATAATAAACACGGTAAAATAAGGTGAATTAATTGATATGGATGGAAAAAGGTATCCTAGGATAGCGGGGGAATTGCCTAAATTACTTAAACAAATTTATAACCATGTCTCAATTATTTATTGTCTATTAGAGTTAATTAGGGTAAGTTACGAACTCTTAGTAATAGCCTCAGTATTTTCCTACTCAATCTGGAGTGTAAATACCAAGGTTTATTCCTTTGTGGTACTATTGACTATCTCAAAATCATATGTTGATAGTTACCATAAAAATGCAGTAGTTTGTCGCGTAAAACATTTAACAATATTTATTGAAAGGAATAAAAACAAGTTTAATAAATGAG
Organism: Limonium bicolor; assembly: GCA_023374045.1. Taxonomy (NCBI): domain Eukaryota; kingdom Viridiplantae; phylum Streptophyta; class Magnoliopsida; order Caryophyllales; family Plumbaginaceae; genus Limonium; species Limonium bicolor. Next base: position 325,135,618 of record CM041776.1, on the reverse strand, counting down.
ACAGGTAATAAATATTTATTTAAGTAATATTAGGGTCAAACCCCATCCTAGGATACAAATAAAAATTACTCATACATTAACAGAAATAAAAAGATAGCACATATAGAATTAGCCATTATTCGGAGACTGTTGGAGGAAACGGGTCTGCTACTTGCTCCTGCTCCTGGTGCCTCTCTTCTATTTTTATTTACGCTGGTGGTGTGGTGGAATGGAAAATAAAAACAAAGTGAAGAAGTGGTACGTGGGAAATGAAGAGAATGGAATGGAGGTGTAGTGGTGATCAGATGATGGATCGTCTGTTTTCCTCAATCTCTCATGTGTCTGTTTTATCGTAGAAGAAACTAGGTTTTTATAGAAGCAGAGGAGAAAGAAGAGGACAAGGTTGGAGCAGGCGTGAGGAAATCAAGGAATGCGGCGCCTGATACGTCTGATGGGTAGATAGATATGTTTGTAGGTGCCGCAAATGAGGAAGAACAATGAAGGCGGTGCAGAGATTCAGTCGCGTGAATTCTGGATCTGGGCTGCATTTACACGCGTCCACGTTTGTGTCCTTGGTTGTGTCCTTGCAAAAATGGGCGGACAGGTTTCATGCGTCAAGTTAACGCGTCCTTGTTTGTGTCCTTGTTTAAATGGGCGGACATATTTCTAGTGTAAATGTGTCCTTGTTTGTGTCCTTGTTTGTGTCCTTGTTTGTGTCCTGCCATTTATCCCCGGACGTCTCTGGCGCATCGATCCTGTGTCACGTCTGGCCTTTTATCCCCGGACGTGACCCGGATGTGACCCGGACGTGACCCGGACGTGACCCGGACGTGTGTATTTGTCTCGTTTTCTTTTACGAACTTTAACCGGCTCTAGATTCTTCGTCCGGACTCTGTTTTTTGATCCGTTTGCGCCTACAAGTTTGTCTCTTTGTCTATTTTGCTCCTAGCTTGGTTTTCCTCATTTAACCAATAAATATGTAAGATAACCAATAAAACATAAACTAGAGGAAAACTAACCAAAGTGAAGAAATGAGCAAGAAAAATGCTTATATAATACATGAAATACACCTCTAAATCATGCTCATTTGGACACTTATCACACCCCCACACTTACCTTTTTGCTTGTCCTCAAGCAAAACCATGTACCCAAGCAACTAGGGAATGCTCAATACTAACAAATATTATTATGAAGGGTAGGATAAGGAGGTGAACAGTACATGATCTTAAACTTTTTGAGGAGTGTGAATCATCACCTACTGGTGGCATAGGTGTGCTCAGGGTAAAAATAAAATATAGAGTTTCGGGGTATGATTCGGAGTGCTTCATTGCTTGAAGATTAGGTAACTTTGAGAACTTTTACCATGGCCAACTTCTCTCAAGAATGGGCATTGAGGAGAAAACAAAAGGAAAAATAGAATTATGCATTTGTTTCACTTTTGCATAAGAGATGAGAAGCAAGCCTTTGTATTTAAGAACACTCAACTCTCATTTGTTGGTTACCAATGGCGTCTCGCAAGTCCCTTGTTTATTTTTATTTATTTATTTTTTGACAGAGAAGCACCCCTTAGCAATCCCTAAGAAAGAAGACAGAAGGAACCCCTGAGCAGTAAAAATCCAACCATTGCAGATCATTTGGTCACACCGCATAAAAATGCTCCTCAAAAGTAATCAAAATGAAAAATTTTGTACCATTTATCCCACAATTCATAACATTATTTGTTCATAAAGAGAACAACCCACATATAAAGGGTCCACGATATTGAATTTGGACAAACGCAAGATAAGCAGAGAGATTAAGCATTTTAAGCAATGTGTCAATAAAGAGAGACTTAAGATGAGCGACAGAGAAGTGAGTCCTCCCCCACACTTAGACTAGAGCAATGTCCTCATTGCGTAGGAAGAATTAAATTAACGAGGGCATGCAATCTACCAGAGTACCTCACACAATTCAAAGCAGTAGGGAGTATGTAAAAATTTGAAGTGCAAAGCAAAGAGAGTGTACTCCCCAGAGTTCGCAGAGTGTTTAAGCAGAGCTCCCCCTCACTTGAGTTCAGCTGTAGAATGACGTAATATGTTCCTAGAAAGAATATTCTCGACAGCCAGAAGAAATCAAGTGAAATTAAAACTCACCATATTTATTTAAAGGGAAAATAAACACATAGAGTAAAAACCGAATAAAATAGAAGTACTGTAAAATGATAGATAGTGGGAGAACTTCCCCCATACTCAATGTTTAACCTCAGAGTAGCGGAGCTCGGTAGTGGTGTGGACACGAAGTGGCACCTGCATAAGATACTAAAGGCAGCCAAACCAATACTGGGGCTAACAGTGAAATAAATGAGCATTTTTTTAAAAACAAAATATAAAGATATTGAAATATAGGGAAATAGACTGTAATAGAAAGTAAAATAAAGATAGAAATTCGGGTTGCCTCCCGAAAAAGCTGCCCTTCTTTTTAAGGTCTGTGGCTAGACCGTAGTAAGAGTTAGATCAAACCTGGGGGGTGGTTATGAGGAGGAGATCCAAAGCATGACTCGAAGGCATTTTTGAGTGTCCACCTGGATGCATGTTTACTTTTCTTATCCCGTTTTTCATCAGGGATTGGTGGTGGTGCCTCTGAAATGGACATTCCATCGGGAAGGGTGACAAAGAGAAGTGGGGATGATGGTGATTGAGTGTCCCTCACAAACTTGAGATCCTTGGATTTGTTATCTGGAGACCTTCCTGTTGCAAACTCCAGCTTTTCATTATAAGCTTGAAGGATGATTGTCCCCCGGGCCACCCAAATGTGCACATTGGTTGTGGCAAGGAAAGGTCATCCAAGGATGAGAGGTGTAGTGGAGTTCTCTTCGATGTCCAAAATGACAAAATCGCATGGGAAGTATAAGTGTTCCACTTTAATGATAACATCCTCCACCACTCCGCTTGGGTAAGCTACCGAACCATCCGCCAGTTGAAGGGTCATCTTGGTATTTTTCATTTCTCCAATTCCCAGCTTTTTGAAAGTGGAGAGGGGCATCAAATTTATAGAGGCACCCAGATCGCATAGGGAGTATGGAAAGGAGGTGCTACCAATTGTGACTGGAATGGTGAAGCTGTCTGGATCATCGCATTTCGAAGGTAGTGGTTGTTTCATAATAGTTGAGCAAGCTTCATTGAGTGGTACGATACCGACTTCGACCAATTTTGTTTTGTTGGAGATAAGGTGCTTGAGAAATTTTGCGTAGTTTGGCATTTTGGCAATGAGGTATACAAACGGTATGTTGACATTTAATTGTTTCAGCACTGCCAGAAACTTCCCATATTCAGTATCCAATTTCTGCTTTTGGAGTCGGTTGGGAAATGGTAGAGGCGGTTCTTGTGGAGAAGGTTTTGGAGCTGGTGGAATAGTGAGAATGCTGGGAGATGTCTTTTCTATTGGAACCTCAACTCTTTCTTCATTATCCTCTTGGGATTCTTCTGACCTTTGTGGGATGTGAATCTTGTTGGTTTTTCTACCGCTTCTCAAACTTCTTCTTTCTCTTCTTTTTCTTCTTCTTCTTCTAAATCGAGCTTTTCATTTTCATAGCTGGCCACCAACTCCTTAAGGTAGGTATTATCGGACTGAATGCGATTTTTATAGATTGTGGCAGAGGTTTCCAGTTCAGCTATATTCCCTTTGGATGTTTCGATTGCTATTACCCACTCTTGAAGGGAAGGGTGAAGTTCTGGAACCTCAACTGTTTTGGCCACCTCCATCTTTTCTTCCTTGTGTTCTTTCACGTAGATGCATTTGGCTTGCTCTTTTGGATTTGGCTTCGGTTGGCTTGGGAAAGTCCCTGGCGGTCTTTGAGCAAGTTGTTCTGCGATTTGGTTGAATTTACCTTCGATTTTTTGGTTGAAAGCTTCTTACGCATAAAGCTGGCTTTGAGTCATAGACATGAATCCCTTCATCATCTCTTTGAGTTCCGCGTTTGGATCAACAGAGGACGAGGATGGTTGTTGTTGTTGGTGGAAGCCTGGAGGGGCATCTTGTGCTCTATAACCCATATTAGAGTTTGGTTGGGGTCTATTCCCCTGATAGGTATTGGAACTGTTGTTCTGCCCCCCTTGGTTCTGATCATTGTTTTTCCATGAGAAATTCGGGTGATTTCTCCATGGGTAGTTGTTGTTGATGTTATTGTTGTAGGAATTACCGGGGCGGTTTCCTATGAAGTGTACATCTTCGTACTCGCTTTTACCTTCGCATTGATGGGTTTCATGAGGACCGGCGCATATGGCACATCCTTCTGTAGATGAACCTGGAGGTGAGGAAGCTATTGTCTTTACGATTTCGTTTTGAGATGTTGTTAGCTTCTCCACCATCTTTGCAAGGGACGAGATCTGGGCCGATAAATGATCCGTAGGCTCAACATGGAGTAGGCCTGCTGCTCTTGGCGTTCTTCCTTTGGATCTTGTCCACTGTCTTGTATTGCTCGTCATGGTTTCGAGAAGGTTCATCCCTTCTTGAGGAGATTTCATCATGAAACTTCCTCCTGCAGAGGAATTTACGAGTAGTCGGTTTCCATCATCCAGGCCATTGAAGAATGACATGCAGAGGGATTGATCGTCGAGACCATGGTGGGAACACTTCATCAGCATATCCTTGAATCTGTCCCATGCGTCGTACAACGTTTCTCCCGGTTCCTGACAGAATGTGTTGATTTCTCCGATCAATTGCCTTGTTCTACTAGTTGGGTAGTATTTGGCAAGGAACTTCTGGGCCATTTGCAGCCATGTGTGGATTGATCGGGAGGGAAGACTTCGGTACCACCTGTTTGCTGAATCTGACAACGAGTGAGAAAATAGTTGTAGACGGATTCTTTCTTTGACGGTGCCGGTTTGACCAAAGGAATTACAGAAGTCTAGGAAGAGACTTAAATGATTCGGGGCTTCATCTAGATTTGCTCCACTAAACTTGCCTAAATCCCGGACGGCGGTGATGTAGTGGGTTTTGAAAGCCCATCGTCCGGTTTCTTGCGATGTTAGTTTGGGGAGAACTATGGCTGATGCCCTTCCTTCAGTATCCGGTTGGTGGTAGTCAGAGAGGGCACGGTGTTGTGGTTGATTTTCATGGTCCATTTCATCTATGACTTGGTTTTCGGCCATGTCTTGATTTCTCTGGTTTCTTCGTGCTTGTAGTAGAGTGCGCTCGGGTTCAGGTCTTGAACTGATTGGTGGAGAACCTAGGGTTCGAGTGTTTGGCATGCACAAAAGATAATTTGTTCTGTGAGAAATTGCTAAATTAACAGTAAATAGATAAATAAAAGCAGAGATATTTAAATAGGCTGATAAACTTTAATTAAACAAAAATTATTATTATTATTATTATTATTATTATGATTTTTTAACAAGAGTAAAAAGACCGAAAATAAGTGAACAAAAAGGAATAAAAATAAATGCAGTTTAAGTAAATAATAAAATTAAAATAAAGAAAAAGGGCAGAATTAAATTGCTGGAATTTAAATGACAAGAGAATTTAAATAACAAGGGAATTTAAATGACGGTAATTTAAATGACAAGGGAATTTAAATGACCGTAGTTTAAATGACTGGAAAATAAGTGACAGGAAATTTAAATGACTGGAAAAATAAATGACTATAATCAATACGATATTTAAACTGCTGGAATACTTAAATGACAGAAATTAGTAGAAATAAAATAAACAACAATAAAATAGTATAAACAAAATATTATAATATAGCAAGTGAATTACCGAAAACTAAGGGAATCAATTTTCCCGGCAACGGCGCCAAAAACTTGTTGAGTAAAATCTACGCATTAATATATATAGATTTATAGCAAACTAATAGGCAAGTGCACCTAGTCGGAGTAGTACAACAAGTGTCGTATCCACAGAGAAATTGTTTCAATTATCCTAGTCTCGGTATTTAATAAAAACAACAAATAGGGGGTTTAGCCGGAGGCAAGCTTGATTTGTTTAGGATCAGTGCAAAAATAATAAACACAGTAAAATAAGGTGAATTAATTGATATGGATGGAAAAAGGTATCCTAGGATAGCGGGGGAATTGCCTAAATTACTTAAACAAATTTATAACCATGTCTCAATTATTTATTGTCTATTAGAGTTAATAAGGGTAAGTTACGAACTCTTAGTAATAGCCTCAGTAATTTCTTACTCAATCCGGAGTGTAAATACCAAGGTTTATTCCTTTGTGGTACTATTGACTATCTCAAAATCATATGTTGATAGTTACCATAAAAATGCAGTAGTTTGTCGCGTAAAGCATTTAACAATATTTATTGAAAGGAATAAAAACAAGTTTAATAAATGAGACAGGTAATAAATATTTATTTAAGTAATATTAGGGTCAAACCCTATCCTAGGATACAAATAAAAATTACTCAGACATTAACAGAAATAAAAAGATAGCACAGATAGAATTAGCCATTATTCGGAGACTGTTGGAGGAAACGGGTCTGCTACTTGCTCCTGCTCCTGCTGCCTCTCTTCTATTTTTATTAATGCTGTTGGTGTGGTGGAATGGAAAATAAAAACAAAGTGAAGAAGTGGTACGTGGGAAATGAAGAGAATGGAATGGAGGTGTAGTGGTGATTAGATGATCGTCTGTTTTCCTCAATCTCCCGTGTGTCCGTTTTATCGTAGAAGGAGCTGGGTTTTTATAGAAGCAGAGGAGAAGGAAGAGGACAAGGTTGGAGCAGGCGTGAAGAAATCAAGGAATGCGGCGCCTGATACGTCTGATGGGTAGATAGATATGTTTGTAGGTGCCGCAAATGAGGAAGAACAATGAAGGCGGTGCAGAGATTCAGTCGCGTGAATTCTGGATTTGGGCTGCATTTACACGCGTCCACGTTTGTGTCCTTGGTTGTGTCCTTGCAAAAATGGGCGGACATGTTTCATGCGTCAAGTTAACGCGTCCTTGTTTGTGTCCTTGTTTAAATGGGCGGACATATTTCTAGTGTAAATGTGTCCTTGTTTGTGTCCTGCCATTTATCCCCGGACGTCTCTGGCGCATCGATCCTGTGTCACGTCCGGCCTTTTATCCCCGGACGTGTGTATTTGTCTCGTTTTCTTTTGTGAACTTTGACCGGCTCTAGATTCTTCGTTCGGACTCCGTTTTTCGATCCGTTTGTGCCTACGAGTTCGTCTATTTGTCTATTTTGCTCCTAGCTTGGTTCTCCTCATGTTTAACCAATAAATCTGCAAGATAACCAATAAAACATAAACTAGAGGAAAACTAACCAAAGTGGATAAATGAGCAAGAAAAATGCTTATATAATACATGAAATACACCTCTAAATCAAGCTCATTTGGACACTTATCAATGTGTGTCAAATGAGGCACATTATACATCATTGACTTTTACGACAAATCCTTAACAACTTCTCTTCTATAGATATGGAGATGGTTAACTTTAGTCTTACAATAAAAATGTCAAATAAATACATAAAATTGTATAATTATAAAAATAAAAATTGATGGATTTGTTTATCCCTTCTGAATAATTCACAATCGCATAATCGGTTGTACGATAATAAGGTACATCCCTGAACAATTTTTATATTTAATTTGAAAAATCATCATATAAAGTTAAACAATATTAATAATAACACGTATAACTTTTGCATCAACCTGAATGATCAATATATTAACTTAAACAACCTTTGAAATTAAATGAACGATTATACGATCTTCACGGTACAACCGGTTGTATAATAATATTTGCCCATTCTGAAGTGTTTTCACATATGACCTAATAATTTCTCCCCGATCTGAAAAATCAAGAAAATTGATATTAGTCATTAGCAGCTTTTTTTCTATCTACTTTTACATTCAAAAGTTATATAAATGATCTAAATTTAAAGTCGTCAATTAGACACCGAACTCGATATAAACAATTAACTAGATGATATTGAGAATGAAACTAGTCTTTAAAAAATAACTAGTTCAAGAATACAATAAGCTAGCTGATAGGATAGCAAAAATGGGTCTAGAGTTACCCATCGGCCTGATTGGTCTTAATGACCCTCCGCCTTGTATCTCATCTCAACTTCTAGAGGATAAGTCCTCTATTTTCTCAATAAGAGAAGAGAGCTAATAGCTCCCGTTTATTCTGATCAAAAAAATCCCTTACATTCGATGTTGACCTTTTCCAAATTATTGCACTAAAAAGTAGTGTTTCAACTTCTTTGTACGTCAAACATCCTATTATTAATTTCCATAATGAATTTGGTTTAACTGAACCTTAACTTGACATCTGCCGCAATAGTTATTTTATTTTCATCAGCTTGTAAATTTGAGTCTCTTCAAAATGTAAAACAACTTGCATAAGCTTCCATGATAACAAGTAGTTATTGTGCGGACACATAAATTATGTTGGGAATGGAGACCGTGAAGCTTGCTCCACCTTGTAATCTGGTTTCATGCCACATGTCAATGTATTATTGGCTCAATTAAAAGTAAGAGAAGAAAATAAGAAAAAATCAAAAAGAAAAAGAAACAACACGTACACAAGGAGGAGAGAGAATGAGGAGAGAGAAAAAATAATTTTTTTTCAAAATGTTATAACTTACAAAATAAAAGTGTAAAAATAAAAAAAATTATACCGTTGTTCATCATTTTTCGTGTTCTTCAAAACAAGATGCAACATGGATATGTTTTGGTCAACTTAAAATTTTATGTTTTTAGAATGAGTATATATTATATATTTTTAAAGTGAATCTTACTTATTAGTAAAATGAATCTTCTTTAATAATAAAATGAACCATATTTATTAGCAAAATGAATCTTACCACAAACACCCTAAAAACCACCCTAGGATAGCTAAAAACGTCGAAGGCATTTTAGGGTTTGTAGTACAGGGTTTAGGACCCTAAACCACAAACCCTAAAAAACTGTCGAGTTAGTGACGACAATATAAAGCGTAGAAATAATGCCAAAAAGATTACCCTACCGCCCAAACACCCAAAAAACCACCCTAGGATAGCTAAAACGTCGAAGACATTTTTAGGGTTTGTATTACAGGGTTTAGGCCCTAAACCCTAAACCATAAACCCTAAAAAACTGTCGAGTCAGTGACGACAATATAAAGCGTAGAACTAATGCCAAAAAGATTACCCTACCCCCAAACACGCAAAAAACCACCCTAGGATAGCTAAAAACGTCGAAGACATTTTTAGGGTTTGTAGTACAGAGTTTAGGTACGTCGAAGACATTTTTAGGGTTTGTAGTACAAGGTTTAGGGTCTAACGACCCTAAACCCTAAAAAACTGCCGAGTCAGTGACGACAATATAAAGCGTAGAACTAATTCCAAAAAGACTACCCTACCCCAACCCCAAACACCCAAGATCCACCCTAGGATAGCTAAAAACGTCGAAGCCATTTTTAGGGTTTGTAGTACAGGGTTTAGGGTCTAATGACCCTAAACCACAAACCCTAAAAAACTGTCGAGTCAGTGACGGCAATATAAAGCGTAGAACTAATGCCAAAAAGATTACCCTACCGCCCAAACACCCAAAAAACCACCCTAGGATAGCTAAAAACGTCGAAGCCATTTTTAGGGTTTGTAGTACAGGGTTTAGGGTCTAATGACCCTAAACCACAAACCCTAAAAAACTGTCGAGTCAGTGACGGCAATATAAAGCGTAGAACTAATGCCAAAAAGATTACCCTACCGCCCAAACACCCAAAAAACCACCCTAGGATAGCTAAAAACGTCGAAGGCATTTTAGGGTTTGTAGTATAGGGTTTAGGCCCTAAACAAACCTAAACCCTAAACCCTAAAAAACTGTCGAGTCAGTGACGACAATATAAAGCGTAGAACTAATGCCAAAAAGATTACCCTACCCCCCAAACACGCAAAAAACCACCCTAGGATAGCTAAAAACGTCGAAGGCATTTTTAGGGTTTGTAGTACATGGACCCTAAACCACAAACCCTAAAAAACTGCCGAGTCAGTGACGACAATATAAAGCGTAAAACTAATTCAAAAAAGACTACCCTACCCCCACCCCCAAACACCCAAAATCCACCCTAGGATAGCTAAAAACGTCGAAACCATTTTTAGGGTTTGTAGTACAGGGTTTAGGGTCTAATGACCCTAAACCCTAAACCACAAACCCTAAAAAACAGTCGAGTCAGTGATGACAATATAAAGCGTAGAAATAATGCCAAAAAGATTACCCTATCGCCCAAACACCCAAAAAACCACCCTAGGATAGCTAAAACGTCGAAGGCATTTTTAGGGTTTGTAGTACAGGGTTTAGGCCCTAAACCTTAAACCATAAATCCTAAAAAATTGTCGAGTCAGTGACGACAATATAAAGCGTAGAACTAATGCCAAAAAGATTACCCTACCCCCCAAACACGCAAAAAACCACCCTAGGATAGCTAAAAACGTCAAAGGCATTTTTAGGGTTTGTAGTGCAGGGGTTAGACCTTTGATTCACTTTTTAACAATCTTTGATTCGCTTTTCTTAAACTTAAGATTCACAATGAACATATGTATATATATATATAAATAAATATAAAATTTTAAATTTATCAAAACATGTTCATGTAGGGTCTTATTTTGAAGAGCTCGAATTATGATGAATAATGATATAAAATTTATGTTATTTTGACTTATAACTAATAAACTACAACATATTAAAAATTCATAAAAATATAAAAGTAAAAAAGGACAAAAATGGTGCCACCTTGTACGGTGGCACCAGCGCTACCTTCGAATACGCCAATTATGTTTGAGGACTCGATATATGTCGTTGTATATCTAACCGATATTAAGATGTTACTGATTCATATACTGATCTATTTTTACAGGTTATTGTCATCTTTTCGTGATTTTACCTTTTCTCCTCAGTTTGAGCAATTAATCATTTTTCTGACTATTCAAATCAAATATTGTGTTATTGAAATTGAAATTATGGCATTAGAATAAAAAGAAGGTATGCATATCTTGCAAAAACAGAATTTGATATTCCCATTACAGGTTATGCTAGATAAGTTTTCAACAACATCGATCTAACATTTAACATCCCTATGATTTGGACATACACAAAAAATATTGACAAACACCTTGGTTGCCGGGACATATCAAAATTCAAATAGCATATATAAGGACAATGTACATGATATTGAGAACTTAAGATGCTGTCAAAATTTATGAATATAACAAGCAAAGCCGAATATGCAACAAGTTATTTGCATTCATGGTATAGACATTTATAGAGAAAATGAGGTCAAGGATTTTGCTTCACTAGATAAACCACATATTAAACAAAAAAATTAATTTGTAACTGTAGTCAATAGTCACTTGAATTGAAATTACTTAAATCTGAGTTTACTTTGAAGTATCACTAACTTAAACATGATTAAAAAATTGATTTCATTCGATTCCAACTAAATTTGAGATAAATATTGAACAATCTAAAAGTCAATTCAAACGGAATAACCTAAACTACTAGATATACTTATTAACTTGATCAAAAACGTTTTCATAATAATAAAAGGTAGGGAGCTCAAAACAGAGCTACCGTTCCCTTACTAATACATCAGAAACGTAAAACTGAGCCCTCTTAAGAGAAGAGAAGCATACATTGTCTTCACTGGAAAGCCCAATTATGAGGGAATACTGGCCATCATTACAGACCCCAAATGTATTGATGGCTTGTGGGCATGTTTAGCCCCAAAATAGATGGTGTTAGTCTAGATAGACGTTATCTTATTCGGGCCATATTGTTTTTGATTTGGGCCATCTTAGGTCCGTAGTATGAGGTATAACCTTTTTGCGTAGTAAAATAACCCGCAGATTTCATTTTAGCTTTGGGTAATGTCGAAGGTTGTTCTTCCAAAAGAGGTAAAGGGTCATATAATTGACGTCTGTAGTCAACATCGGGGTGTTAGTCAGCGATCAAAAATCTGAAGTACTCCATTTCTTAGTCAGATTTTCACTGCTGAAAGATCTACATTTGGCAACCAATGAAAAGAAAAGACTACTTTAATTTTCTTAAAATATGCCTTTTAATTCTGCCTGATTACTTTGAAGGCTTCCTGATATTTAAAACACGGAATTTTATCATCTCTTCCATTTTTTTAATAATTGATTTCTACAACTAGTTAGATTTCTTAGAACATTGATTTATTAATTCAGCAATAAAAAATATAATATAGTTAAAGAAGATGTTATTGATAAATATAAATCTTGCTTATGGTGAAAGAAACTTCTATTAGTTTGTAAAACCATTAACAGGTATGTTGCAACCATTTAAATCATATTTTTTACATAGCTGATATAAATTATCATCTAAAATTAAATTATAGATAAAAAATAGGTAAAATAAAATAAAAAATTAATTTGATAATTAATAAAAAAAGTGAACTGATCATAAGACCTTAAAAATATAATCTTGATACATGCTCAATGGCAATTAAACAGTATTTTTTTGTCAAACACACACTTGCTAAAGGTAATACGATGTTTCCTCAATGGTGGTGCAATGCAAATCTACTTACGACAGAGAAATTACACCAATAAAATGTCAGCAGGAAAATTTTGAAATACAAATCTACTTTAATTCACTGAATTCTTTAATTACGTTTATACAACATTTAAAAAAAAACAAGGACTAGTTGTACAAGCGATGAACTTTTCTCATCATGATTAATATTAAAAAATAGACTCCGAGCTCATACCATCTTTCTTCAGTATAGAGAACCCGGAGCTAGAGCTATATTAGTAGATGGAGAGTGTCATGTGTCAACAAGAGATTGGAGAAAAAAAAAACAAGAAAAAATAGAAGAAATAAAAATAGAGAAAACTACACACACGCATGGGGCTGAATTGGTTAGGAGAAAGAATTTGTAATTTTTTTTCAAAATGTTATAACTTATAAAATAAAATTGAAAAAATAAAAAAAATTATACCATTGTTCATCATTTTTCGTGCTCTTCAAAACAAGATGCATCATGAATATGTTTTGATAAACTTAAAATTTTATATTTTTTGAATGAGTATATATTAGATATTTTTCAAGTGAATCTTATTCATTAGTAAAATAAATATAAATGAACCTTATTCATTAACAAAATGAATCATAACCCCAAACACTCTAAACATCACCCTAAGAAAGTTAAAAATGTCAAAGGTATTTTTATGGTTTGTAGTGCAGGTAGACCCTAAACCCTGCACCACAAACCGTAAAAACCTGTCGAGTCAGTAATGACAATATAAAGTGTAGAACTAATACCAAAAAGATTACCCTACCCCCAAACACCCTAAAAACAACCCTAGTGAAGCTAAAAACTTCGAAGGCATTTTTATGGTTTGTAGTGCAAGGTTTAGGTTCACTTTAAAAAAAGACAAAGGATTCAAGTTTGTGCTAGGATTAACTTTTACTAGTATTAAAACAAAATATTCACTTTTCTTAAACCTTTGATTCACCTTTACAAAACCTTTGATTCACTTTTCTCAACACACATGATTCACTTTATAAAAACATCTGATTCACATTTCTTAAACCTCTTAATCACTTTAGTTAACACAATCTATACTTACGATATTCACTCTTATTACTTTGATTCACTTTGTAACAACTAATGATTCACTTTTAAAAAAACATTTGATTAACTTTTCTAAAACCTCTGATTCACACTAGTCAAACAATCATAATCACTTTAGTTAAACAATCTCTTTTTATAAGATTCACTTTTTTTAAACCTCTTATTCACTTTTAAGCAACTCTCTAATTCACTTTTTAACAACCTTCGATTCACTTTTTAACAATCTTTGATTCACTTTTCTTAAACTTAAGATTCACAGTTAATCTTAAAAAATATGTACATACAAAAAATAAAAAATTTAAAATTTATCAAAACATATTCATGTTTGGTCTTATTTTGAAGAGCACGAAAAATGATGAACAATGATATAAAATTTATATAATTTGGACTTATATATAATAAAATACAATATTTTAAAGTTTTACAAAATAATAAACCATTACAAGACAAAATAACCTTCCAAATCCCGTTTTCCTTTCGCTTTTTTGGATCAATCTTGTTTTAATTCTGTAATACCTTAACTAAAAACTTCTAAAATTTTCTTGAACCAATACTTTCATATATTTTTTCTGCAACAATTCTGATATGTTTTTTTTTTCAAAAAACACCAACCCTTACCATTAACTTAGCATAGAGAGTAGCGTTCAAAATACAAACATAGCAAATTACTAGACCTGAAACAGTTCAACTGCAAAGCGTAACCTGTTCCCATGGAGAGGTTGCATGAGCAACACCAAAGTATATAGACTAGTCAGTAGTCAAAACCATAAGCGTTTCCTGTCTCCTTATATCTTCATCATCCGTAGAGGGGGGTATCCAAGAACCAAAAGTCTTGGTTTTGAAACCTAGTCACCGAATTAACTATCAAAAAAACTAATACTATATCACATGAGCAACTCTAGCCGAGAGCAATGAGCATCAACACAGAAACAAACAGTCAGCCATCTCAAATTTCCATCACGTGGTGCACATACCCCTACAAACAGCGAATGCGCATTATTTACTCTTATTGCAACATTTCCATCAACATCCAGAGAGGATCAGGCATGCAAAGCTTTACCACCTGTGCCAACATGTAGAGCTGAATTTTTCACGGTTACAAAACCGGTGCCAATACCCAATACCATAAGACCTGGACTGTACAATCTACATCTTGTCGGAGTAGAAATCCGTTGTCAGTGGAGTGAATTGGACCTGCAACTTGATGAACAAAGTCTGGTCACCGTTGTCATACTCGTAGACGACGTCGGATGAGAAACCGCCGCCATAGGAATAATCATTGTAGCTACCAATATTTCCAAAGGAGGGAGATCCAAGCGCTTGATCTGGTGCGCCATTCTCATCTCCCCTTGGTATAGGAAGACATTGTTGAAAGTTTCAGAGCTCGAAATGGGGACGATTGAGCAAGGAAACCATTGGAGTCTCTGAAATTCATCATCAACAATCCACCCCCTTGCACCACTTCATGACCACCACCGAAACTACAGAACCTGCCACTTTACTGAGTACAAAAGTCGAGAGCATCCTCCCGGTGGCTGTTAGACCCTTAACAACTGAAACTGAAAAACAGACAACTGGAAATAAAACTAGTAATAATGGTAGAACCACAAAAACTAGCAAACAGAAAACCTTCTTAGATGAAGGGTGTTGCATGCAAAGAGTATCAAACACATAGAAAAAAAAGGAAGCCCGTAACAGCCTGGATTTTGCCTTAAAATAATAGAACGAGTCGATACGTATCTAACACCGCAATCGGATTTGGAAACGGACCTCAAACGAGCCTTAAAACTGTGAAATAAGCTTTGTCCGAACTTGTGTCCAGACGTTGATATTCGGACACAAGTCGAGAGTTTGAAAAAAAAAACAGCAGATAAGAGCGTCCAAACTTGTGTCCGGACATTGACGTTCGGACACAAGTCGAGAGTTTAAAAATATAGACGTCCGAAATCTAATACGTGGTCCGAACATGTAAGTTTGGATCAATGCCGAGACTTACAGTTCAGACCCGTCCTCGCATGCTGTCCGAACATGTAAGTTCGGACAGATGTTCGGACACACTCAGTTTCTGAAAATAAAAATGCTCTCGGGGCCTGTCCGAACATGGATGTCCAGATGCACGTTCGGACAGGTCCAAAGTTGCGAAATTCATAATGCAAACAGAGGTAGAAGAAGTATAAAATGACTACGAAATTTAAGATCAATAGATTATGAATACCTTATAAGCAAATGTAGTAAATATTACCATAAAACACAGCGGAAAATACTTCGAATCCAGAGTGCTACCGCCACACTCAATTCTTTGAGTGCTTAGGCTAAATCTCTAACAATTCAATCAAAACAAATGTTTAAACGTTGTAATCCAAAAATACTGTAACTCGAATGCTGTAAACCAAATATCATAGCTCGAACATAACAACTCAAACATTGTAACTCAAATATTAATCAACAATCCTTATGCTAGGTGATAGTGCATTCCCCAGCCCCCAACTTCAACAATCATTACCTACGATCAGAAAACAATATAAAAACACGAAGGGATCGCACAAATCTATGAAACTGAGTAAACTCTGCTTGTGTAAAATACATTTTGAAACTCTTTTTGGATAATCAAACCAATAACACAAACAACATCATTTCCCAAACCAAAATGTAACACCCCAACCGCTAATCCTATGCTTACCGTCTAATCGTCCCATTAATCCTACGAGTTCGTAGCGGAAATATTACTACTTACTACGGCGGGTGGTACAACGCCGCTAACCGCCCATACGGCTAGCTAGGCTTACCTTACTTACAGTCACGGTCTGATGAACATAATATACCGAGCTACTAAAATTACTTGCCAAAATACCATATACCAGATACTTACATCATTGGATCACCGAGTATTAAAGTATATTCGATTACATCATTTCTAAGTTCCAAAAGAATGAGTTTCTAAGGCTACTCATCTATACCAACTCCCATTCTATCAAAATCCAAAAAGGTGTACCCCATGGTACACCGGCTATTCAAAAGTTACAGCCATGTACTACTTAGTACACCCATCACAATTCACCATTTACAATCCAAAAAGAAGATAAAGAAATAGAATTGAGTCTTCACATCTTCTTCACTCTCGAGTACCTGCGTGTAGTAAAAATGGTGCCCCAAGGGGCTCAGCAAACGCTGCGTATAAACTCCGCATATACCGCGTGCTAGCTAGGGCACGCCGACTATTTGACGTCCACTAAACATGCTTTTCATTTATTTCATACATACATGCTTTTCATACAACATACATGCTTATACAATTCATTACACAATTCAAGACAACACTACAGTAGCACACACTTACTTACCTTCACAAGGTTAGCCAAATTATGCATCCGGGTTAATCGGAATGTCTTTACTCTTTTACTCATTACTTACTTTTCTTACTTACTCTTACTTACTTTCATTTACTTTACTTACTCATTCTTACTTACTTACTTATACTCAAGTTAAGTCGTCGGGACCTCCGGCCCTGGGGACTACGCCGTCCCACCCCCGGGATTTACTTGACTCACCAATCCAGGATGCTACCCACTTAAGGGATTTGGGCCGCGGACCAGTTTAAGATTCAGGAATTGGAGCCAACCTCTCGTGACTCTGCATCCTCATGCGTGGCCGAAACTATATCGGACTTCTACTCATTCCAATTTAATTACCAATTCAAGTTAGGATGGTTAACTTGTTAGGAATAAGTTAGAAGTCCAAACTCATCACAATCGGTCACAGTACAATACATCATGCATACACACATTCATATTCATCCAAACATTTCATGAATTATACAAACTAAGATTTAAGAAAAATATTCACAACATACAACACTACATATTCACAAGTATGCATATTAACTCCGATTCGTGCATTTATCTATTTAGGGTGAGCATTCAGTTTGGATATTTTGGATTTTCCAAAAACTGAATTAACCGATTTTATTTTTTGGATTTTTAACCGAATTTTCTAACCGAATTGAAAATTTCGGTTAACCAAATTATCCTAACTATAATTTGGTTTGGATTTGGTTTTGACTTTGTCTAATTCGGTTAACCGAATTATCCAAATTTTCTTTACAAAAGAATATCCTATTTTCTTTCTAGTCTTTAGTGACAAATAGTCAAACATAAACCCTAAATTTTGGTAAGTTAAAATCCAAACGAACTAAAATTTGGATTTCAGTTTGGATTTTGGATTTCACTTTTAAAAAATTTGGATTTCGGATAATTTGGATAATGGTTAATTTGGTTTTGGTCTTCATTTGGATAATTCGGTTTTTAACCGAAATAACCGAAATCCAATTTATTTTTACCATTTGGATTTGGTTAACCGAATTATCCAAATGATCCCCCTAATCTTATTTGGTGATCAATTAGCACACAACACACAAATCAGAGTAACCAAGATAGCATACGGGGCATGAGGAATCCATACCGTTCACCGTTGCACGTGATTCCAAACGTCCTTCGGTGTCACAAATCAAGTCCTATTATACATACAATTGAGTAATTAATATACCTATCATCAATTAACTCCTACTTACTATGTCCTTATACTTCTTACACTTACACTTTACTTACTTATTTTCATTACTTAAGTTTCACTTTCTTACTTAACATTTGCACGCCTACATACATGTACATATATATATATATATATATATATAGATATATATATATATATATATATATATATTATTTAATTTAAATTTTATTTATTTTTATTTTTTTATTTTTTATTTTTTTTGACCGGACCGGACTTGCGACCGACCTTGCAAGTCCGGTCCATTCCTGTAACTCAGGTTACGGAAATTTTTGGCCGACCGACCTTGCAAGTCCAGTCCCAAGGTCGGTCCATTCCAGTAAGTTTTGGTTTCAAAATTCTGGAGTCGACCGACCTTGCATGTCCGGTCCCAAGGTCGGTCCATTCCAGTAAGTTTCGCTACAGGCGAATTTTAGCCCGACCGACCTTGCAAGTCCGATCGCAAGGTCGGTCCATTCCAGTAGCTTACTCGACGGAAAATTTTTGAGTCGACCGACCTTGCAAGTCCGGCCGCAAGGTCGGTCCATTCCAGTAGGTTACAGACGGGAGAATTTTCTAGTCCGACCGAACTTGCAAGTCCGGTCGCAAGTCCGGTCGATTCCAAAAGCTTTCCCGTCTTTGTAAATCTGAGCTCGACCGACCTTGCAAGTTCGGTCCCAAGGTCGGTCCGGCCCAGTATTTGCATTTTTATTTCTGTTTTCAGTCCCCTCTTTTACCCATTACTTCCCATTGTTCCTACACCTAATCCCACATGTTTTACCACTAAATAAACCTCCTAATACACCTTAGTTCATTCTTTAATTCAACACTCATTCCTATACCAATTTACCCTCTTGTTTCTAGATTCATTTCAGCACTTACACTAACTCTCTACTAGTTGGATTTGCTACAGATTTTGACATTTACTCTCCTCTCCTATATCTCCCTCTTCTATTAACAATTCCAACACTCCTAATGCATTTAGACTACATTATCTATCTCTCTCAACTTACCCTCTATCTATCTCAAACAAAATCTGTTACAACCTACCTTATTCCCCTAGTTTAAAATTCACTAAGTGTTCTAATCCTATATAAATTTTGACATAACCTCCCCTATATTTTTACACTCTCACCACATATTCTAGTTCACATTTCAACACTCATTTCACCTGTTTCAATAGACATCAATATACAAGCTCCCATACACAATCAACAACACTAAGACACTCCTAAAAATTCCTGCACATAAACACTAATTCCCAATCTGTTTGTGACAGTTTTTAAATGTCTTTTTAAGCTTCAAAATGGTTTGGTTCTCGTACCCATTACACTACTACTCATTACCATTTACAATACATATCCTAAACTACTAAAATCTGTTACAACAACATACAAAAACTGCACAAGGATGAGTGTAATTACCTTGTCTTCTTACTAGTTCTTTCTTCTTCTTGTTTCTTCCTTCTTCCTTCTCTCTACCGATTTGTAATCTCAATTCCTCTAACACTACCAACATTCATATACATGCTTCAATACTAAAACCAACACTAATTCTCATTTAAGTTTTTAATGTACATTCTAGGGTTTAGGAGTTTCATTACCTTGCAAGGGTTTATGAAACACTTGGAGCAGCTCAAGAATGGTCTTTCCACCCTTTCAAGAATGCCAAAACCGGCTGGGCACAAGAGGAGCAAGCAAGGGCTTAGTTCACATTTTCGTTTTGCCCTTGAGGCTAGAAAAAGATGGAGTTTTTAAGAGTATTTTTACCTTAAAAGATTAAGGAGGAGGAGGGCCTTCTAATGGTGGTCTTGAAGCTTCAAATGCTCCATACCCATGGAGATGAAAGTTGCCCTTTTCGAATTTTGAAAGGATAGGAATGCTCTACTTGGTGAGAGGAAGACAATGGTGTAATTTTTACAATTTTTGGAGGAGTTTTGAGGGAGTTTCAAGAGGAGAGAAGTTAGAGTTTTAGTGTGGCTTCTCTTTTCTCCATGGCAATCGGCTGGAGGTAGAAGAAGAGAGGAAATGAGAGAGTGAGGGAGGGGGGATCCACGTGAGAGAAGAGAATGGTAGGGGAGAGAGAGAATAAAGTGAGAGTAGGGTAGTTTTATTATTTTTGTTGTTTTGTGAGTAAAAAGGAATAAAGAGAGGGTGTGAGTGGGGATGTGCAATCGGACAGCACACAGACCCACAAGGGTTTTGAAAATTCTTTTTACATTATTGGACACATAAGTCTTGGTTATTTATATTTCTACCTCACAACTTCCCGTTTTTGACAGTTTTTACTAATCTCTCGTTTTATTGATTTTATTGGTTCTAAAACTTCACTAATATTTATTAATGATTATTTAGTTGACCAAAGTTGTTACGAGTCTATTTGACCCGCTTAAAGACACGTTTTCCTGGTTACCTCGAAAAACGCGCTTTAAGGTTCGTTAGTGGTTTTAATCCATTTTAAGGATCCGTTTTCTTCGGGATTTGTTCCCTCATGATTATTTATACTTAATTAAGCCTCTAAATTATTTATTAGCCTAATTAATCGCTATTTTTAATTACGGGGTATTTCACAAAATCATTTCCAATAAGCACCATTCATCAAAATAAACGGGAGAGCTTTCACCAGGAATCAATCACAAGTATACGCGGACGGACACCCAAATTGAGACCGTAACAATAATAATACCACCTCACCCTAAGTTCTGTAAGTGTGCACACCCCCTAGAAGGTACTTCTGACCAAAAGGAGTAGATCATAGAGCTTAACTGTGTTTCACTGTTCCCAGCGCACAAATATATAAACATGGGTACAAAGTACCATCAGTTACACCAAAGGTACCAACAATTTACACGGAGCACCAATCGGTACCAACAAGCAATTAATCCATTGAAAGTCTCCCAAAATAGTAATCAATTCCAATTTTGTAAACCATTGAATCTAGAATACGCGGGGGAATAAATTCCCAACATCCAAAATCCCCAATTTAGGGTTTTAAATAACCCTTCAACAATTCACAATTCAGACAAGAAATCAAATATGAGCATAGAAGTTTATCTGATTACTCACACCACCGATGAGAACAGTTAAGCAGAATCACAAGTAGCGCCCGTCAACAAATTTGGGGTCTAGAATTGTGAAAAATCACCAATCAAAAACCATCAATTCACAACCCAAAATAATCCAAAACCTTACCCAGGTATTAGACCTTACCCTTCTACTCTAATTTGGCACCATGGAAGAGACTTGACAATAGCAGGAAGA
>CM041776.1:324733178-325113769 GCA_023374045.1 Limonium bicolor | reverse complement strand
AACGTGAGATTATGAGTTTGGGGAAGAAGAGCATAAAAGTGTCACGGCGTGGATGTAGAGGATGATGGTGGAGATCGTGAAATAAATATAGAATTAATTGTAAATTGAGAGGAAAATAATTAGATAATAGAGTAAATAGTTTTAGTGAAGGGAAATAAATAATTAATGTTGTAATTAATTTTGAAAGAGGAAATAATGTGCCTAGTAATTAACTAAGAAGGATGAAGGAATAAAATTAATAGTCAATTTGAAATAAAGTGAGAAGGTAAATAGTTTGTGCGTTGTGGAAGGATAAGGATGAACACAATTATCTTCTACAGAGAGAGATAATTTTTCTAAAAGAAGATAATTAATATTGAGTAATTAAAGGAAGTAAGGAGATCGTTATAACGTCACTAGAGGATAGATAAATTAGCAATAAATAATTTAGGAAGAGATAAGGAGAGTATATTAGGATTATATCAATTTAGAAAAAGGAAGAAAGGTAAGATAACTGTTTTAACTTCCATGACCCTTTAATAACACTAACCTCAGACTAGTCAATCGTTTTATATTCGTTCCAATATAACGATTAACTTATTCATATCAACTATATATTATGCATATCCTAACTCGAAATTCGTGGGTATTTCAAAGCCTAATGAACGAGGAGAGAAAAATAAGAAGGAAGAATCCATTAGAGAAAGGACTCAAGGGAGAGAGACCCATCTTTTTTTGGCTCAAATATGAGATGATTTTGAAGATGTCTTTGTTGATGAATTTATATAAAAATAAAGAGAGAATCAATATAATGTCCTTAACACCACTCATTCTTAGTTATATATAATTAAGTGCCCGGAGGCTTTATTGAATGGCGAATTCGAAGCTAGCGCTGGTGGCACCACATTTGTCTTTTTTATTTTTATCTTTTTATGAATTTTTAAAATGTTGTAGTATTAGTTATAAGTTTATACCGTTGTTCATCATAATTTGAGATCTTCAAAATAAGACCCTACATGAATATGTTTTGATAAATTTAAAATTTTATATTTTTTTAAATGTACATATGTTCATTGTGAATCTTAAGTTTAAGAAAAGTGATTCAAAGGTTGTCAAAAAGTGAATAAGAGGTCATTAGACCCTAAACCCTACACTACAAACCATAAAAAATGCTATTCTTTCGACGTTTTTAGCATTCATATGGTGGTTTTTAGGGTGTATGGGGGGGGGGGGGTAGGGTTTGTCGTCACTGACTCGATAATTTTTTAGGGTTTGTGGTTTAGGGTTTAGGGTTATTAGACAAAACCCTGCGCTACAAACTATAAAAATACCTTCGACGTTTTTAGCATTCCTAGAGTGGTTTTTAGGGTGTTTGGGGGGGGGGGGGTTGGGCAATCTTTTTGGCATTAGTTATACGCTTTATATTGATGTCAGTGAGTCGATAGTTTTTTAGGGTTTGTGGTTCCCTGTACAACAAACCCTAATATTGTCTTCGACGTTTTTAGCTATCCTAAGGTGGTTTTTTAGGTGTTTGGGGGGTAGGGTAATCTTTCTGGCGTTAGTTTTACACTTTATATTGTCGTCACTAACTCAACAGTTTTTTAAGGTTTGCGGTTTAGGGTTTAGGGACCCTAAACCTTGCACTACAAACCATTTTATTATTAAAGAATATTCATTTTACTAATGAGTAAGATTCACTTTAAAAATATCTAATATATACTCATTCTAAAAACATAAAACTGTAGGTTTACCAAAACATATCTAGGATACATCTTGTTTTGAAGAGCACGAAATATGATGAACAATGGAATAATTTATTTTATTTTTGCACTTATATTTTGTAAGTTATGACATTTTGAAGAAAAAAATTATTTCTCTCTCCTACCCCCAATAACTCCCGTAGACACATGTGAGCCTTCTCCTTTTGTCTCTTCATTTATTCTCCAATCAAATGTTGACAAGTGGCATAAAAGCCATCTTATACCTTGGCACTTACGCCAGGGTCGCCTAACTGTTATTGAATAGCAAACAACCTAAGTGATGTATCGAAGGCAAGACTAGAAGAAGCTTTATTAAAACCTTGTGGGCAAACCCATTGAGAAAAATCCCAACAAGAAAAAAGAGTACTTGAACAACAAAATATTCCCATATTACAAACTCAGTCCCCCCACTAAATACAAAAGACACTATTACACAAAAAATCCACAATCCAACAATCCATCTAACAGAGATTTCTGCACCTTATCACGGGCATCAACACATATCCACTGCGATCATCTTCACACTAATATCAGTATCATTGTCTTACCTTAACAACGGCTACAGTCATCATCCCATCCATCTCTTCATTCATTTTAATCTACGTAGCATATAATCAATTTTCCTTCTGCTCACAAATTTCTCTGCCAAGAGTGGGAGACATTTCCACCACAATTTATCCATTTCCAACGTCCAATTCGATTCTCCTCGGTAGCTTTTCTTGTCCATAACCTTACCGTTAAAGATTAACTAATTTCTTTCGCACCAAATGTGCCACACTTCATATTAATAGGTGGACATCCATACTTCTTCACCTTCTTCATCACTCTCTTTGAGTGCCATTCTTCATAAATATCCTTCGGGTTCTCCTTTGTGTGATGTGATTCGAAGAAAAGAGGAGACGAAGGGGAGAAGACGAGAGAAATATTGAGTCGATCGACGAGGAGTCGAAGGCGACTGAGTGAAGCGATGAGAGAAAGAAGAAGATGCTGCTATGTTTTCTATATTGAGTTACTGATCTGAGAGTACAGAGATATAAGCTAATATAGGCTACAACTAAATGATGTTGCTAAACGGTCTTATAAGACTAATGACCGTTGATAAAACGGGAGCAGAAAAAATAAGAGGGAAAAGATAGTAGAAGAGGAAATAAGACTATCCTAACACCCCCCTCAAACCTAAGAAAGAGCTATTTCGTTAGGTTTGAAGTGTTTAACATTCCCATTGATGAAAGTTGATGTTGATAGCCTTTTCCCGCTAAGGATTTTGTAAGCATATCCACCTTCTGATGTACATTTGAAATGTGCACAACATCAATGAGACCGGCTTTGATTTGATCACGAACGTAATGGACATCGATTTCAATATGCTTTGTACGTTCGTGAAGGACGGGGTTGTGGGCGATGTAGACGGCCAATTTGTTGTCGCATTTCAACGGTATAGGAGTGATGTCATCTATGCCAAGCTCATTAAGGAGGCGGGACAACCAAGCTAATTCGGTGGTGACCCGTCGAAGAGCACGATATTCGGCTTCGGCGGAAGAGAGAGAGACGGAAGCTTGCTTCTTGGATTTCCAAGAGATAAGGGAGCCTCCGAATAAAATGTAATAACCGCTAACTGACCTGCGAGAAATCGGACACGAAGCCCAGTCAGAATCACAATATGCTAAAAGAGAGAAGTCGGGCGTGTTATTTAAAAAAATTCCATAACCGAGAGTCCCTTTGATATACTGAAGGACATGGATGGCGGCGTCCCAATGACTTTAGCAAGGATGCTGATTGAATTGACTTAGAAGTTGAACACTAAAATTGAGGTCTGGTCGTGTGTTGATCAAGTAGTTCAACTTGCCAATAAGACGACGGTATTCGGTTGCATCAGGAAGAGGGCACCCGTCTTGTAGTTGAAGTTTGGAGCCGGGGGTGAGGGGGCTAGCAACCGATCGCTTGGAAGAAATATTGTAGTCGGTGAGGAGATCAGAAGCAAATTTTGTTTGAGTTATGCCGACCCCATGAGAAGTGTAATGGAACTCGAGCCCAAGGAAATAAGTGAGAGTGCCGAGATCTTTAATTTTGAAGGAATTGTGGAGAGCGTTTTTGACTTGAAGGATCTTGGTGTCATCATTGCCACACAGAAGAATGTCGTCGACATAAACGCCAAGGAAGAGGATGGAGTTCCCGTTGCTCCATTTGAACAGAGAATAATCATTATCTAAAAGAACAAACCCAAGATTAGTGAGACTAGTTAAAAGTTTGGCATACCACTGACGTGAGACTTGTTTCAAACCGTATAAAGACTTCTGTAATTTGCACACTAAGCCATTTGGGGTAGTCAAACCATCGAGAATTTTCATGTAAATCTCTTCGTGAAGGTCCCCATGAATGAAGGTGTTGTTGATGTCGAGTTGATGGATCCTCCAACGTCGTTTTATGGCAACACTAACTAAAGTTCGAATAGTTGTCATCTTGACAACCGGTGAGAAAGTCTCATGAAAATCCTCTCCTTCTTTTTGTGTGAATCCGCGAACGACCAAACGAGCTTTGTATCGATCGATGGTTCCATCGGCCTTGTGCTTGGTGCGGTACACCCATCGGCAAGTGATACACCTTTTTCCCTTTGGAAGTTTAACGAGAGTCCATGTTTTATTTTCTTCAAGAGCTTTGAGTTCGGATTCCATGGCTGACGTCCATTCAGGATGTTGCACAGCAATGCGGTATGATGAGGGTTCAAGAGGACATTGCATTTGGACCTGAGAACATAACACTTGAGATGGAATTAAATTAGTAATAGAATTTAAGGAGGGAAGAAGATTGGGCTTTAAACTTTCAAGCCTAGTGGACAAAAGATGTGTGAAAGGATCTTTTCCAACATGGTTGCACTCGTAATCCTCGAAATGAATGGGAGGACGTTTCATCCTTGCCGAGCGGCGAAGATCAGACGGCCCAAGAAATTCTGAGGAATCTTGATGGGCCTGGTCATTGTTGGTCGGGAGGTTAGCAGAAGTATCTTGATCAAATACAAATCGCACCGTGTCGCCTTGTTGATGGGCCAGGGAGTAATCTGCTTCGGTGGGATTAATCTGAACATCGGGAGACACCGAACCGATTCTGTCAGGAGCCATGTGACCGTTGTCGTGAGTGGAGTGAGCAGAATCATCGGTACTTTGCATCGGTAGGCCTGGTCCAGTGATGTTTTCTTCAGAATGTTCATCATCGTCGGAATCTTCATCGGTAGCAACGGGAAAAAAAGAAGATGTGGTCTAGGCTGACCCATCAGATTGAGAAGCCCGTTCCTGCAGAGGAAAATTTTCTTCAAAGAAAACTAAGTCCCGACTTGTGACTACTTTATTTTCATCGAGAAGTAAAACACGATGTCCTTTCTTGCAGAGACCTGGCCCAAGATACACTCCCTTGTGACCACGAGTGGCAAATTTGCTCCGATTGACTGCAGGCCCAGTATGATAAACCAGAGAACCAAATGTTTTGATGCTACTAAAATCAGGTGGAGAGCCATATAAAAATTCATAGGGAGACAGACCATGTAGAGTAGAAGAAGGTAATCGATTGATAAGAAAAGTGGCCATAAGAACACTCTCCCCCCAAAAAGTAATGTCAAGACCGGATTGAAAAAATAAAGTGCGGGCAGTTTCAAGTAAGTAACGATGTTTTCTCTCAACAACTCCGTTTTGTTGCGGAGTGTAAACGCAAGTGGTTTGATGTAGGATACCCTTTTTATGGAAAAAATCTTGCAAGATCTTCGAAGATCCCAATTCATAAGCATTGTCGGAACGAACAATTTTAACAAATTTATTAAACTGTCGTTCAACCATATTTATGAAGTTTTGTATGTGCTGTAATGCATCGGATTTAAATTTCATGAGAACAACCCAAGTGCATCTACTAGCATCATCAACAATGGTTAAAAAGTAACGACTACCATCATGATTTGTAATGGAACAAGGCCCCCAAGTGTCAACATGAATGAGATCAAAACAACATTTGGATCTATTATTGGAACGGGGAAAAGGTAATCTATGGCCTTTAGCCCTAAAACATATATCACAAATGAAATTGTCAGGAATCTCATTCCTTTTCACAAGACCCATTTGAACCATCTTATTCAAAGGAGGATGGCCCATCCTTTTATGAAGCATCATAACATGAGAATTACAAGAATGAACCAAGCTAACAGAATGATCATTATTACAGTTATTAAAAATTTCGCATAGCATGCTATCATCAAGAAAGTAAAGCCCATCCCTTTGATGCCCAATTCGTCTTTTATTCTTCCAAGTACGGGCCTGTAAATAGCATGCATCAGAATCAAAGGAAATAATGCCATTGTTCTGTTGAGCTAACATACTAACAGAAGCAAGAGACAATTTAAAGCTAGGAACATGAAGAACATTCTCTAGTCTAAATCCATCAGCAAGCAAAACAGTTCCCGTAACATTAATGGCTTCAACATGACCATTAGGCATAGTAACATAACTAACATCAGTAATCTGTCTCTTATTCCTAAGTAAAGTTTCATCACCACTCAAATGTTCACTAGCCCCGGAATCTAACAGCCACTGATGACTATCATGTTTATGAAAAGAATTATTGCACTTAGGATAGATAGTACCTGCAAACTGGGATTCATCTCTGTTGCACAACACACTGTTGCTTGCAATGTTCTTATCAGAGATCTTGCCTGACTGCTCAAGTAAGCTGCAAAGCTTGGTCAGTTTGTCAACATTCGAAGCAGAAAGACCTTTTATACCTTCTGTTTTCTTGCCCACTAAATTCACCGAGGAAGTATTTCTTGATCCCTTCCACCAATCTGGGTATCCACAGATCTCAAAGCATCCACTCTTGAGGTGGCCTGTTTTCCCACTGTGAGTATAGATGTTTGTGTTCTTTCTAGCAGCATTATCCTTCCTGGATTTGCCTCTATCACCAAAAATTGTCTCGGTTTTGCTAGTGCTGTTTGCAAAGGACATGCTAGGGGTTTCATTCTCTCCCTTTCCATTGATTCTCTACCTCTCCTCTTGGAGTATTATGGCATAAGCCGAATCCAAACTTGGAAGAGGTTTCTTCATGAGAAGATTACCCCTCACATTAACAAAATCCTCTCGCAACCCTAACAAGAACTGAAATAATTTTTGATTCTCGGCATGCTTAGCTACTTTCTCACTGTAACCACACACACAAGTGTCTATGTTTATCATTGCAGATATATCATCCCAGATGCTAGTCAGTTTAGTAAAGTATTCGGTGACAGAAGAGTTTCCCTGCTCGATTTTGGACAAGTCACGATTGAGCTCAAACAATCTTGTCCCGTTGATTTGATCATACCTTCGTATGAGGCATTTCCACATATCATAAGCAGTCGACCAGGAAACTAGACTATCTCCTATACTAGTCTCTACAGAAGCAAAGATCCAAGAACGTACCAACCCATCGCATCTATCCCACGCGTCTCTACGATTTTTGGCAACCTTCGATTTCTTCAACGTACCATCGATCATCTTTATCTTATTCTTGGCCAACAAACAGATCTCGATCTTCTTCTTCCAATTCTGAAATCCCCTCTTGCCGTTGAATTTTGTGGAGGTGAGTTGAACTCCAGGGGTTTCTAAATTTGAAACCGACAACGGATCTGAGTCGTAGCGTCGTCTTCCTTTTCTCTTGTCGGTCGTCTCTTCCTCTTCAGTCTCGGAAGAGTTTTCTTCATCGTTGTGAATGTCGTCTTCCTCTTCATCAGATTCCGACGCCATTGGTGCTAATTAGGGTTAACTGCGGTCGTTACCGCTCTGATACCATGTGCGATGCGATTCGAAGAAAAGAGGAGACGAAGGGGAGAAGACGAGAGAAATATTGAGTCGATCGACGAGGAGTCGAAGGCGACTGAGTGAAGCGATGAGAGAAAGAAGAAGATGCTGGTATGTTTTCTATATTGAGTTACTGATCTGAGAGTACAGAGATATAAGCTAATATAGGCTACAACTAAATGACGTTGCTAAACGGTCTTATAAGACTAATGACCGTTGATAAAACGGGAGCAGAAAAAATAAGAGGGAAAAGATAGTAGAAGAGGAAATAAGACTATCCTAACATCCTTCCTCGCCAACTCATGTTTCCATGATGCTCCTAACTTTTCCCAAATCCAAGAAGGTTCCTCGCAATGGAATATTAATTACATGAGTTGTCACTAGTGGAACAAAAGCTTTTAACCACGTTCAATACCCTATTTAATCACGGTTTATACTGTAATTTATTCCAGCGTCGTCTATACCCTGGAGCTTTTAATTGCGGTAAAAACTGTTATTTAAAGCCTTAATCAGGCGTGGGATCTCATTGTATTTGGATTATAGTTCGTCTAAACCGTAATCTAAAGCCCGCTGAAACACGCGGGAATAGGACATTAGATTACGGTTCATGTAATATCGAAGAAATTTCTTTTGATATCTATTCCTAATAAGAAAATATATTCCTCCTGCGCACCAAGTTCCATCCCCACGTAAGCCCATCTTAGGAACCCATCTCTTTCACGATTGCTGTCTATTGAGTACTCATAGAAAAAATTGCTCAAATCTCTCCTTAAGTATGCCTTCAGATAACCATGGATCTAGCCAAAACTTGTACCATTTCCATTCCCAATCCTGATCTGTATGTTTTCCACAAAATATCTACCATAACCTGATCTAAATTGGTGCTTGCCAAGATAAAAGACCATATACCTCTCAATCTAGTGTGTTGTTGGTTCATGTCCCCCAACAGACCTCTGCGATTAATATTTGTAAAAAGAGAAAATAGTCCTTTTCCATAATGAGTTGTTTTGTTGTAGAAACCTTCATCTTCATTTTGCTAGAAAAGATTAATATTTTAACCCGATGTCCTCAATTTCAAGCCCCCACTTCTTTGGTTTTGCTAACTTTGCCCACAACACAGCAGGACTGTAAGAGGAGTTTGTTTTCTTACTCCTAAAGAATATCCTCTGCAATCTGGTTAATCTCTTATGTACGCACTTGGAAATTGGAAAGAGACTTGCATGGTAAAGTGGTACTGCTTGCAAAACTGATACTGCTCACCCACCCTTTAAGAAGCACGATATTTTCTAGTTGGCTAGGCGATTTTCTTCTTTCTGTATCACCGGTTCCCATATTGAAGCTCTTGTTGGATTGGCACCCAACGAAAATCCTAGATATGTCATAAGTAATGTACCGTTCTCACAATCCCAGATGTTCTTTACCATTGTTTCCTCCTCCCCTATGGCGTTGATACAGTAGCTAGGCATGAATTACTTTGTAAATTAGACCACAAGACCTGATGATTACTACATTCCTTGGGAGAGATAAAGTTCACTTTACCCACAAAATAAATATTGATACCGTAAGAAAACATGATTAAAGACGTGATAGTAAATTAAAAGTCAAAGCTTATGCATTATTCAACAATGAGATTAAAAATGGCTCGATCACACCTTGGATGAGCACACATTAGGAGATTTTGAGCGGAAACGTCTAAGATGTGATCTTCATTACAACTGAGTTGAGGAAGAGGAACTTGTGACACTAGAGATGAGAAAAGATGTATTCAACTAAACATAGCTAGAGGACGAACACACAAGTATATAGCTGCATGTTTTATGATATAAACCATGTTGGTTGATAAGAATTACTACTCTGAGTTACTAGATTGTGAAAGTAAGATTTAACTCTTCATTTGCTACAATTCTTACTAATTGTAAAGTGAAGGTATGCCTACAGTTGGATTAGCTTTTCCTAGGCTCCACCAAAATGAACGACTAGATCAAGGCCTCGTGCGTCTGTCTTAAATTTTTATAATATATTTGATGGTATATTTACAATATGTATAGGTGGTCATTTCATAGACACTTAGCATCATAGTCTCGCTGGATCAGCATTATATGCGTAATATTGTATCCAGAACAGAAACTATGTAATGTCTCTCGAGACAACATGGATGACAACAATTGAAAAATAAAAATGTAATTTGTTCAAGTAGTCTTCTCAGGCCGAGAATGAGTGAGAACAAACATATACTGTAGAGAGAGCAAGCATATAAGTCAAATATCTCAATTCATGTCACATATACATTAGTCATTAATTCCCGAAACCTTCGTGGCTAACTACTTATCCATATTCCATCACTAGATTGCTTGTCATGGTGTTTACTCATTCGTTGTCATTCTCCCGTTTATAAAGTTTTAGCCCTAGTACTTCCATCTTAATTATTGTAGTTAGTAAGCGACACCCGCAACATTAAGGCTTACAGAATCTAATTATAGAAAAAAAAGGCATAATTATAAACTTTGACCCTAAGAGAGCGATGGGAGCCTTACAGGTATTGACTCACCCTAAGACCATTCCGCAAGAAAACTGTGTAAAGTAAAAAAGGATTTATGTGGGAGCAAGAAAAGCATAGGCATGGAGGAAATAACATTGAATTGAACAATTCAAACCTATCAACATTACTTGAATAATATAAAGCTTCGGATTAGGATTCTGCTTACCACATTGATTTTGTCCACTCGGATTTCATTAACAGTATGAATCTTCTCAATCATAAACACGTAAGCAGAATATTATATATTGAATCCCATTGATTGAAGCATAAACACGTAAGCATAATATTATTTATTGAATCGACTGACTACCGAAATGTCAGATTCTTTTAATACCTATCAGCTAATCATCTGAAAATCATGAAGATATATACCAATTCAGGTCTCTTTCTTAAATTAATTTCCGTACACTTAAGTTAAATTATTTGATTCAGTATTTATTACACCTGTATGAAAAATTGCAAATAACTCATAAATCACGTTTCCAGGCTATAGTTTGTTCACACAAATGGTGTTTAAAAAAAAATCAGAATGATTACCTTTATTGTTGTATGTTTTGTCAGTTTATCCTATTTTTAGGAAAGGGAAAGAGAATATGATTATCCCAAAATCGTCTATCTTAATTTCTCACCCATACTAGGGAGAGATTAGACCTGGCAATTCGGGTCACTCGGTTCGGGTTTGGTTCGGCTCGGTTCGGGTCGGGTCAATTTGTAGATATTTACTATTCGGTTTGGTTTGGATCGGATCGGGTTCAATGGTTTAAATTTGATTCGGGTTATTTCGGTTTGGTTGAGTTCGGGTTTGGGTGCTTTCAGTTTAGGTTAACCTTGAGTCATTCAATTTTTTCGGGTTATAGGTCAAATTCGTGTGACTTATCCGGGTTTAGTTGATAAAATTTTTAAAGTATGAATTTTAAGCAACCTTCGTAACTTGCATTGATTTTCATATGCGGCTCCAAATTCTTTAATATAGTGTTACTGTTGATCAAGACTTCTATTGGTATAGGTTGGATAAAATCAAACTGGATGACAAATTTTGTAAATGAATTTAAACTATTAATTGTATAGACTAAGTACAAATTAAGCTTTTGTAATTAGTGGTCAATATTCGGCAATCGACGTCCATTTTACCCCGCCCACGCCCGACGTCGAGCCTCCCGTCATCCCACGCCCGTCACCCTGAGCTCATCACCTTGTACAAGCGTGCGCATCTACACCCATCCATCACCGCCTCGCACAAGCGTCACACGCCCACGCCCATCCATCAACATTCAAACCATTCCTAAGTCCTAAATATAAAGAAAACCTAAGTTTATAAAATATAAAGTAATATAAAATAGTAATGATACACATTACATTGTCTTATACAACATTTTAGGTTAAGTTGTTAAGGTAGATGGAATAAGGTGGGGATTATTCATCCTCCAAACCTTATTCATCCTCCAAAATGCTAGTCTATCTCACGATTCACAATAATCTACCATTTGGAATATTTATTTTCCTCATTTTATTGTATAATTTTCTTAGGCATATACACATTAATCTTGAATAATATATGTCTCAACTAAAAAGTTTAGGTTTTATAATTAAACTTCATCAACATTTTAACCATTCCCAAGTCTCATGTCCTAAACATAAAAAAAACCTAATTTTATTAAAATCAAAATTAGTATAGTATTATAAAATAGTAATGATACACATTAAATTGTATTATAAAACATTTTAAAGCAAAACATCTATAGTTTGTAGCAAAACATCCATGTGTAGGAAGAGTAACTGAAATACCCCAAATTAATAAAACATGGATTAAATATTTAATCATTAATTAAGGCCTAAACATGCCTTAAAAGTCAACTGAGAACAACAGTGGTCAACATAAAACAAGATGTTGCACCCTTTGACTGTTAGGGTAAACAAATACCCAAATGAACTACTTAGGACCTAAAAATTTGTCCTAAGCATATTAACAATTACTAAACATATTATAACCGTTGGACAACACTCCAACACAAAGAAAAAAACATTTACATGCTTCAAGGTCAAAAAGAGCAAAAGGTGCTCTAGGAAAACCTTAAAAATCAAATGACCTCTAAATGATATAAAATTGAATACCATGATCAAATATCATGTAAGGAAGACAACAAAACCGTTGTCAAAGGAAACAGAGCTCAGAAACACCTGGCGACACAAAATGTGCACTAGAACTCCTTAAAGCACGTTTTTGTGTAATCGCCTTTTAAATTGGTTTTAAATGGGCTAAAAGGTATAATTACCTTTAAATATAATAAAATATCATATTATATGATATTAGGAATTTAATTCCAGAAATTTACGAATTTTTACAAATTTAATATTAAAATATTAATAAAACCCTAATGTGGGGCCCGTTTGGGTCAACATTGACTAAGTTGGTCAATGTTGACCATTGACCACGAAATGGACTACATGAAATCAGATAATTAAGTCTCTTAACAGACCAAGAGACAAGAGACATGTGACAATTAAATATATGCTCTTACTTTTACATAAAATAACAAAAAAAGACAAACTTTACCTTATAACAAAACAAAAAAAGTGGGCTCCACTTACCTTACCCATGTGAGCCAGCCAAATTGGAGCCTCCACTTGCTCCTCTTCCTCCTTGCATTTCGGTGCTCCAAGCTGGTACAAGACAAGAGATGAGTCACACCTTCATTAAATGAGTAAAGTAACATATTACTCCATTTTCAATCAAAATTTGAATCAAACACTACCCTACCTTCCCTTATCTTGGACGGCTGCCTCCTCCTCTTGTCTCCACTGATTGAGCTCCAATTATCCAACCCCAATCAGACTTGACGAGTCATCAAAGCAAGGAAATCATAAAAAATGCAAAAAGGTGCTTTAAGGCAATATTAGGTCTTTCCCCTTCATTTCTTCTCTTCAGCCGAGGTTGCTCTGTCCTTGAGATCCCTTTGGCTCCTCTCCACCGTAGGTAAGAGTTCCAAGCACCATTGATGAGGTTTCAAGCTCTAGGTAGGCTCTTAAGGCATAAAAATGCCCATTTTCTTCATCTTTCTTTCCTTTTTCGATTGAACTACACTCCAACCTTTTCTATTCATCTATGTAGAGTGATTTGGAGGTTAAAGGAAGTGGTTTCGTACATAACCAGATAAGGAGGAAAGTTCAAGTCTTGACCATTTAAGGTAAAAATGTGCTTTAAGCTCATAACTTTTGATTCCCTTCAATTTCGGCTGTGAAACTTTGGTCATAGCCTCATCTTCTTCTCCTTTTCATGTGGAATCTGTTGGTTAGCCATTTGGAGCAAATGTGGCCGAGATCCAAAGGAAATACCCTCTTTTAAGGCATTTTTCCAAGGTAAAACCTAATAACAAGGCAGCTTGTTGAGATATAGTTGTTTCCTATGTCAATATGGTGGATCTAACACCTTGTGGTGTTTGATTCAGGCCGAAACCATCTTAAACTCTCCTTGCATTTTTAAGGTGATTTTTGCCTTAAATCTTACATTAAAACTTCTTATGGTTAGATCTTTCTTGGAGACTAACTAGGCCTTGGTTGCTGTTTGGAACATGCAAGAGAAGCTTTGGAAATTTATCTAAGGCTGGCCGAATTCAAACAAGGAATTATTCAAGCTAAATCAAGGTATAAATCACTTAAACATTAACTTTGCTAGGTTAAATGTTCTAAGCTATTTCTATATTAATTGCCATGAGAGAACATGGTAATAAGGTCATTTTTGACCTTAAAATGTTTAAAGAAATGGCTTAGTAAATTTATCTAAGTGATTATGTAACATAAATGTCAAATTTAAGACATTATGTGGAAGTTTGGTAATTAAATGGAAAGTGTGTGTGAGGCCAAGAATTATAGTGTTTTTGGGACATTTATGTGTAATTTATTTTGCAAGACAATGTTTGTAATAAGGCCATGTATTTTAGGCCATTTTATTTATGCATTTACAAGCTTTTAATTAAGTTTAAGTAGTATAAATGCATTACCGAAAATAAATGGGGTATTAGGTGTAATTAAATTAAATTTGGGGCTTTAGAATAATAAGGCCGAAAATTAGAGTTAAAAAGGAGTTAAAATAAAGTTTATAAGATTTTATAAAGTTTTGGGGTTAAATGGTAATTTTAGAAAGTTGGGTAAACCGTAATTATAAGGAATTAATGGTCAAGGAAATATTAAGGTGGTCAACTTGACCATATGCTAGGTTTTGACCAAAAAGATAAGTTAATAACTTATTTAAGGTTTATAATAAGATGTATCTTATGGTAATATTTTTATAACATATGTGGTGAATATGTTATTACCAAAAATAAGGGTGTAAATGGTATTTTAAACACCCATGGGCTATTAGGAATTTTTAGGAATTTATGGTGGTTTTGGAATTAAAAAACTATATATGTATAATATATAGTTATTATGTCATTATGACACTTTGGAGAAAAATAGATGGTGGAATGGTAAATACCAAAGTATATGGGTTAATAAGGATATTTATAACCCTTTGGTGGAATTTGGTGATTTTTAGAATTATAAGAGAATTATTAAGATATGTGTATAATATATGGTTTTAATGATATGGGAAATATGTTTATAAATAGGGCCAAATGGCAATTATAGAATAGCACAAGGGCTGTTCGGAATTTACAAAAAATAACCATAGGTTATACTCTTTTATAAGTTAGAAATGTTATATTAATGGAATATATAACATGGTATGATTTAAGGGGTGATTTTGTAAATTAAGGAAACTATGGTTTATGGAAAAGAATAAGATTTTCTTATGGTGCCTAAGAGGCAATAAAATAGTTTTGTATAAAAACTATAGGTTATAAGTTAAAGGGAATAAAAATATCACATAGTATGATATTAGTATATGGTATAACATTAATAATGTTATGTGGTCAAAAGGGATTTAAATAAAGTTAAGGGCTATACCGAGTTAATAAGAGTTGGAAAATGAATTTTAGACTAAGGTCTATAATGTTATAAATGTTATACAATTATATGGTTTAGATGGAATTAATATAAGGAAGGGTACTCACATAAAATAATGTGACAAACTAAAATAAATGAGATTATAAACTAAGGTATGGAATAAACCTTAGGAGTTGTAAATGTACAACATAAAATGTTACATAATTAGGATAACAATCTTAATGTAAGTTGTACAATACAATACAACTAATGGGAAAATCATCTAAAAGATGATAAAATGTAACATAAAATATAAGAGTTTATGAAACTCATGAGAATTACCTACGTGGTAAAAATATATACATACACAAGAATAATGTATATAAGGTGGATATATATTTTGGTTGAAAACCATATGATTTAATGGTGGTGGTTATTTAAAAAAAAATATAGTTACGAACTATAAGTTATGAATTTTAGAATGCAATATAATATAAGAATGCATGCATACATGCAACTATAGGTTACGTACCTAAACTAGATGTGGATAAGATTAGAAAAGAAATATAAGGAATTAAACTTAACAGTTGAATGTTTTGACGTACGCGTTTTAAGTAACAAAGCCGACTGTTTTAGAAAACCTGTAACAAACAACTGTAGAAAACAGGGGTGAACTGTCGGGGTTACTTATATTCGGAAATACCGGATGTAGTTAGTCATGGAGACTGACTTATAGTTTTATTACCGTTTAGAGTATTCTGACAAGGACGCTTGACGAGCTAACGGACTACACGGAGGATAGGATCTTGCTGATTCATACTCCACCGTAATACAGTCAGGGTGAACGGTATGTAAAGGGGTTTGATCCGAGTTGTCCTAAGGTTGCTCCTTGGGCTCGGATTTGGTTGATATAACTTGTATGTTGTTATGTGTCTCTGATTGTCCCTGAGGGCTTCCTCAGTTCAGACTTCTGTGTGATCTGTGATAAGATTGTTTGTCTGAATGTGATAATTAATATGCATGAACTGTATATTTATAGCTGCTTATTATTTACTGTTGTTGAGTTAACAGTATTGGTTCGTATATATGAACCTATATATATAAAACGAACTAGCGGCTATGGTGCTATCTTATATGAAATATAAGGAACGTAAGTAAAACGTTGTAGCACTATGATAATAACATATACATATTATCTGAGACTTTTATACGGAGCATTGGCCTTTCTATACGCCGCTCTCGTATCTAACACTGGATCCCGAGTTTACAGACTCCGGATTGGACTAATGACCTTAGTCTGCTGTGTTAGAAAATTTGGTAATGCGATGCGATGGTATAATTAATTAATTAATGGAATGGAAGTAAAGCCAAGAGGATGTGGCTCTTGGTGCGCGCGTGTGATCACAAAAACGATACCAGGATGTCCGCGTACGGGTCCGTAAGTATCAAGAAAATTTCCCGTGAGCTAGAATGGCTCGTTGGTCGGAGACTCTACCGTTGGAGTGGCTACTGCCGTGGGTGACCCGCCATAATATATGGGTAACTAGAGACATGTCGTTTTAACGAGACATTGTCACTAGGTATAACTGAACAACTAAAACAATTGAGACTTATACAGTGGCGAACAATACCATGGACGAGACTTAATACTTGTTTATTATTCTCGTTGTTTCGCTTTTGTTCATTGGTTATACTTGTGGTATTTTATTGTGTGTTGATGGTTGGATGGAGCCTACAAGGCTAAGGTAAATTAAATATGAAAACTGTACGCTACGGCGAATGTACATTGTACATTATATTGTTATTTTCGATACGTTCGATATATAAATGTGTTGTGTTATTAAATGAATGTGGATTGGATGGATGGTTAAATGTTTATGGATATTTGGATGGATGATATGTATTATACATTTATTCAGTTTGTTATAACTGTAAAATGGAAAAGCATGAAACCAATCTAATAATAAGATGGTTAAAATGACAAGTGACCATTAGGGTCCAGGCCCGGCATACTCAGCGTCTATCGCTGATACTACACCATTACAGGTTGTTGATCATTGTCGGAGCTGAAGAGCAGGAACAGGGTAATTGGAGTGTTACTTTTGTCACCACACTTGGAGATGTTGTATAGCAATGAAGATGGTGAATTGTATTATGGTAAGGTTGTGTATTCAGGATTGGGTAGACGCTCACTTGTCGATGTTTATGGTTTATGGACTTAGTATGATGTATAGGAGTTTCTCGTTATCACTGCGGTTAGCAGTTTATTTGTATTGGAAGTTGGATGTAGTTTGGCTGCGTTGCTCGCATGGGCGAGTAACGGCCGGTGACACCCGAGTGAGTTTTGTAATTGTTATTTGTTTTCCGCTGCGAGACGTTTTATTTATTGCTACGTGAGAGATTATATCGTGATTATTGAGAGGGGTGTTACAAAAGTGGTATCAGAGCGGAGTACCGCTCTGATGACGAGATGATAGGTTAAGACAGTGAGCTTAGGACTTGGGAAATTACGGGAAACATTTGGGAAGTATGAGACGATTCGTCTTAGAAAGATATTGTGTCTAGTAACGCAAATTGCGTGACAGGTTAGCCTTAAGGCAATTTAATATCTATTGGTTGTGTACGGTAATTTACCGAGTATTAAGTGACATACTGTACTACAGATGTCTGGTGGAACTAGAGGGCGTGGTACTGGAAGAGGTGGAGGCGGTGACCCCGGCATTCCAGGAGTTGCTGAGACGGTTGCAGCCGTTCTTGCACAGCTGGGTACTCAGATTGGAGGAGCACCAGCCCACCCGCCACAGCCCAGGGAAACGAACTGACTGAAGTCAGTTAGCGAGACCCGACCACCTACGTATTCAGGGGAACCAGACCCCGTAGCTTTGGAGCGTTACATTGTTGAACACGAGAAAGCATTTGAAGCCTTACAAGTACCTGACGACAAGAAGGTCGCCATTGCTG
Source organism: Limonium bicolor (assembly GCA_023374045.1). Taxonomy (NCBI): domain Eukaryota; kingdom Viridiplantae; phylum Streptophyta; class Magnoliopsida; order Caryophyllales; family Plumbaginaceae; genus Limonium; species Limonium bicolor. Next base: position 325,095,797 of record CM041776.1, on the reverse strand, counting down.
CTTTCCATCTGAAGGACGCAGCCAGCACCTGGTGGAGGTTGGTCAAGGACCAGCACCTGGCTACGCCCGACTTTTCGTGGGCTGCCTTTGTCGAGTTACTGAGAGGGAAGTACTACCCAGCTCATCTTAAACAGAAGAAGCGCCATGAGTTCGAAACATTGACCCAAGGAGGTCTGACCGTGGATGAGTATTACACTCGATTCATTGGTCTACTGGACTTCATCCCGGTGTGGATTACTCAGAGACCGTTAAGGTCGAGAAGTTTCGGGGAGGACTATAATTTCGCATCCAGATGGCGATGGGTGCTACCCCTACATTACCATCAGGGTGCTAACATGAAAGCCATAAAATTCTTTACTTACTACATTACCAATTAACTTTGTGAGAATTTACCAAGGAGATTCCAGGGGTGTTATGAGGCTGCCTCGAGGACGGAGCTAATGCTCCAGACTCGGGAAGAGACTCTCGGGGCCAAGAAAAGGAAGAACCCTGAGGGAGAGTCTGAGGGTGGAGGAGCATCTCCAGGCGAAAGCCAAAAGAAGGGAAAGTAAGGACTTATTCCATTTCAGATTATTTATCATATTAAATACCTTAAGAATGCTGACCCGAAATCTTGAACAGGAAATTCTTTAAAAAGAAAGGGCAGCAGGGTCACCAGGGAACAAAGGGAAAAGAGCCCGTCCTTCGGTTGACCGGCCCAGCTATAGATGCTAAGCCTCTGAGATCCGCACCTCCTAAGGGTGAGAACACCTACCTCTTAAATTAAATTGTAACCTTAACCTTTATACCGCCAGATTTTAACTTAAACTTAAATACTACCATCAGGCACCGGACAGCCCCAGCGCCACTTTTACTGTAAGCGTTGTGGGAAAGACCATCCTGGGGTCGACTGCGAAGGCCGCAAAGTCGAGTGTCGGTGCTGCCACAAAGAGGGCCATAGGGAATTCGAGTGCTGGATGAATCCAGAGAGCCGTAATTACAGGCCACCCAAGAATACTCAGAAGACCTCAGCTGGAGGATCTGGAGTACCACGAGGCGGTCAGGATGGCCAGACATCTACTGATGCTGGAGCCTATAAAGGCAAGGGAGTAGATAGGGCATGAGTACCCTAACTCCATGAGACCGCTGGTGGAAGACTTTGTTTACTTACTTTGTTATGTACTTACCTTGAATGTTAAACAGACTTATGTTATTAGTATATGGGAGTGTGTCGGGGACCACTCGCCATTTGTGTATGACTTCTGAGATTATGTGTACTCAGTACCAGTAAGCTTTAAACCTTGACGGAAAATATATATATGAACAGAATGTTAATGCTTACATTATCATGTAGCAATACTCAAATGACGAAGAGTCAATGAGACCGGGAATTACTGAACCAGAATTTCCACCTGCATGGCGCACTTGCTATTGCAAGCGCTATGACAATAAACTACTGAAATTTCCATCTGCCTTGCGCACTTGCTACAGCAAGTGCAGCGACAGCAACAGTAACAGCTACTGCAAATGCAACTGCAACAACTACTACTTTTTAACCTTTTATAAAAAAAAACTGTTTTTCAAACTTTTTCATACAAACCTTGAGATTAGAAACCCATGCAACGTTGGAAGGACCGTTAGTCCAACCACTGCAACTGGGGAAACTATACAGCCACTATGACTGTAAACCACACCAGTTTAAATTGTTGGGAATTTTCAGACAGGGCTTATTAGCCAAATACCATCAGTGTATACCCGCATTTGATGCTAGTCACTACTAGTGATGAATGTTTAGTCCTCATGGACAAGCATACCCTTTGTAGATGCACCACCGTCAGTGAGGATGGTTGGGAAGTGAAGAGCCAAGTTGCTCAAGCTATTATGCAATCTGCAATACATCCAATTACATGGATGAGGGGACGAATATGAACTATAGATGAGATATGATAAAAAAAAACAGGGAGAAAAAGGAAAATGTGTTGTACTCAACGAGATCAAAAAAAAAGGAGAAACAAGTTTGCTAATATAGCACGGATTTTACTTACACCGAGTTGAATAATACCAGTCTATGGCACAAATTACCACGGATGCCACAAAGGCAATAGCACTTATTACAGGATAACTGATAACATGAACTATTACACAAAAAAAAACAAGCAAAGAGAAGACAAAAAAAGGAAGAAGGAAGAAGAAGAAGAAGAGAAAAAAAAAGGATATCCATCAAAGGGAGATTGACAAAAGAATACTTCACAACAACCGTGGGACAGACATTACCAGTTTACTAAACGAGACATGGGACGACCGCACTCCGTTAGGAGCATGTGGGCCTGACAGACTTACTTATGAGTTAGTCGGGTAAGTAGTAATGTATCAGTACGGTACCCCATGCAAGTAGACAAGTAGTGTTAGGAACACGAGAAGTAGTCAACTCCATACTACGGACAGTAAGACGGATTACCTCGAAGATGGACGAGAAGAGCCGCAGTTAAAACAACGGGCTAAAGAAATCAGGAACTTTCAACACAAGAGAGCAGTAGACAGTGTACAGTGAAGACAGGGAAACAGTTCAAGGACAGGAACCCAAAAAAAAAGGAAACAGGAAAACCTATTATGGACGAAAATATGTAGAATCCTCATAAGGATCGAGTAAATTCTTGTAATCCAGAGGAAATCTACCAAATGATATGGACATAACGCGTGGCTACGCGAGGAGAAAAGACAAAGCTATATAATAGCAGAGACCTTAAGCAAGGAACAGTGGATTTGGAATGTACCACTCACAGGATAATTCGCACATCTTATCTGTTTGACTCATGGGATATTAGCAGTTGAGCGTTTACGCCTCTGCACTCTGTATGACTGAGTGTTTTGGTATTGCACGTGTGCAGTTATTAATCTAATGGGAATGCAGAAAGATAAAGTGGATATCAACACGAGTGTGTATATAAAAAAAGAGAACTACAACGGTGTGTTACTCCGGAAAAAAAAATCACCAGGAGACATGGATGACAAACATCATCTTTGTGGACATATAGGCTGGTACGTCTTAGTATTACAAAGACAAGTGCAAAGAGCACTAAGTACTAACAGTAGCCAATGTCATATTACATCTCAAACTGAATGTCAGTGAGAGAAGACACACGCATATATGCTAGTGATCCAAACCAGTGGATTCACAGCAATGAAAAAAAAAGAAGAGGCAAATTGAGCCTTTGTTCATGGGTCTACACCTCATACGGAGCGAGTGGGCCCATAAGAATGAACTTGGGAGAGAGCACAAAAAGATCAGCGCCTCACCCTTTATATATTGTGGAACCCTGAAGGGCTAGAGTTATACCCGTCTCTCTGATATGAGGATAATCCACGAGTTGGAGAACTCTTTGAGAGCCAAGTATCCAGCGCTCCTTGTTGAGCGGCTGTTGTATACTTGTGGGGTACGGGGGCGTAACCCTTTTAAGGGGGGTAGAGCCTTTGGCTGTGCACATGTGTGCACTAAGTTTTGTTGTTTAGTATGCATTGCATACAAAGAATTGGTGGTGTGCGGGGCATACGAGGTTTGTGTTTAGTATGTGAAGTATTTTGTATGCATGGCATACAGTGAATTGGTTTGTTTGTGTGTGATGTACACTTGTATGTACGTATCTTACGAGATACCTGTATGAATGTTGTGTTTACACCAGGTGTGTAACACCTTGCTTATGCTATTGTGATATGTATTCATATTGCTTTATAGAATGATTACATATGGTATCGCCTAGATACGAAATGAATCATTAGATATGGAATGTGGAACAATGGAATGTTATGGACACCTCAGGGAGGTTGTCAGGGTTGGTAGAACTGATAGGAAATGATGGTGCTGATGGATCACCTATATCCATATATGATTTAAGCTAACTCCACAACGTGATGGCTATGTGCTGTATAAGCGCAACACGATGTATGTAAAGGATATATCACATAGATATACATTATGGAACAATGGGTAGTTATACGTTTATATATACTTACCTATTGGATTAAGAGACTTCGGGACGAAGTCTTTTTAAGGGGGGTAGATTGAAATACCCCAAATTAATAAAACATGGATTAAATTTATCACATTAATTAAGGCCTAAACATGCCTTAAAAGTCAACTGAGAACAACAGTGGTCACATAAAACAAGATGTTGCACCCTTTGACTGTTTAGGGTAAACAAATACCCAAATGAACTACTTAGGACCTAAAAATTTGTCCTAAGCATATTAACACATACTAAACATATTATAACCGTTGGACAACACTCCACACACAAAGAAAAAACATTTACATGCTTCAAGGTCAAAAAGAGCAAAAGGTGCTCTAGAAAACCTTAAAAATCAAATGACCTCTAATGATATAAAATTGAATACCATGATCAAATATCATGTAAGGAAGACAACAAAACCATTGTCAAAGGAAACAGAGCTCAGAAACACCTGCGACACAAAATGTGCCTAGAACTCCTTAAGCACGTTTTGTGTAATCGCCTTTTAAATTGGTTTTAAATGGGCTAAAGGTTATAATTACCTTTAAATATAATAAAATATCATATTATATGATATTAGGAATTTAATTCCAGAAATTTACGAATTTTTACAAATTTAATATTAAAATATTAATAAACCCTAATGTGGGGCCCGTTTGGGTCAATTGACTAAGTTGGTCAATGTTGACCATTGACCACGAAATGGACTACATGAAATCAGATAATTAAGTCTCTTAACAGACCAAGAGACAAGAGACATGTGACAATTAAATATATGCTCTTACTTTTACTAAAATAACAAAAAAGACAAACTTTACCTTATAAAACAAAAAAAGTGGGCTCCACTTACCTTACCCATGTGAGCCAGCCAAATTGGAGCCTCCACTTGCTCCTCTTCCTCCTTGCATTTCGGTGCTCCAAGCTGGTACAAGACAAGAGATGAGTCACACATTCATTAAATGAGTTAAAGTAACATATTTACTCCATCATTTTCATCAAAATTGAATCAAACACTACCCTACCTTCCCTTATCTTGGAAGGCTGCCTCCTCCTCTTGTCTCCACTGATTGAGCTCCAATTATCCAACCCCAATCAGACTTGACGAGTCATCAAAGCAAGGAAATCATAAAAATGCAAAAAGGTGCTTTAAGGCAATATTAGGTCTTTCCCTTCATTTCTTCTCTTCAGCCGAGGTTGCTCTGTCCTTGAGATCCCTTTGGCTCCTCTCCACCGTAGGTAAGTTCCAAGCACCATTGATGAGGTTTCAAGCTCTAGGTAGGCTCTAAGGCATAAAAATGCCCATTTTCTTCATCTTTCTTTCTTTCTTTTTTCGATTGAACTACACTCCAACCTTTTCTATACATCTATGTAGAGTGATTTGGAGGTTAAAGGAAGTGTTGGTTTCGTACATAACCAGATATTAGGAGGAAAGTTCAAGTCTTGACCATTTAAGGTAAAAATGTGCTTTAAGCTCATAACTTTTGATTCCCTTCAATTTCGGCTGTGAAACTTTGTTCATAGCCTCATATTCTTCTCTCTTTTCATGTGGAATCTGTTGGTTAGCCATTTGGAGCAAAGGTGGCCGAGATCCAAAGGAAATACCCTCTTTTAAGGCATTTTTCCAAGGTAAAACCTAATAACAAGGCAGCTTGTTGAGATATAGCTATTTCCTATGTCAATATGGTGGATCTAACACCTTTTGGTGTGTTTGATTCAGGCCGAAACCATCTTAAACTCTCCTTGCATTTTTAAGGTGATTTTTGCCTTAAATCTTACATTAAATTACTTCTTATGGTTAGATCTTTCTTGGAGACTAACTAGGCCTTGGTTGCTGTTTGGAACATGCAAGAGAAGCTTTGGAAATTTTATCTAAGGCTGGCCGAATTCAAACAAGGAATTATTCAAGCTAAATCAAGGTATAAATCACTTAAACATTAACTTTGCTAGGTTAAAATGTTCTAAGCTATTTCTATATTAATTGCCATGAGAGAACATGGTAATAAGGTCATTTTTGACCTTAAAATGTTTAAAGAAATGGCTTAGTAAATTTATCTAAGTGATTATGTAACATAAATGCCAAATTTAAGACATTATGTGGAAGTTTGGTAATTAAATGGAAAGTGTGTGGTGAGGCCGAGAATTATAAGTGTTTTTGGGACATTTATGTGTAATTTATTTTGCAAGCCAATGTTTGTAATAAGGCCATGTATTTTAGGCCATTTTATTTATGCATTTACAAGCTTTTAATTAAGTTTAAGTAGTATAAATGCATTACCGAAAATAAATGGGGTATTAGGTGTAATTAAATTAAATCTGGGGGCTTTAGAATAAGGCCGAAATTAGAGGTAAAAAGGAGTTAAAATAAAGTTTATAAGATTTTATAAGTTTTGGGGTTAAATGGTGATTTCTAGAAAGTTTGGGTGCAAACCGTAATTATTAAGAATTAATGGTCAAGGAAATATTAAGGAGGTCAACATTGACCATATGCTAGGTTTTGACCAAAACAAATAAGTTAGATAACTTATTTAAGGTTTTATAATAAGTTATGTATTTAATGGTAATATTTTATAACATATGTGGTAAATATGTTATTACCAAAATAAAGGGTGTACAATGGTATTTTAAAACACCCATGGCTATTAGGAATTTTTTAGGAATTTAATGGGTTGTTTTTGGAATTAAAATAAACTATATGTATAATATAGTTATTATGTCATTATGACACTTTGGAGAAAAATAGATGTGGAATGGTAAATACCAAGAGTATATGGGTTAATAAGGATATTTATAACCCTTTGGTGGAATTTGGTGATTTTTAGAATTATTAAGAGAACTTATTAAGATATGTGTATAATATATGGTTTTAATGATATGGAAGAACTATATGTTATAAATAAGGCCAAGTGGCAATTTAGAATAGCACAAGGGCTGTTCGGAATTTACAAAAAATAACCATAGGTTATACTCTTTTATAAGTTAGAAATGTTATATTATATGGAATATATAACATGGTATGATTTAAGGGGTGATTTTGTAAATTAAGGAAACTATGGTTTATGGAAAGAATAAGATTTTCTTATGGTGCCTAAGAGGCAATAATAAATAGTTTTGTATAAAAACTATAGGTTATAGGTTAAAGGAATAAAATATCACATAGTATGATATTAGTATAGGTATAACATTACATAATGTTATGTGGCCAAATGGGATTTAAATAAAGTTAAGGGCTATACCGAGTTAATAAGAGTCGGAAAATGAATCTTAGACTAAGGTCTATATGTTATAAATGTTATAGCAATATATGGTTTAGATGGAATTAATATAAGGAAGGGTACTCACATAAAATAATGTGACAAACTACAAATAAATGAGACTTGTAAACTAAGGTACCTATGGGATAAACCTTAGGAGTTGTAAATGTACAACATAAAATGTTACATAATATTAGGATAACAATCTTAATGTAAGTTGTACAATACAATACAACTAATGGGAAAAATCATCTAACATAAGATGATAAAATGTAACATAAATATAAGAGTTTATGAAACTCATGAGAATTACCTACGTGGTAAAAAATATACATACACAAGAATAATGTTATAAGGTGGATAAATATATTTTGGTTGAAAACCATATGATTTAATGGTGGTGGTTATTTAAAAAAAAAGATATAGTTACGAACTATAAGTTATGAATTTTAGAATGCAATAATATATAGAATGCATGCATACATGCAACTATGGGTTACGTACCTAAACTAGATGTGGATAAGATTAAAAGAAATATAAGGAATTTAACTTAACAATTGAAATAGTTTGACGTACGCGTTTTAAGTAACAAAGCCGACTGTTTTAGAAAAACCTATAACAAACAACTGTAGAAAACAGGGGTGAACTGTCGGGGTTACTTATAATTCGGAAATACCGGATGTAGTTAGTCATGGAGACGGACTTATAGTTTTATTACCGTTTAGAGTATACTTCTGACAAAGACGCTTGACGAGCTAACGGACTACACGGAGCGTAGGATCTTGCTGATTCATACTCCACCGTAATACAGTCAGGGTGAACGGTATGTAAAGGGGTTTGATCCGAGTTGTCCTAGGTTGCTCCTTGGGCTCGGATTTGGTTGATATAACTTGTATGTTGTTATGTGTCTCTGATTGTCCCTGAGGGCTTCCTCAGTTCAGACATCTGTGTGATCTGTGATAAGATTGTTTGTCTGAATGTGATAATTAATACGCATGAACTGTATATTTATAGCTGCTTATTATTTACTGTTGTTGAGTTAACAGTATTGGTTCGTATATATGAACCTATATATAAAACGAACTAGCGGCTATGGTGCTATCTTATATGATATACAAGGAACGTAAGTAAAACGTTGTAGCACTATGATAATAACATATACATATTATCTGAGACTTTTATACGGAGCATTGGCCTTTCTATATGCCGCTCTCGTATCTAACAATGGATCTCGAGTTTACAGACTCCGGATTGGACTAATGACCTTAGTCTGCTGTGTTAGAAGATTTGGTAATGCGATGCGATGGTATAATTAATTAATTAATGGAATGGAAGTAAAGCCAAAGGATGTGGCTCTTGGTGCGCGCTGTGATCACAAAACTACCAGGATCCGCGTACGGGTCCGTAAGTATCAAGAAAATTTCCCGTGAGCTAGAATGGCTCGTTGGTCGGAGACTCTACCGTGGAGTGGCTACTGCCGTGGGTGACCCGCCATAATATATGGGTAACTAGAGACATGTCGTTTTAACGAGACATTGTCACTAGGTATAACTGAACAACTAAAACAATTGAGACTTATACAGTGGCGAACAATACTATGGACGAGACTTAATACTTGTTTATTATTCTCGTTGTTTCGCTTTGTTGTTCATTGGTTATACTTGGGGTTATTTTATTGTGTGTTGATGGTTGGATGGAGCCTACGAGGCTAAGGTAAATTAAATATGAGCACTGTACGCTACGGCGAATGTACATTGTACATTATATTGTTATTGTTCGATACGTTTGATATATAATTGTGGATTGTGTTATTAAATGATTGTGGATTGGATGGATGGTTGAATATCTATGAATATTTGGATGGATGAATATGTGTATTATACATGTTTATTACAGTATTGTTATAACTGTAAAATGGTAAGCATGAAACCGACCTAATAATAAGATGGTTAAAATGACAAGTGACCATTAGGGTCCAGGCCCGGCATACTCAGCGTCTATCGCTGATACTACACCATTACAGGTTGTTGATCATTGTCGGAGCTGAAGAGCAGGAACAAGGTAATTGGAGTGTTACTTTTGTCACCACACTTGGAGATGTTGTATAGCAATGAAGATGGTGAATTGTATTATGGTAAGGTTGTGTATTCAGGATTGGGTAGACGCTCACTTGTCGATGTTTATGGTTTATGGACTTAGTATGATGTATAGGAGTTTCTCGTTATCACTGCGGTTAGCAGTTTATTTGTATTGGAAGTTTGATGTAGTTTGGCTGCGTTGCTCGCATGGGCGAGTAACGGCCGGTGACACCCGAGTGAGTTTTGTAATTGTTATTTGTTTTTCCGCTGCGAGATGTTTTATTTATTGCTACGTGAGAGATTATATCGTGATTATTGAGAGGAGTGTTACAGTAACAACACAGTTTATGAATGTTTTATTACAACAAGGCTTGAGATGCTTGAAGATGTTCAACACTTATTGGATGTCTAAATCTCCATTATGTGTTTTTGGTTTCAAGATTTTTTTTACAGTTGGAACAACTATAGTAGATTTAGATTTAGCAAAACATTCGGGTGGATTCGGTTCGGGTTGATTCGGTTCGGGTGAATTCGGTTCGGGTGGATTCGGTTATACCAAATTTCGGTTTGATTCGGCTTTGGTTTGGTTTGGTTCGGATTTTCGGGTCACATTTCGAGTCACGCTATTCGGTTTAAGTTCGGGTTTGGATCGGGTTGAATCGGTTCGGTTTTTCTGGTTCGGGTCACCTTTGCCAGGTCTAGGAGAGATTCCCCGATACACATTTGACCATTGATTGATGATTAATGACCATTGACCGATGACCGATGAATATTGACTGACAATTAATGACCGTTGACCGACAACTAGGAGTCATTGACCGGTTATTTATTTTATTCCTCTCAACTCAAACAAATAACCAACAAAATAAAAAATAAATATTTTTCATTCATTACTATTCCCTTTATTGCAATTCCGTTTCCGGCTCCAAACAAACACATGATTAGTCATCATCACGTGGCACTGCCACTAATGTGGCATTTTATTTTGTTGATATCTCCTCCACAAAAACTCCCGCACATCTACCTCTTCAATGCCGTCCATGATGAACATATTGAACATTGACCGTAGCTCTTTCAATCTTTTTTTATTTCCTTCCCAACAAAACCCATAAAATGGTCGCATTTTTAACGAATTCCTCATTTTTATTCCACTCCCCACCCCGATCTAACCCTTATTTCACTCTGTTTCTACAAAACCAACTCCGTCCATGATAGACATTGATGATTGAGCCTTTCCTTTCCCACCAAACGAATTAGGCCGAAAGTTAATGATTGGTGCGGTGTGAACAAAAGAACTATTTTCGGCCTTTCCAAATTTAAGGAACTTTTGCCAGGTAATACTACTGCGCTAATTTTTCTTCAAAGTACTGTAAAAGCGGTAGGTGAAGTACTATGTATAGCAGCTGATGGTTAGTTAGTAGCCGCAGAAATTAGCCGAAAGTGATTGGATCCATCCGTCGTTCTATTGCAGGTGCGTGCGCCTGAGATCTGATGATGTATATCATCATTAACGCGGAAACTGCTAAACATGTGAAAAACGACAGACTCGGTTGAAGTAGTAGTATTCAACTCTTGTTTATTTTATCGATCTTGCTTTACTCTGATTTCGAATCGAACTAGTACTACTTTCCTGACCTGACCCACATGACCTCACCGTGTGCTCTCACTTTTCGAGATAGAAAGACGACGATGTGATGTGAGCCACAGACGCACCACAGACCATTCTATTCATTCATTCCTCGGTTGCCATATTCCCCCAATTACCACCCGTTTATATATAAACCAGGAAAAGATAGATATTCCGACTAATTTTCGCGGTCTCCTATCACCCAACGTTTCATCTCCATTCCCTTCTCTTCCCCACCACCGCCATCCAAAACCCTCTTCCGTTTGGATTCTACTCTTCCTCTCCTCCTCCTCCACCTTGCCGCCTTGTGTTTGTGTGGAGGATAGATAACTTCATTCGCAAAATCGATATAGACGTATCCAATATTCCGTCTAAAACTATTCCACATCACTGTCAGTCAAGGCAGTCATCCTTCGCTTCCGCGTGTTGTTGCTGTCTCCCTTCCCTTCCCTTCCCATCAGAATCTTGCGATGTAAATTTGGCCCAGTCTAATAACACAACCCCAACCCTTTTATTCCTTATATCTAGTTTGTTATCTCCAATACTAGCTTATTTCGTCTTCTTCCCCTGCCCTCAATCTCTCTCTCTCTAAATGGCCATCACTAGTATGCGCTTTGTCTTTTACCTAATTGGTTATCTCTGGCTGTAATCCTATTAAACCCTGCTCTTGCTTCTTTCTCTTTCTCTCTTACCCTCTTCCAAGTACCCGACCAAATTAAAGGCGATTTGGCTCTTCTCTTTCTGGGTTTAGGTAACCTTTGCTTCATTTCCAAACGGATACCTCGGGAGAACGCCTTCGCTAGATTTGGGTGGAATTGGGTCCTGAATTTATCTTGGGTTCAGGTTCATTAGTGTTGGGTAAAATTTCTCTAGGGTCTGTAGCTGTTTCTCTGGGTAGTCGTAATTTAGGGATTAGGGTCTATTGATAATGGCTTGGGTGGATGAAGTTTTGACCAAATTATTCCATAACCCTGCCGCTATTGGAGGTGCGGTGAATGAGATGATTACGCTGGCGCTTCCCATTTGGATTGCTTTCGTTGTTGGATTATTCATTGGTTGGGCATGGAGGCCAAGGTGGGCAAACTTGGATAGAAACAAATTGATGGCCAGAATTGCTGTATTTTCTGCTCCTTCCTCGCCCTGCAAGAACCTCTCCACGCAGACTCTGAATCCACCGATTGAAAGCTGCAGTAATAATCTGTTGGAGGATAGACCAGTGAATGGCAGCGAAGCATTGATTTCTTCAGACCCCAAGTCTGGTGGTGTCAAGAAGCGGTAAGGCGGTTATTTGCTTGCTATTTGAGTATCTTTTAGCAGTAATCTGGTTCAGTTGAACTGCTTTCGTATTTGGTAATGGTTGGGTCTAGACAAATATTGGTGAAGCTTTGATGCTTATGACTATGTTTCACTGCTATTTTTTATCCCTAGCTTGCACATTATATATACTCCCCTTGAATTGCCCCATCTAGGAGCATATGTTGTTTACTTGTCTAAATAAATTGTGATCCGTTTGTTGCCGCTTACACGCTCGTTCCACCTTACAATTTTAGGCAATCAGTGTTATGTGTGTTGTGCCATCATTCTCACAGTTGTATTACTTAAAACATACACTCTGAATGAATGTATGCTCCTCTTTTGTGTATGCAAAGTGTTTTACTTTTACCGAAACTGCAGTATAAGATGGGATCTTGTACAATTGAATAACTGACAAGAGCTCGTTCATGATCTTATATATGTTCAGCTCACTGAAATCTAGAGTCCTAGATCATCCATTGGTTAATGAAGAGGATTTGATACATCTAGCTAAGCTTGTTGAAGTCAAAGATGGAGGCCCTTCTTGGATTCCTATGATGGATAGATCAACCTCTACTATGGTTTACCGAGCTTGGCGAAGAGACCCTCCGGTAAGAATCTGTATCCCCTGTTTGTTTTTATGTGTGATGGATGCTTCATGATGAGCATGTAATGTTTGCATATGCTTAGACTTGCTTGTTATACTCTGCTTCTAAATGCTTCTTCTTGGGTGGAGTAGAACGGTCCTCCTCAATACAGAAGCAGTACAATCTTTGAGGATGCTGCTCCAGAGATAGTTAGGGACTTCTTTTGGGATGATGAGTTTAGGCTTACAAACAAGTGGGATGATATGCTTATCCATTCAAAAACATTGGAAGAGTGCAGTACCACAGGAACAAGGATGGTCCAGTGGATCAGGAAGGTGAGGAGCTGAGTTCTTGTTAAGTGTATTGATGCTTGGTTGATTATGTATTTTGGTGTTTAGACTTATATATCTTCCTTCTTTGTTGTTTGCAGTTTCCCTTCTTCTGCAGTGACAGAGAGTACATCATAGGGAGGCGGATATGGGAATCAGGAAGGACTTACTATTGTGTGACTAAGGTATGACTTCAATATTGCATTGCATTCTTATTTTAATTGCCAATAAATACCTCATTGTGTAAGGTAGTATGTTAGTTTCATTGTTATCTATAACCCTATTTATGTTGGTGATTTCAGGGGGTACCTTGCACTTCCATTCCAAGGAAGGATAAACCAAGACGTGTGGATCTGTACTACTCAAGCTGGTGCATTCGCCCAGGTCAGATTTTTCTCCCCTTGCCCTGAATTAAGCTTCCAAATTGGTGTTTCTGCCTTGTATGCACTAGGATAATGTTGTAGGGAAACTATTTTCACCGCTTAAGAACTTATTTATATGTTCAGACTGGTTTTGGTGGGCTGAAATGAAAGGCTTGTGGTTGTTGACTTCTTCTGTTGTTTATCTATGCAGTGGAATCAAGGAGAGGTGATGGGCAGATGACATCATGCGAAGTGCTGCTCTTCCACCATGAAGACATGGGAATTCCGTGGGAGATTGCCAAGCTTGGGGTTCGACAAGGTATGTGGGGTGCTGTAAAGAAGATAGAGCCTGGTTTAAGAGCTTATCAAAAGGCTAGAGCTTCTGGGGAGCCTCTATATAAACCTGTTTGTACCAATGTGAGTCCTGAGCTCTTAAGGACTTTATTGAACGGTGATGCGGATGGTGTGGGTGATGCCAGTTCATCAGGAATTGACAAGGAAGTTGGTCCACCTGAGAAGAAGGGTGGGGTGAATGTACCGAAGATAATATTGATCAGTGGGGCAGTTGCTCTCGCTTGCTCACTTGATCGAGGCCTCCTCACTAAAGCGGTGATTTTTGGGGCAGCTAGAAGGTTCGGGAGGATTGGTGGTAGAGTAAGATGATGAGGAACCTGGAATCCTGAAGCAGTTGATGTTGTAGATTGGTTCTGTCTTTAAAACTGCCCTTATTTTGGTTTCAGTCCCCTTTCTGAGATGTCTGATTAGATCGAGGATTGGCATTGAAGAGGGAAGAAGAATGGATAGTGGTAGAGTTTAAAACTTGTACCTGCTTCTTGATACATTGAGAGCTTTCATTTTCCAATACACTGTACACCCATATGTAAACTAATCAGAAGGGCGCTGGCTTATTGGAAATACTTTGTATGCCCCGATAAAGCAATTATTGGTTGGTGTCAATCTAGTTTCCCATGTTGTATGAAATTGTTATTATTTAAGGTATAGGGTTTGTCTGGGGACAACTGCTGGAGGCTGCTGTTGGGTCCTGCTATTGGGAATTGAGAAGTTGTCTGCTGATGGTTTTGTAGAAGCTGTAAGTTGCTAGTTTTGGTGTTTGGTGGAACGTCTGGTTTTAAAAAGTAGAGACAATTGTTAGGTCCTGCTGCTGAAAATTGAGAAGCTGTCAGCTGATGATTTTGCAGAAGCTGTCAGCTACTGATTTTTGATGTTTGGTGGAATCCTGCTGATTTTAGAAATTGAGAAGCTGTCTGCTGCTAGAAGTTGTTCCCCAAACGAGCTCATAATGTCAAGCTCCGAACAGTAGACGAAGGTGACAAGACTGCATCAAGAACAGACTAATTTGCGAGAAAACGGAAAGGAAAAAAGGAGGATAGTAGTAAAATAGCAAAGAGCTTCTCTAATGGCCATGCCCCTGTGTAGGAGAACTCTTTTGCTGAAGACAAACTCACTGATCCCTGGCCTGATCGCCATCATCGGAACTCTTTCGATAAATCTGTTCATAGAGCGATCGGGCACATCTATGATCCCCCAACTTATTCTCTTGCCAACCTCTCCATCCTACTCTTACAATTTTTGGCGCATAGACTCTTTAAAAATTTCTTGCCTAATGTGAACCTCATTCATAAAGTTCACTACGGCATGTAATCCAAGAATGTTGGGAAGTGTACAAAAAGAACCTCCATCAGTATATGAAGGAAGTTCATTAAGGCATGTAAAAACCTGGATTGCATGAGATGAAGTTGTTAGTGAGATGAAGTCTTACACAATCACTAGAACCTGGAGTGCTTCTCAAGTTGTCATTGTCATCAATCAGAAGCTCAAAAGATAATTACGTGAAGAAAGAAACAAACATATCTAAAGTAATGCGCCTAGGGTAGAAGACAACAAGCAAGGAATCTGTCACCTAGATAACTTCATAGTGAACAATTGATAAGCTGCCACCTCGTATACATAACATGAGGGCCAACATCCATGAATTATAATTCCAGCGTTTTACCATGGAATACTTACAAGTAAATGAGAATAAACTATATTTTTAGAATTGGTTTTTTCTCCAAACATGAAAGTATCTACATTCCCAATAATTACAATACTATCTCCTATAGTAAATGTCTCATATGAGTTGTACTATCCTTCCTTCCTAATCCCAACAATATACGGGCTTATGAACCCCCACAACACCCGGACTTCTAACTATTACGGGTGATTACGGATAGTTATAGAAATTGGTGAAGTGTGTGAGATTCATTATTATAACAGATTTAGCACCCTTAAGGCTAACGATAATCCCAATCGCAGGTATTGCACCTATAGGGTTAAAGAATATTTTTTTTCCCTGGTTGCATCCTAACTTGTATTATGTTTAATTGTGATTGTGCCAAAAACTAGGAAATTGATTAGTAGGTGTTGTCTTGATCACTGAAAGTATGAGGTGTTATTGTCGGTGATTATAATCTAATCAATTCTCTCATAACCTATAAGGTTAGCCGAATTTGTCAGATGCCAAAATCATTCTCTCGGCCTTTTGTAGCCTGCGCCCAATTTGACAGGTTGGATTACCCAATTTCAAAAAATTCCATGTTATTCTAACCTTGTCAAACGATAAGTTGATTTTAAACATGCCGTTTCAATGCATTGAACTAAACCGAAATTCACGAATTCAAGTAATAGAAGCAACTCAACATCAGCAGTCTTTCAGAAGAAGAGAATTGTGTTATATTAGTCATGAACGTGAAAGAGGAGCAATACATTATTACCCGAAGATATAGCTCTTCCTTTTATCTTTAAAAGACTTCCGCAGATGCAAGGTCCATAAAGAAAGAAAGCAAAGCAAAAGCTATAGTTCTTGACTATTTTTCTCTACAGAAAAGGAACAAATTGATGGTAGTTTTGTTTTGCTAATGATGTGAACCTGTAAACTTTTGAAAACGACGGAATAGGTTATCTCGCCTTTACCTTGACTACAGTCTGAAATATTGCCTTACAATTAAAAATAATAGTCCGAATTAAAATAACTTCAAATTAGATTCTAAGTCAAATCTTGATGTATCTGATGATTTATAATTCACGTTCTCTGTTGACTAACACTATACATAAGCCTAAACCTAACTAAAACCTACACGATCTAGACTGTAAACTCTCAAGACGAAGAAGAAATAAAATCAAAAGGGATCAAAAGGGAACAATAGTCTCGAAGCAATGAATGCCGTCCAACTCCACAGCGACTCTCGGAAATCGGCGACAACTCATCTGGGAAACCTTTTTCTCCTCCACTATATCAATTCCCACTACATTCTTCTTCACCTCCCCTGGCTTGCTCATCTTCTCCACCACGCTCTTCATTGCTCCACTATTACAGTATCCGAACAACTGCATTTTCAAGGTGTCGCAGGCTTTGGTCTGTTCTACATGTGACATTTGGCTTAGGGTTGAAAAGCTGGGGAAGACAAAAGACTCGTCGAATATGGCGTCAAAAGGGCTGAAGATCGACGTCAACATTGTATTTAGGAAGGAAAGATTACTTAGATAGGGAGACTAGATCGACTGCGAGGAAATATATTCTTTGCGAGGCTTCGTGCTTTGAGAGGATGACTTGAGAGTTCCAGTTATATAGCTATTCAGGGCGGCAACTCGGCCCCAATTCTTTATAGGCCGTACTGTAACTGTGGGATAAATCTATATCTTTTAGAAATAATGATAAATAAATACGAGAAACAGGGGATAAATAATTACTACCTCTGTCCCGTTATAAATGTCCTGTTTGCTTTTTGACACGTTTTTCCACCTCAATATTAAACATATAAGGTAAAATAATTTTATAAAAGTAAATTTTGTATTATATAGTTTATCATGTAAGGAATCATATGCAAAACTTAAATTTTCAAAATTAATTTATCTTATATGTTAAAAATTGAAGTCAAACGACATGTCCAAATAGTAAATAGGACGGTCAAGGTGGGACGGAGGGAGTATAAGTTTTCAAGGAAATAAACGGTAAGTAATTATCTTTACATATTATATGTGTCAGTCCTTTTTCTTTTTTTGAAAATTTCACGATATACTCATGAGGTTTGAGCGAATTTTACAAGATACCCCTGAGGTTTCATTTTTATTACAAGATACCCCCGAGGTTTCATTTTTTTTTACGATATACCCCTGAGGTTTCATTTTCATTATGATATACCCCTGAAGTTTCAATTTTATTATGAGATGCCCCTCAGTCAGATTCTGATATATTATATTTTTATATCCTCATTTTACCCTCGCATCATATGCCCATAATAACCTCACGGATATATAGTCAAAGTTTTGTTTAAATTTGAAACTTAAATAAAATGCTCAAAAAATTAAAGTTCATATAAAATTTGACATCAATATCAAAAAATGAATATAATTAAATAAACAAAAAATTTAATAATTGGAAATAACTAAAAAAATTAAATTAAATTATTTTGAAAAATATACATATCTTGTTAGGGAGTTACCTGGATATTTGTTAAAAATCTAAAAAATGTAAAACAATAATATGAAGAATATCAAAAGCAACAGATTCATATAGTACATAGAAAAAATCATCATTTTAAATTAGAAAATAAAGTATAAAAACCATAAAATATGATCATTTCTCTGTGATTATTGATATCAAATAATATAATTGTTAATAAACTTATACTATAATTAATAAAATTATTTAATAATTTCTTGTATTTAATATAATTATTATAAAAATTTATGATTTTAAGTCACTACTATAATATTTTTTGAATTATGTAACAATATAAGTTTTTAAATAGATTATTTTGTTTAGTCATTTCTATTTATTTTAAACTTTTTATGATTCTAAATTTTTATACTTTTATTTATGTTTTAAAATTTAATTAAAAATTTAATTGATCTTTAATTTTTATGTGTATTTTGTTCATATTTTAAACTTTAAAAAATTTGACCATAAACCCGTGAGGTTATTGCGGGACATATGGTGCGAGGATAAAATTAGGATATGAAAAATATAATATATCAGAATCTGAACTGAGGGGCATCTCGTAAAAAAATTGAAACCTCAGGGGTATATCGTAATGAAAATGATACCTTAGGGGTATATCGTAAAAAAAATGAAACCTTGGGGTATCTCATAATAAAAATAAAACTTCAGGAGTATCTCGTGAAATTCGCTCAAACCTCGGGGGTATCTCATGAAATTTCCCTTTTTTTAAATGTAGGGACGGGTGGTTTCTATCTTGAAGAAGCGTGGTAAGCTCTCATGGGTTTCTTTTCCCAGTTTACTCAATCATCCTCATAATGTTTCTCTATAAAAAAATTAACCGATTTGTGGTATGGTATGTATTAGCCTCTGTTCTATGTTAGTCTCTTTTATAGGATTGTTCTTATATTAGCTTGATTCGTTTACTTAGGTATGTATAATTTTATTTTAGACTAGTGATCCTAGATATGTAATGACCACTTAAAGTTAATATATGATATTTAAAAACACACATATTATTTAACTTTATCATGTATTTATTTAGTAGTACTAAACAAAATTTGTATCATGCACAAAGGTGTTTAGTATTCCACTTAAATGTACTCAAGCCTATTCAAAATGCAAATGCTTTTATCTATTTTATTACCGAGTATTTTAAATTAATTTTAGTTTATAAATATTTAAAAGGCAACTTCTCTTTTGAATAAGAGGAAGTATCTTATTTATATTATTTTTAATTTAGAAGAATATTTTTCTAATTCATATGAGCAAAAACATCCAATGTGAATCTTATTAAGTGTTGAAGAAAAAAAATTATCTGCTAAAGACACATATATCTTATGTAATCGTAATATCTATCGTAAGAAACTTCAAAAATTAATCTTAAAATTAGATAACATAGAATCAAATATTTTTAGGACGTAACAAGATACATTATAAACTTATATAAAATATACATCAGAAATGATTAATACTCACTTTTGACAAGCGCGCAAAGTAAATAAATACAAGAAAAGTAAGTATTAAATTTACTAAAATGTGTAGATATTGAATCTTATAATGAAATAATTATAGCAGCAATATAATTTTATATGATATAACCATACATAAAATTAAACGCAATAAAAGTGAATGAAAATCGACCTTTACTAAAAGGGGTCTACTTTACCCAAATCATTCCAATATATATTATTGAGATTTAAAAAAAAGGTAAAAGAAGGAATGGAAAGATTATAATGTATGAAGTGAAATTAAATTTGTTATCATTGTTACTCGGATATCAATTAAACAAATATTCTAAGACGAAATCTGGCCTCTGTCGAGTAAAATTATGCTTAAGCCCAAACCTAAATCAAAACCTATACGATAAGACTGTAAACTCTCAAGAACTATAATCAAAAGGGAATAATAGTCTCGAAGCAATGAATGCCGTCCAACTCCACAGCGATCGTCGGAAACCGGCGACAACTCATCTCAGAATCTTGTTTCTCCCCCACCTTATCATTAATCACCGTCACATTCTTCTTCTCCTCCTTTGCTGGCGTGCTCCTCTTCTCTGCCACGCTCTTCATCATGACTCCACTACTACTGTATCCAAACAACAACGCTGCCGAGGTGTTGCAGGCTGTTGGCTGACCTACTGCTACATGTGGTTCAGATTGTTGGTTCTGGGTCAAAAAGCTGGGGAGGCCAACGGACTCGTTGAAGACCGCATCAAAGGGACTGAAGATTGACTTCTTCATTGTGTTTCGTTTTAGACCGGAGAAAACAGAATGGAGAATCGAGAGGGGTGGATTATTAGGAAGAAAGATTAGCTAGAGACGACAAGATCGATTGGGAAGAGATATATCCTTTACGATGTTTCGTGGTTTGAGGGAAGACTTAGAGTTCATGTTATATAGCTAAGCAGGGCGGGAACCCGGCAAATTCTTTTTGCGAAAATCTATCTTTTAGCAATACTGATAAATAAATTTGAATTTAAGGAATAAATAATTATATTATCTTTTCTAGAAAATAAACGATACATACATACTGATCAAGTTTTAAACAATAAAAGATGGATGTCTCGAGTTATCTTCTCTTTTAAAAAGGACTTGCTAGATTTAATTTTGATACATCGATCAGTTAAGTGTATTTAAAAAAATTATGAACATATATTATATTATAAGGCGATTACAAGCTTAACAAAACAGTACATAAACATAACCAATGACCAGTTGTTAACTGGTTCTCTAGTAGCAACCCCATACCCGGTTGACCAAAACTCAAAATACATGAGGCTTCCATTACCGATCACCGTACCTTATTACCTCTATAATTGACAAACCCCGGTCTTCACGTCACGGACATACCTCCATCAGCCTCTATGCAATAATTCCTTGATATATGGTTCCTAAGAGCATAATTATCAAAGAACTCATTTTTGAGTTCTTAACATTCTCTCACATATTTCTCTTTCTTCCACCTCATTCTAAGAACCACCTCTAATTTTTAACAATATCAAAGAACTCACATATTAGTTTTTATTTTTTTTTCTCTTTCATCTATGTGGAGCATTGTGATTGGAATAATAATTGTTGTGGGGCCAATATTTGGAATCTTAAGAGTTCTTGTGGAAGAACCCTCTCTCATGGGTTCTTAATCTCTCTCCTCCATCTTATTTCCACCTCATTTTTTCCTTTATTTTATTTAACTAAGAACCCTTAAGAACTATTGATAATCATGGTCAAAGTTCAACCACCATTAAGATAACTGCAAGACCTTCTTTATCTGTGGCGGAGATAGGGGTGGGTGTTTGACCCCCAACCTCGTATATGCTAAAATCAGTTTTAGTTTTTTTTATATATATATTTTATTTGTTATTAGATATTTGTTCTCCTTCATAACATTTTGTAAACTATCACTATGATATAACCAAATTTTATTTTTTTATCAATTTTATTTCGGTTAATATATAATATTTGTTCTAGAATTATATTGTAAAAAATCATTTTTAGTCTATAATAGATAAAAAACTTATAATATTTTTATTTTAGCAAAATAGTCTAAAGTAAACCTGATTATTATGTAAGTTGAAGTAATCATGTACCCTACTATCCATAATACAAATGTTTTTAGTTTTTTATTACAGAGTTTGCAAATTAAAATTACTCAAAATAAATTTTAGAATAAGTTTTTAGAAAAAGAATACTAGTTTAGAACTATTGTTCTATACTATTGACATTAACTTATAATTTTGTACTTTCATTTTTTCTATGAGAAATAAAAACATAAAACAAACTTCTTTATTTATTAATTATATATTTCATTTTAATATAATTTTATGCCAGATTATATATCTAATATCAATTTTTAAAATATAATTATATATTGATTAAAATATTAATTAATTTTATTAAAAAAATTCATCCTGAAATTTGCCTGAACCCGAAAACCCGTCCGTTTTATCCGAATCCGAAATCTTACCGAAACCTGAAATATTTAAATATAATAAACCTGAAACCCAACCGGGTAAAACCCAAAATGACTCGAACCCGAAATGACCCAAAAAATTTATTGATAGAGTATACGTGTAATAGTTATTATATTTGTTAATACAGTCTGCTGGTTAGTTTAGCTCCTGTACTATATAAGGCAAACCTCTCCTCTGTTAACAAGTAATGAGCAGTTTATCTCTTTAATCCTCTCTGCTGTCTTGTTCATCGTTATTCACTTATATGGTATCAGAGCTTTATTCTTGATCCGTGTATCTCTATTTTCTGTGTCTTTCTCAATCATGGCCACTGGACAGAAAACAAATTCGCCGTTCAGTCCTCTACTGACATCGTCGAATCTGTACCAGCTCGTTAGCATCTCTACAATCAAACTAAAAGGAGAAAAGAATTATCTGAGTTAGAGAACTCAGATGCTTAACTTGCTCGAATCAGTCAAGGTTGTCGATCTTGTCAAGAGTTCAGCACCTAGTCAAGATTCAGATCTTGAGAAGTGGACTGAGACTGATGCGCTCGTTCGTACGTGGCTCATCGCTACTCTGGCTGAAGACTGCGTTCATATTGCTGTTGGATGCGAAACAGCAAAAGATATTTGGAACGAATTGCAAGAGGAGTTTCTCCAGTCCACAAAGGATCGAGAGTTTCAGCTTAAGCAACGGATTCAGAATCTGAAACTGAGAGAAGGTCAACCGGTAAAAGAGTATATCAAAGAATTCAAGCTCATCTGTGAAAATCTTGCAGCCATCGGAAAAGCTTTAGAGGATGATGATAAGGTTCTGTTGCTAGCTCAAGGATGTGGAAAGCGATACAGTATGATTCGCTCAATCATGCTGAGCAAAGCTCCTTATCCATCATTGAAGCAGTTCATAAGTGCTATTGAAGATTTTGATCTTCGCGAAGGAGGTAGCGACAAAGACAAAGAAAAGGCGACTGAGGAAGTTGCTATGGCCTTTAATGTGTCCAAGAATGAACAATCTGGCGGTCGAGGCCGCGGTTTTGGTCGAGGTAGAGGTCAAAACCAAGGAGGAAGAGGAAGAGGTCAAAACTATTATCCAAATTACTATCCCAATTATCAGAATCAGAACTTTAATCCAAATCAAACTCAGCCAAGCCCTAATTCCAGTACTGAAACCAATGCGTTTAATCAATCTTCTCAAAATCAAAATCATGTCAATCCCTGCCAAATCTGTGGTCGTACGAATCACACAGCAGCAATTTGTTTCTATCGATGGGATCACTCCTACCAAGGAACCTCTGATTTCAAGAAACCTACAACTCAAACCTGGAACTCACCTCAAGCCTACAACTCCATGGTCTTTAATCAGAACGTTGATGATTACTACGTTGATTCAGGCGCGACAAACCATATGGTGACCAACTCAGGTAAAATATCTAATCCTGTCTCTTACGGTGGGGATAAGTCTGTTGTTGTTGGAGATAGAAGTCAAATACCAATCTAACTTTCTGGAAATGCTGCTATTGTGACTGAATCGGGAAAGAATTTGGTCTTGAATGATGTTCTGGTTGTCCCTGATTTGAAACGTAACTTGTTGTCAGTAAGTAAACTCACACAGGACAACTTTTGTTCAGTAGAATTTACTAATTCTGAGTTTACTGTCAAGGATCTGTTGACCAAGAAAGTTCTGGCCAAAGGTAGAAGAGAAGGAGATCTGTATGCTCTTTGAAATGACAGTGTCCAAGCCTTAACTGCTACTCTTTCTGGAAAAGCTACCAGCGACATTTGGCATCAACGACTTGGACATCCCAATTCAAGAATTTTGAAGAGTCTCTGTTGCAAGAGTCTGATAGATATTAGTAAATGGAATAAGGAATTCACTGTTTGTTCTAGCTGTCAAATGAGTAAAAGCTGTCGATTACCGTTTGCTCGAAATGATAAAGTTTCTTCTGTTGCTTTAGAAAAGATACATTGTGATATTTGGGGTCCAGCACCAGTTGTTTCCACTCAAAAAATGAGATATTATGTGATCTTTGTTGATGACTTTACTCACTTCACGTGGTTGTATGTGATGAAAAGGAAATCTCAATTCATTGAGATCTTTGTGCAGTTTCAAAAGATGGTTGAGCTTCAGTTCTCTGCTAAGATCAAAATTTTTCAGTGTGATGGTGGAACTGAGTTTACAAACAAAATATTTACTACACATCTTCGTGACTGTGGAATACTACAACACATCTCTTGTCCCAGTACCCCTGAGCAAAACGGAGTGGCTGAAAGAAAGCATCGGCACATTGTTGAGATGGGACTTGCCCTTCTGTTTCATGCTGGCCTTCCCGTGTCTATCTGGACAGAATCTTTCATGACAGCTGTCTTCCTTATAAATCGGTTGCCTACACCCTCACTGCAAAGCCAGTCACCTTTCTTTAAGTTGCATCAGTCGCAACCTGATTACTCCAGCCTTCGAACCTTTGGGTGTAGGTGCTTTCCTTTTCTGAGATACAGCAACTCACATAAACTGCAGCCTCGCTCTTTACCTTGTATCTTTATTGGCTACAGCAATCTTCACAAAGGGTACAAGTGTTACCATCCTCAAACCAAGAAAATTTATATCTCACGCCATGTTGTTTTTGATGAAGCTCTTTTTCCTTATGCTGCTCCAGATAAAGAAGCTGAGAACACTGTTGATTTGTTTCTCACTACTTTCAAGATGTTCTGTGATGAGCATCCCACACCAGCTACTGAATCTCATTCTCAATTACCTGCCTCAAACACATCCACTTCTCAAAACACTGATTCACAAGAACCATCACTGCCTATCATTCTCTTTGATTCACCCGTGCCAAACACAGCCAATGCTAATCCTGTTATACAGTCACCTGTTACACACTCTACACCTGATGATGTTACAGCTGCAGAAATAACTCCTATTGATCTGTCTTCCGATACTGCTGATGATCCAACACCCTCGCCTAATGCTCACAGCACAGAAACCTCACCTGAAGTTATTATCAATCCTGAGGCATCATCACCAACACCTCCTTCAATTGCAGCCAGTGACGGGATAAATCTGGTTGTTGATCTTAGTTCCTGTCAACCAGAGTTCACTGAACCCTCTAATACTCATCCTATGATCACACGCTCCAAAAGTGCTGCTTGCCTTCCAGAAGCACATACTGTGATGAAGTTGACTTAACAGAACCCAAAACTGTTCGTCAAGCCTTGAGTTCTTCAGTCTGGTATCGTGCTATGGAGGAGGAAATGAGTGCTCTGCAACAGAACAACACTTGGTCGCTGGTTCCTCCATCTGATAGTAAGAATCTGGTAGGATGTAAGTGGGTTTTTCGCATCAAGCGTCATCCTGATGGATCAATTGAGAGATTCAAAGCACGCCTTGTAGCCAAGGGTTTTCATCAAATACCAGGTATTGATTTTAAGGATACATTCAGTCCAGTAGTTAAGACCTCAACCATCAGATTAATCTTATCTGTTGCAGTCACTTGTCGCTGGGAAATCAGACAGTTAGATGTCAAAAATGCTTTTTTGCATGGAGACTTAACAGAAGAGGTGTATATGCAGCAACCACCTGGCTTCATTGATAAAACTCGACCTGATTATGTGTGTCTTCTCCATAAGTCTCTTTATGGTTTAAAGCAAGCTCCACGAGCTTGGTTTTCCAAGTTAAGCACGTTTCTTCATCAGATAGGATTCAAATGCAGCAGAGCTGATACATCTCTGTTTTATTTGCACAAGGACAACAACTGTGTTTTGATTCTTGTGTATGTTGATGATATCATCATCACCAGCAATGCCTCCACTCTTCTACATCAAGTCATAAAACAGTTAAGTGTTGTCTGCGCCTTAAAAGATCTTGGTCTGTTACGGTAATTTCGGGTGTTGAAGCAGATTTTCTATCTGATGGATTACTCCTTAAACAGACTAAGTATGCCAAGGATCTCCTCAAAAGGCTAACATGATGGGATCTAAGTCTCATCATACACCTCTTTCCCTCAACCATGCTCTCAACTCTAATACCAATACACCTCTGTCTCCCGACTGAATACAGGAGCATAGTTGGTGCTTTGCAGTACCTTACCATCACGGCCAGACATATCTCATGCAGTCAATCTGGCATATCAGTTTATGCATCAACCGTGTCAGTCTCATCTTCAGAATGTAAAGCGTATACTCAGATATGTTGCTGGAACACAAAACTATGGTCTCAAAATATCTGCTGCATCATCCTTCAATATTACTGCTTTTTCGGATGCAGATGGGCTGGGTGCAATATTACTCGACGATCTACCACTGGCTTTTGTGTTTTTCTTGGTGCCAACTGCATCTCTTGGGCATCAAAGAAACAGGCTACTGTCTTTAGATCAAGTGCAGAAGCTGAATATAGGGCGCTTGCTGCTGCTGCGTCTGAAATCACTTGGATAAGTCATATTCTCCGTGAGATCGGTTTTTCTCCCACTTCCTGCCCAACACTGTTGTGTGACAATCAAAGTGCTCTGCATCTAGCAGCTAATCCTGTGTTACATGCTCGTACAAAGCATGTTGAATTGGACTATCACTTTGTCCGAGAAAAAGTTGTTGCTGGACTGATAACACCTCGCTATATTTCAACCAAGTTGCAACTGCTGACATTTTCACCAAAAGCCTTCCCTCTGAATCTTTTATGTTCTTCAGAAGCAAGCTTGGCGTTGTTGAATCCCACGCAAAGCTTGAGGGGGAATGATAGAGTATACGTGTAATAGTTGTTATATTTGTTAATACAGTCTGTTGGTTAGTTTAGCTGCTGTACTATATAGGCAAACCTCTCCTCTGTTATCAGTTAATGAGCAGTTTATCTTTTTAATCCTCTCTGCTGTCTTGCTCATCGTTATTCACTTACATTTATAACCTGAAACTGACCCGAACTTGAAATGACTGGAGATAAAAGTAATTAAAAATTAGCCAACTTGAATAACTTGAAATAATAATAACCATAAATTGTCCAAACCTGAATGACCCAAATAAATATGACAAAAAACTTGCTTCTAACTATTACAATCCGAATGAAATTCAGAATAGTCATTGTATTTACTTTTTTTCTAATCTATATGTAATATATTCTTATAGAAATTAGGTACATATTTATTTAATAATTTTTTCTAATAAAATATAAACTTTACCCGAAATAACCGAAACCCGATTCTATCTGACACTATTACAATCTGAATCTGATTGACCAGAACCCAAATGACCCAAACCCAAAATGACCCAAAAATTCAATAATCAGAAGGGATATTGTTGCCACAAAATCAGGTGGACAGGTTAAAGTTCCTGTTAAATTGCAAGATTATGTTTGTTGTTCTGTTTCTGATAATCTCGTGTGCAGTCACACTTTACCATCTCTGTTTGATACTAGGAATACCACTGTTTTTACTTTACCTATCCTTGCTCACATGCAAAACATGGATGCTTATTATGAACCTGTTACCTTTGAGGATGCAAACCGTTTTGGTCATTGGTAGAAAGCCATGACAGAAGAATTTCAGGCTTTAGATCTCAACAGAACATGGGAGTTAGTTGATTTACCTCATAAGAAGAAACCCATAGGGTGTAAGTGGGTGTTTAAGGTTAAGACTAAAGCTGACGGTAGTGTGGAAAGGTATAAGGCGAGACTTGTGGTAAAAGGTTATACACAGAAAGAGGGTGTTGATTATTTAGAAACATTCTCTTCTGTTGTAAAATTTACTACTATTAAAGTTTTATTTTCTGTGGCTGTTAAGAGGGAGTGGGATATTTTTCAGCTTGATATTAACAATACCTTTTTGCATGGTGATTTAGATGAAGAGATATATATGCAATTACCTAAGGGTTTAGTTACTAACAAACCTAATCAAGTGTGCAAATTAAAGAAGTCATTGTATGGTTTGAAGCAAGCCTCGCGACAGTGGAGTGCAAAGCTGAACAGTACATTGAAGGCAAGAGGTTACATCCAGTCTAAAAACGATTACTCTCTGTTTTACAAATTGCAAGGTGATCTCTGTGTTTACCTTGTCATATATGTAGACGACATTGCTGTTACTGGTAATGATATTGAAGAAATCCATTCTCTCAAAAGTTATCTGCATGATACTTTCAGAATTAAGGACTTAGGAAGCATTACACTATTTTTAGGAATTCAGTTCCTCAAAGTCCCTGAAGGTTTAGTCTGGAATCAGAAACGATTCATTGACAATTTATTGAGAGAGTTTGATTCTTATAACATCAAGGGACACACTTGCCCCTCTGCCTTCGATTTAAAATACTAGAACTAGAAGTGAGGTCTTAGATGATCCTGTTGTATATAGGAAAATTGTTGGTAAACTGAACTTCTTGTGTCACACACGTCTTGATATTGCATTTTCTGTTCAATTTTTTTAGCCAGTTTCAGCATGCACCTACAGAGGAAGATCTTCATCTGGCTTTCTACACCCTTGGATATCTAAAATCTACTTCAGGCTTTGGTTTACTTTTCAGGCAGAATGAAGACTACAAATTGGAAGCTTTTTGTGATGCGGATTGGGCAGGCAGCCAGCTCACTAGAAGAACAATATGCACCGAAATAGCCTGGCTCACTCGCTATTGCTTGCTGAACTTGGAGTTCACGGTGTCACTCCTGTCCCGATTAAATCAGATAGTCAGGCTGCAGTTCACATAGCAAAGAACCCGGTAGATCATCAGAGAACCTAGCACATCGACATAGATGCTCATTATGTCCATGAACTATTTCAAGAAGGGATCGTCACTGTCAATTACATTCCTGCTACTCTTCAAGCAGCTGACATCCTTACTAAATCGCTTAACGGGCAGCAGCATAAGGAAGGTTTAGACAAGTTGAAAGTGTTTTCCAAATCCCTCTCAACTTGAGGGGGGGGGTGTTAGGATAACATATAAGTATGTTAGTATATAGTGCTAGTGTCTATATATATACAGCTTAGTGTTTGTATCTAGTTAACCAAGTTAGTTGCACTACTCTGTAACAACAATTGAATCCAGCAACGAAGGCCTGGAAAACCTCAATCAATTGGGGACAACCGAATCCAAGTGTTGATACCATAAAGACCGGGAGATGGATGGAAGAAATCGACACCATCCTTAATCTTATCAGAAGGAGCCACAATTGCTATATTCCCTGTGCATCCCTTCAGATTTACAACACCGCACTGAAGAGTACAGAGTATTCTTCCGTTGATGCATATTGCTCAAATTTCCACCGCATCACCTCCTTGTTGACATGCCAAATAAAATCTTTAATCCACCGCCTATTAATACACCAACCTCCATTGTTGGTTTACGAATGATCGAACCAGGTGGTGTCTAAGTTGTAGCCGACAGCAGAGTTGTGAAGAGTGTAAGCAAGATCAAATTCCCGGTTTGTCCTAGCATGGCCAAAAACAGAGAAACACAAAACAGAACTATCGACAACCAAAAAACTAAGCATAACTAGATGGGAACGAGACATGGAAAGACAATTTTACTTAACGAAACATATGGGAAACTGGAAGGAACCAAAAAAGTAAGAAACCTACTCACAAAGTTAAGGAAAACCGAAAAGAGGGAAACAAAGAGAAGAAGGATGAAACCCAAACTGTTCAAAAAAAGGACCCATAACCTAACAAGATTGTTAAACTTCAAAGATTAAATCACCATAGAAATGTAGAATGTCAAAGGTGATACTCGCCAAAGGGGAAAGTAAAAGCTTCACAAGGCCCTCTCAGCAGCAGAAGTGAGAGAGGCTAGTAAGATCCAACAATTTTGAAAGCTTATCAAATGCTAGACGCTGAAAAACAGAGAGAAAGAAGATTAAGCAAGACTTGGGCAGAGAAAACAAGGTAATGCTAGGCATGTAAAAGATAAAGAGAAGGAAGAGCCTCTCAGTCAAACCCATTCTCTGTGTATATGTTGGGGCGATCAGTTAAGAGTTGAATATTTACTTATTTCTCAACTGTTTTGTATGGTATGCAATTGTGTAATACATTTATAAAAGTAATGGAAGAATCAAGTTTATATAGAATGACATTAGCAATAAAATAGATACTACCAACAATTAAAATAGTCTTACAAAAAAGTTTGTTCTTCACTTTAATAATAGATTGAACACACAAACATATTTAATAATTATGACCAACATAACTGAAATGTATAATATATATATATATATATATGTATCAAGCACATAGTTGGGTGATATAGCATCTGTAATCAATCACGCGTATTTCACTTTCATCAGGGTTGTCATTGTCCTCAAAGACCTCTTCATGTTGATCATTTTTGCTGCTGTTGCTACGATTCCCACCTCATCAACCAAATGGGAGGTAGTTGATTATTCCTTATAGAGTGTAAAAAAATTGGGCAATACGAAGCATACACTAATGATTATTCCTTATAAATGACTGTGCGTAGTTAAAATAATAATTTTTGTTTGACAACTATGCTTCTTAATTGGGTTGGGTTGGGTGGTGAGGTGAGTACATAGCTTGAAAATACAAAACCATTATTTTGTTAATTTTGATTTGTATGTTCCAACTTGTAATTATGGTAATATAAAAGATCAATCATTAATGCCACATCATGATAAAGCAAATAATAACACTAGCTTGATTCAAGTAATGACTAGGTGGTGTCTCAGGGATATATAATCTCGAATTGACCTACACGATACAATCATCATGCATTGAACCCCTCACACCCAGTCAATACAAACATGATCAACATGTTAATACTCACATGCTCCTATAATCTGTTGAATAAACTTGTCTACACAAAAGAATCAAATTGATTATAGTTTTGCTAGTATCTATTTGGACATTCTCTTTGCACCATCTATAGTTATATATACCACGACCTCTCTAAACAAACCAATCAAAAGGGGACAATACTCTCAAAACAATGAACGCCGTCCAACTCAACATCAATCCTTGGATGCCGACAACTCGTTCGACGAACCTTCTCCTCCATCTTATCAACCTTCGCCACCTTCACCCTCTCCTCCACCGGTGTGCTCATCGTCGTACTCTTCGTGATTCCACCACTATTTCCGAATTCAAACAACGACGCTGTCAAGGTGTCATGGACTGTAGTGCTCTGTTCTATTTGTTTGTATTGTTGAGTCTTGAAGCTCCGAAGGCTGAAGGACTCGACGAAGACAACGTCAAAGGGGCTGAAGATCGATGTCATCATCGTATTTTGGTATGTTTTCTGGGTAGATCGTGTGATGTGTTACGTGCTGATGTCGATCAATCCGCGAAGAGAGGAATTGGGGGGAAGAACTGGATGGAAAAAGTTTTGTATTGAATTCGAACGAAGGGACGACGAGATTGATTGAGAAGGAATTTGTCCCTTGAGATTTTAGTGTATTGAGGTGGTGAAGATTTAGAAGTCTGGGTTGATTTATATAAGACAAAGGAAATAAATAAACGTTTGGAAGACCGTGTCCAATGCGGCTGTGCGGGCGCCTCGCTAGTGGCTACGCGGCAAATTCGATATGGATACGTTTTGGGGAAATACTTGACCAACCCCTACGATTTTTTTCATTTGGTTTGTTATTTTATCAATTGTGACACTGGTCGTAACACTATACAAATCATTGATGTATTTTTTTCTTTCTCTCCGAAGCAAGAGGTTTCTCAAGAGTTGTGAGGTGGCACCTTCCTTTCTTCATTTCCCTCACAGTAGCTTTCAATTTAAGCTTATCTTCTTATGTGTTAATACCAAGGCAAAGATGTAATCGGATATGGGTTTTCAAATGATTAGGTTTTACATGTGGAATGAGTTTATTCTCTGTGCTCATTCGATTTTATCAATCTTACCCTATCTTTTCCCTTTCATCCTATCCCCTCACTTCCCATCCTTTCCCTTGTTCTTTTTCTGAATATGGCCGATCAACCTTTCCTTAAAAAAAGATGAGTTAGCATCACGATGTGCTAAGCTCTCAATTACAAAGAAAAAAGGTGAAACGATAACTTTGGATGATATAGTTGATGATGACCAAGCCCTTTCATTTGAGTGTTGCCCACTATGTAAGCTCTTCTCCTCAAAAAGGGTATTGATATTCGAGTGATGAAGAGTACACTGGACAAGGTCTGGCAGTTGAATGGGGAACTCAATCTCCAAAATACTATTAAGAACTTGTTCCTCTTTGAGTTTTTAAAGTTGGATATGGTGCATATAGTCCTAAATCGAGGCATGTGGTCCTTTGATGGCTCATTGTTGGTCTTTCAACAAAATGATTGGTCAATGGCACCAAAAAAGCATGAGTTCAACTGTTTCCCGATTTGGATTAGGATCCACGATGTTCCTTTCTACATAGGAATTTCTCCCATAGACTAGGGACTCGATTTGGGACCTTTCTAAAGTACGAAGAAGATGATGGTCGTTTGGGTGGTGAGTATATGAGGATTAAGGTCAAGTTAAGAATACATAGACATGTCTTAATATTTGTGATGGTATCCGTGGACGGTGTTGAATCAATACCATGGGTGCCCAATGATAAGTAACTACTACCCTCATACCAGCGCTAGCATCGAATGAGGATAATAGCGAAGTGTGGAAGTATATTTACGGGTTAGTCAGGAAGAAATCGAATAGTGAGTCTGGCCCTTCCACCAAAAGCCACGATGATGATAATAAAGAAGGATTAAGGACTGGAGATGTTCCATCTTAGTCATATGTAGTTGGTATTAAGGATACTAGAACTACTATAGAGGTTGATGAACTAGAGCTAGTTTATTGTCTTGTCCTTATGAAGGTCAATAAGATCCCAGAAGTCCCGGAGGTCGCTGGCATGAAGAAACACATATTTGATTGAATTATCCAGGATGGCACGCTTGAGGAGGTCTAGATCATCTACAAGACATGTCCCAATGTTAGCAAATGGTGGGTCAACACAATCTGGTAAGAACTTTTGCCTAGTGGTCGATTTGGTCCATATGGTGGAGTCACCACCGAATGTTGCTCGGTCACTTGATGAGGCAGAAACCTTTGGGTCCGTTGGGGGTTGCTAGGAAAAATGAGTTTTGATCCTCATAATTGCTCGGTTTGGTAGAGAACCGAGGTAACCATGACTTTGTTTTAGCTCTCTAATACTTTATTACTATTACAAACTTTCTCGGATGTGTTGATTATAACCGGACCCTTATTTTGTTTGTGTACATATCTAAGTATTGGGGTCCTTAATCTAGATAAGTTGGTAGCATAGTTTAGTTTTTCGGTTTTCTTGGGACTCTTCGGGACGAGGTGGAAGAAGAGAGAAGAATCTCGGATGAGGGAAGGGATCCAATTAATTAGGGGTGTTCATGAAAACCCGGAACCACCGAACCGGAACCGAAACCGGTGAAACTGAATCAGGAAACCCAGTTAAGCGAAGTCATTTGCCGGTTCGGTTAACCGAACCGTTTTGTTTCCCTGTTCCGGTTACGGTTATTGATTTTGACGAATCCGGTTAACCGAAAAAACAGTTTAAGTGTTTAATTTAGTAATTTTTTTAGTATAAGTATAAAACTATATGGTTAATTATTAGATTTACCATAAATAAATATACAATTATATAGTTAATGGTTAGAATTATACCAAAATCAATAAAATCTTATCAAAATCGGTGGTTAACCGGTTAGTATCACACAAAAACCGGTAAAACCGCACATTGTAAACTAATTATAAGAAAAAAAACACATAAATCTACATCATTTCGGTTAACCGTTAAACCGGTAAAACCGCACCGAAACTGACGGTTAACCGGTCCCAGTTAACCGCTTCTAAAATCAAATTTTACTAACCGACAATCTCATATACAATTCTGTAGAGTTGCGATAAGGGTGACATATTTGTCAACTTTTCCACTGAATTTGAAATCACTGCTTATATACCCTATATTGGCCATAGTTTACAATAACATTTTATATTCTTAGTAAGAGGGGGAAGGGTTAAGGATTTACCCGAGGTGAGATATCACATTCACTACAAGAAAAAGATGTTTTAGCTACCGATGAATTGCTACTACACATATATTGGTATCTAAATTGAAAAATTGCTACTGATTTTTAATGTTATTAACAAAGTGGTTGCTTTTGTGCTACCACAATGACAATGGTAGCTAAACTTTTAGACAGTAGCTAAATGTCTACCGCCTTACAAGATTGCTACCATCAATAATAGTTATTTTATTTTTCATTCCGGTAGTTTTAGTAAAAATAATTTTGACCGTACAAAATTAATGTTTTAATATTATGTAAATTAAAATATCAATGTGGCTTAGTCAGACCTACATCTATTTTATTAATTTTTACATATTCAATG
This sequence comes from Limonium bicolor, assembly GCA_023374045.1. NCBI lineage: Eukaryota > Viridiplantae > Streptophyta > Magnoliopsida > Caryophyllales > Plumbaginaceae > Limonium > Limonium bicolor. The sequence continues at coordinate 325,061,517 of CM041776.1, read as the reverse complement.
TCCGAAGAAATATCTCGGTAAAAAAATTCATTTATATTTAGAGTATCAAGCATTAAATATATTTACATGTAGTAAGTATATATGTCGCGAATAACTATCATGGCCCAATGGTTAAGTTAATATCTATCTAGCCCACACGTTGTAGGATCGATTCCTGATGTGTGCACAGTTTCTACCACACATAATCAGTAATAGTCACACTAGAGGATTGATATCAAATAATACTTTGTATGGCGGTGTGTTATTCACTATGGAAACACAAAAGATTTACAAACATAAGATTCACTTTTATTGTTGTTGAATTTAAAAGTTACTTTCAATTCAAAATCTTAATTTTAGTTAATTCACTTTATGAATCGATAAAAGATTTTTATAGAAGAAAATAATTTACTATAAAAACACTAAATTATCATAACTAATAATACAATGATTCAATGACTACAAGCCCCCAAATATAGTTTGGTTAATAAATCACTAACCCCTTCTAACCCCTTGCTGACCTGTCAGCTTATTCACTAAATAATGTTAGACTGGATAAAAAACACTACTTAATCAGCATTGTCTAAGTCTCTATCATCTCACTGCTATTTTACAAAAACGTAAACTCTGACCCAGAAATGGTCTATAACCAAGAACAAATCCTACCTTAAGTGTTGCGTAGTAGATAAAAAAAACCTCCAAAAAATGCGTGCAAGGTTCGAAGCATGATCATGTTTGATGAGTTAGGGTTGACGTTTTAAGGAAAATAGCGGTGGGATAAGAAAGACTTAGACAATGCTGATTAACCAATATTTTTTGTCCAACTTGGCATCATTTAGTGATTAAGCTGACAGGTTAGCTTGGGGTTCATGATTTATTAACAAAGTTAATAGTTCGGGGGCTCGTAGTCAAATATACCGTAATCTCAAGGTGATTACCAATAATTATGATAAACACAAAGTGGTTAACGGTATTATCCTTAAAACTCAAGGGGGTTCACAGTAATTCACTCTAAACTAATTTTATAGTAGAAAATAGTTCATTTCTCTTAAACATTAGATTCATTTTAAACTATGACATCACAATACATAATAAACTTTTTATAATTTGAAAACTGAAATTTATAAGAGAAAATAGTTCACTTTGATAATTATGTCGATTTACTTCACTTTAACGGAAGATTCACTTTATACTATAACATCAAAATATATAATAAACTTTATATTCTTAAACTAAATTTATAGTAGAAAATAGTTCACTTTGATAATAATGATGATTCATTTCTCTGAAACATAGAACCCACTTTAAACTATTACATCACATTACATAATAAATTTTAAGTAAATGTCACAATATACCCCTAAAAAGTTTCATAATTCACAATATACCCCAATTTCAAAACTTGTTCTCCATATACTCTGAAAAAATTTCAAAATTCACAGTATACCTTTGATCTATAAAATGACTTTGAATAATTACCTTTGACATTGTAAATCATGTGTCAAGTTCACAATATGTCACTTTCTTAATTAGATGCATTTTATGATATTTTACAACTAATATAAACTACAAAAATATAAATATTTGCAAAATTAATAAAAAATAGCTAAAATATATATAAATTCAAAAAATAATAATTTTAAAATATGTATTAAACATACACAAACTTCAAACAAATTAATTTTTTTTCTCTTATAAATATTTATTTTCATTAAAATATTTACATTTACATTAGAAAATGGTTAAATATTATATAATAAGCATATATATAAGTCCATTTATAAACAAAATTAGTCCGGTATAAAATAAGATAAATAAAAATATATACAATTATCCCATTTAATATTGGATTAATTTATTTATTTAATTGCTAATGATTAATATATATTTTCTGGTATCATTCAACATATTATTGAGATAAAAAAAAAGGTAAAAACGAAGAAAGTAAAACATAAGATAATATTTCTAGCATAAATTAAAGAAATGAAATTACGTACTTTCATCATGCCTATTTTTTTTATATACAGAGTTGATTGAACAATGAGGGGAGGGTGTTAATTAGACCTATCTGAGAGGTTATTTGTTCAAATTTTAGGTTATATTTCTGTTTTAGTCAAGATTTGTTTAAATTGATACAATTTCGAAATGTTTTGAGTTCAGTCATCCGGGTTTAATAAAGTTGAATTTCAGTTTAAATAAGTTCCAATTGAAAATAATCATAATTAATACTATTTTTAATATTACATCCATTCAGTTCACATGACCTCGATGGCCATGGCGTGCAGAGGTAAGCAAAACACGAGTGCGCAAAGGGCAAGAGGGTTGTGCTTTTGCTTCTTTACTTTGTTGTCTTGTTAGAAATACCCAAAATTTTCAAAGTGAGTTTCAGAATATATAAGCAACAAAATTAAAATTGTCAAGATCCATTTATATGCGGACTGAGGAACTATTTTTTCCGTAAAAACAACTAACTTATGCTTATAAAATATTAAAAATATTTAACTCTCAAATATATTATATGTGTATCCTTTCAAGAAGTACATATTATTCTATCACAACACTACTACAGAAAATGCTTTAGAGAACTGTTAAAAAGGTTTAGAGAACTGTTAAAAACAGTTCTAGTTGTTGGAGTTCTCTATAGTATGCTCTATTTTAGACTACTGTGAATAACAGTTCTCTATACTAACTTATAACTACTGTTAATGCCATGATACACAACTGTTATTAACAGTTATCGAACGCCTTATCAGACTACTATTATTAACAGTTGTCTATTACATTTTCATAATCTATTTTGCTATGATTTAAGAACTGTTTGAAACAGTTGTCTATGGTCAGAAACACTTCATATATCAATATTATTTGACAACTGTTACGAACAGTTGTCTTTTAACATAATTCGGGACATGTAAACACTATTGACAACTGTTAATAACAGTTTTCTATAGTCAAATTCAACCAAAAAACACTACAATGTACAACTGTGATTAACAGTTCTCTTTTGTAAAATAACAGTTTTCTAAAGCATCTTGTTCTAACAGCATCACACCTATTTGGGCAATCCATAATGACACATGTTTTGGCCATAATCCTGTAGAAATAGCATAATAATCCACAATGACACTTGTTCCAGCCATAATGCGGTGGACACAACAATATAATCCACAATAACTAGCAACACCAACTAAAACACTTTCCATAAACAAAACATAAGTCTTCTATCACCATGTCAACAAAACATACAGCACCTAAGCATAATTCAAATGTATTTTGCAATCCAAATGCACATTCATCTAGCAAACGATTCAACCTATCGAATAGATGTCTTGAGAGTATCATTGTCATGCTACATGCTACACTTGATCAATACTATCGGAAAACTAGTCAAACTCTGAATCCAACTGCTTCTGCATAAAAGCTGCCCATTGCTCTCGAATGTCATCAATTTCATTTTGCTCGTACGCTCTACCGTTGTATCCGCACAAGTACTTGAAAGCACAATAAAAAATACTATTAGCTCATTACTTAATAAATATCATTATATATACATTTGATAGTGTATAATGAATATGTTTACCTCTGTAGGAATAATTCTTTTTCTGCTCTCTATAATCTCCTTCATGAATCTCATCACGTAATAACCACAAACAATGCTTTGACTCGGCTGTCTTGGGCACTACAGAAACGGAAGGAAAAAAATAACACATTATTATACATCATCTATCATCTATATTACAAACTGAGGAACCTGTGATTCAACCTTCCCCAAATTCTTTTGCAAGTAGCGTATGTAGGATATGGAAAGGTGTTGGTACAGTTTTTTCTCAAACCTCCATCCAACTGAGAACAAATTAAACTAGTAGTCCAGTTCCGATTCTCCCTTTGCATTATGATGACTTTTACATTATCTTGTGGTCAACTTGATTCAAAGAAATCACATTCAGGCAGAATGACAACAAGAAGAAACAATCAAATTAGAAAAGTAATTTAACCAGAACCAAAGGGTAAGGCGAACTAGTACTCTGTAGATAGAGACGAGTTAATTAATTGATTCAAATATATGGTTCAAGCTACTGTAAAAGCTTCCTCTCGCCACCTTTTAAGGTTGCTTTTCAGAAAGAAAAACTTGTTGAGCTCTCTAATAATATCAAGAAAGGAAACAAATTTTTTATTTAAGAAGCAACCAAATTTGAAATCTTTCGACCTTTGTCCCAAATCACATACACAAAATCACAAATGCATAAACCAGCATGACTGAGAGCAATTATCAGGAAAGGAGAACAAGAAGTAGACATAAGGGCTGCCAAGCAATCTGTTTCCACATAAAGAAAGAAACCCAAGTGGATAAACGGCACAACTACACAAAATTTTGTGTCTGTTTTCATGTGGAAGTATGTTATTATGTTTTAGGTGAACACAGAAACAGATCAGTTTGCCTGAAATGAAAAGAAGAGGAAACATGATAAAGGATTCCAAGATAACACACATATAAGCACCTGGGCAGCGTGCACATCTGCCTAAATTTTAAAAGCCATTGTAATCCACATTAAAGACTTCCTGTCAACCCAGCACTGAAATGCCAATATCAGAAGCAGCATAGGTTATAGCTTGAGGCTATTGACACTAATGTTCTAAATTAGCTAAGTTAATTAATAGTAAGCTTCTTATTTTTATGATCAAGGCTAAACCAATGAGACTACTTGATTCCAGCACATACCAAACTTTTTTCATAATATTTGTAAACTACTAGATTGATTAAAGAATATGAAAAACAAATATCTAGTGGTGTGTGAATTAATGAAGAAGCTGAAGCACATCAAGTGTGTTAATTTTGTAAATGAGGCACGTTAATCTAGTTAAAGCGGGTGATATACACTCATTCTATTGTAAACTACTAGATCGATTAAAGAATATAAAAAAAAACAAAATCGATAGTATCTAGGCTTCTGTAACCACAACCACACTAATGTCCTAAATTAGCTAAGTTAATTAATAGTAAGCTTCTTATTTATATGATCAAGGCTAAACCAATGAGACTACTTGCACCCAGCACATACAAAACTTTTTTCCGTGATCAGTCATACTAGTTGTAGAATCATGAGCGCAGTATTTTCACAAATTTCAAGAAATCTAAAAAAACATGCATCCTAATTAGAAACAAGAAACACGAGTTAACTGAGTAAGAAAAAGATTAAAAAATCACTAACCCGATGAACTCAACAGCAAATACTGCACAAGGAGAGGGAGTACTCTTGCTTTGAGAAACTATAGCTTACTGAGTTGATGGTGTGATAGTGAAATCTGTCAACATGAAAAACACAATTTCTTAATAAGTATAACTTGAAAATATCATAATTAACCAGAGAGGATAGGCAAGGCCTCAATCAAAGTGTTCCTTAAATATTATACAAATTGTAAAATCTCATTAGAAGGGAGACCAATACTAGGTTTGTTTATGGTTGTGTTAATATCTAGTAACCTAGTTTTTGGTTTTCGGAGATAGTATAACTATTTAATCTTTCAAAGATAGTTATGCATATTGTACAAATTTTTCAGTTTATTTCCTTTCCCCATCTGTTTCAGCGAATACAAAAATTAAAGCTTGCAACTGCTCATATATTTTTCAGTTTATTTCCTTTCCCCATCTGTACAGTGCGTTAACCTTACTTAGTTAGAAATGCTGTTAGGTACCCAATGATTTCAGAAGTAAATATAGAAGCAGTTGACGCTTGCTCTGCACCATACTCGCCAACTCACGACAACAGCAAACAAAGTTTTCACAGATCTTACCAAACTAACCAAAATCAGGTTTATATTATGCACATATGCTGTCGTATAAACAGGTGATCAACAGCTCATATCAAATCACAACCATATATCAAAAATGTTTACATAGCAGCAGTATAAGCTCAGATAAGGTTTAAGCAGAAAATTTGACTCCAAAGATAACTAGTAACTATCATATATTGCAGAAGCAAACCACAAGAAAGCCAACCAAAGATTAGTGCTTAATATCATTCGGTTCTTTTTCACTATCAGCAGATACAGAGACCTGCTGCGGCAAGTCAATCAAAATCCGTGATTTTGTTTCAACCCTAAATTCATCCCCTTCACCCACTTGTCTCACCATCAGTTCTTCTTTGCCAAACAAAATCATCAAAAACAATAACAAACCAAATTTTAGAACCCAGACGTCTGGTGGAAGCCGCTCATATGTTTGGACGCCGGTTCAGAAAAATTACCGCCAGATAGTTCAATACAGACCCATCACAATACGAAATACGGGAGTATCAATATGAGTGAGACGGTAGTAATGATGCAGAAGACATATTTAATTAGAACATGTAAATGATTATTTAAGTTAGAACATGTAAATGATTATTTAAATTATTAAAAACAATTCAAGAGTGTATATAGAATAAAATGATACTACAACTCGTAAAAATATTAACAATAATTACAATTCATTATCTGCATAATCCTCAAATATAAAACAAAAATCACAACAATTTTAATAAAATAAACATATTCTTAAAACAATTATTCCTCGCTTTTATTAGTGTTGCCACGGACTAAAAAAATAAAACCTCTCTCCTTCAACCAATTGAACTTTCTTCCCCACCAGCCACACCAGAACTCTAATTCCTTTTCTCTGGTACCCCACTACCGTGCTCAAAATTCTCTTCCCATCATTCAAATCTCTTATGGATACCAAATCTATAGTGGCTCTTTCATCATTTTCCTTATCAAATTGTGGTTCTTGTTATGTTTTCTTTCTCCTTATCAATTAGGGTCTGCACAGAGTGCAAAAACCAAATAAAATTGCAGGCAGATGAACCTCAATTGTAGAAGAAAGCTGCCAGAAACCTCACCTTGTACAATTAGACTAAAGATAGCTGTTCACAACAGAGTGAAGACCAGAAGATAACCACCAGCGAACACTATGAAAGGAAATGGAGACTCGGGATGAAGCTTGCACAGCTGAAAGGATGAACTCAAACTTGAAGTAGCAGCAGTTTATCATCATACTGCTTTCTGCTCTCTCTCTCTCTCAGCCTTTTGTTTTTTCATCTAACGAGTTCCTCTTGCCTCTTCAAAGCAACAGCTTCTTGGTACGCAGCCTCAATCTTGTTGCTGTAGCACATAAAAAATGGAGCATGAGACTACAGAATTGATCTGTTGCACCAGATCCTGTTAATGAAGTACAATATATAGGCCAGATATATAGTGCGAAATCCTCAGTCTTAACCATTTGTGGAGTCGATATCCCTGTATTCCAACATCCAGTATAGTAAAAAAGATACGCCACAGAACAGCAAGAACACTGGCATAGTTGAATAAATGTGTGTTCACTCAAGAGATGACATAAATTATAAAGAAATATGGAGAGGTGAAGGCTGGAAAGCATATAGAAGACACAAAAACATTCAAATGGGCAATAGAAATAAACGTACGGAAAATTGCGATAAGTGTTCGCCCCCAGACAAAAGTAATATAAAAAACCATTATTTTCTATAGCGAACCTGAAAATATGTGTTTTTTGGGATTTCTCAGATCAGAGCAGCAATGGCTACTAGCGGCAGCACTGTTAGTATATAAATATAAGTACGATTAAGATAAGGATTTAGGGTAAAGTAACCGTTTACTTTCAAAATACCAGCGAATCGTGAAGATTCGACAGTGGTAATGCTTCTGTGCTCATTTGTGGGAGTCGTCCGTCATCAGGCTGGAGGATTTGAAGTTGTCGTGCTCTATGGAAGGAGGCCACCAGTGAAGGGAGAATGATAGATGAGATTGAGGCGTTCTGTGCTTATTTCTGGCGGGCGAGGTTGAGCGTGAAGGAGGAGGAAGGCAGGCGCGGGGAAGACAACAGCGGGAGAAAGAGAAAATTGATAAGAAGAATTTAGGGATTTAGGGGTTTACAAGCGGGAGAATGGGCGCCAGTATATTTTTGCCAAAGTTAGTGACACATAAGGTATATTTCAGAATGATATGGGTATTTATGTCATTTGGGTCTACAAAATTTAGAACCTCCGGCCCAGATTTTTTAAAACAGTCGAACAGTTGTATAAAGCTATGTATAGAGAACAAATATTATAACATTTGGTATCTAATGTTTTAGTAACCCAATTTGCACAAATACATCAAAGACTACTATAATTTTGTAACAGTTTTCTTTTATACAGTTCTTAAAAACAAAATCTGTAGTAGTGCAAAATAAAAATATATATGTACCGTGCGATAAATGTTTGTTATTCTACTCTGTAAGAATGTATCCTATTATATCTAAAATATTCTCTTTTTTATAGAATATATTAGAGAAGCCCCCAGTTCTGATGACTAACGATACACTTAAGCCAAAGTGATAACTTGGAACCAAAACCTACGCAGTAAATCGTAAACTCTTTACATCGATGAAACTAAAATACTATAGAGGCATCAGTCATAGCCTAAATAGTTGTACTATTGGGTGCCATAAAACCTCAATCTGTAGTGTAGACCGAGTTCAAAAACCCCGTCCCTTCTGATCCATGTGATGTCAAATAAGTGAACAATAATCTCAAAGCACTGAATGTCCAGGGAACCTCGGAAAATAGTGATAACTCATATGAGAAACCTTTTTCTCCACCGCCTTATCATCGATTCCCGCTACCTTCTTCTTCTTCTTCTCCTCCGCCGGCGTGCTCGACTTCTCTGTCACGCTCCTTATGACTCCACTAGTATGGTTTCCAACCGACGGCACTCCAGAGGTGTCGCAGGCCGCGATTTGTCCAGCATGTGGCTGTTGGTTCTTGGTCGAAAAGCAGGGAAGACCAAAGCACTTGCCGAATACGCCGTCAAAGGGGCTGAAGATCGACGTCTTCATTGTGTTTTGCTTTTGACCTAACAAGACCGAACTATTGAATAGAGTGCTGTGCTTGTTGATGTTGAACCGCAAAGGGAAGAATTGAGGAGGAGGAACAGGAAGGGGAAAAAATCGTGTTGAACTCGAGCGAAGTGACGACGAGCTCGACTGAGAAGGAAATTGTCAGTTAGAGCGGAGTCTTTCGTGTTTTGATCAGGTGGTGAAGGCTGGGGTCGGTTTATATACAGCTGATGAAATTGTGGAAGACCGAGTCCAAAGCGGCTGCGCGAGCTGCCTACGCGGCAACTTCGATTTGATACATTTCTTCCAATGGAGTTCGGTGCTCATCACATTTTTAACCTTTAGATTAGAATTTAGTTTTTTAAATATTAATTCAACCGTAAATATTTTTACTTAGTTAATAATTAGTTTTCAAAAATTTAAAAACAAACAAATAAATATAGAAGGGTATAATAGACAATTTTTTCTACTAATAACTACCATCTCATCAAATATAACGACAATTTCCACACCACATCCTTTACTCTTTCCTCTTTCTTTTATATATATAAAAAAATAACTTCCTCCTCCACTATGGTTTCGGTTAAAATATATTGATGATTTATTTTTTTCTTTAGAAACTAGATTGTGGGACACGTTTAATATTTATTCTTTATTTCTAAAATTACAAATGAACTTTGACATCTATTTAGATTTTTAATAATTCCCCATATTTAAGTGAAAGTGTAGATATTTAAGTAATAATAGATTTTTTAAAATATAGGTGTAGATTTGTTGGATAAAAGAGTAATATTTAAATTTAATCCTTATTTAGCTGATAGTGTAGATTTTTAAGTAAATTGATAGATTTTCCATATTGTAAGTGTAGATTTGTTTGACAGTAGTGTGGATTGTCATTTTAGGAAAACAATTGATAACAAATAGTGGATTATTTTTTATGCTTTTATATTTATAAATACGGAGTCTTCTCAACAGAATTTCTAGTTTTTTATTTTAAAATGATTTTTTTACTTAAAACTTGGTATTTTTTATTATTTTATTTTTCAATTCATTACTTCACTAAAAATATATGCTAGGGAATATTTATTATAATTGATAGTTTTTTTTCCTCTAAAAGATCGTGTAATATATCTTCTTTATTTCTAAATAAAAAAAAACTTTGATATCTGTTTAGATTTTCCTCATCTAATGAAAATATAAATATTAAAGTAATTGATGTATTTTTTAAAATGTAGTTGTAGATTTTTGATAAAAGTGTAGATTTAAACTTACACAATACAATAATAAAATAAAAAATTGAATTTATTTTATTTGATGATATTTGTTTTTTTAAAAAAGTCTTCTTAGCGGAATTTCTAATTTGCAATTCTAAAAAATGTTTTTTCTTAAAGCGTGGGATCTTTTTATTATTATTTTTTCAAAATCACTTCTTTGTGCCATTTCGGTTAAAAAATTGATAGAAATTGTGGGAATATTTACTTTGACATGCATTTATGTTTTTATTAATTTCTGAAAGTGTAGATATTTAGGTAAATTGATTGATTTTTCAAAGTATAGTGTAGATTTGTTTGATAGACGTGTAGATTTTTATAATTCATCATTACAGTAAAAGTGTATATATTTAAGTAAAATGATGGATTTTTCAAAATGTAGGTGTAGATTTGTTTGATAGTAGTGTAGATTTGTTTGATAAAAGTGTAGATTTGTTTAATAGAAGTGTAGATTTTTATAATTGTATATATATTTAAGTAAAATGATAAATTTTTCAAAATGTAGGTGTGGAGTTGTTTGATAAATATAGATTTTTAGTAATTTCTCATTTTATTAGAAGTGTAGATATTTAAGTAAAATTATAGATTTATAAAATGTTGTGTATATTTGTTTAGTAAAAATGTAGATTTTGAATTTTTGACAATACAACTCTAAAAATGGAAGAGTTAAATTATTTTAGTGAGTAACAAATAAATACAACACAACAATTTCACTTGTGATGTTTTTATATTTATTTTAAAGAGTCGATGTCAAAAGATTTTCTAATTGCTTGTTGTTGTTTAATATTTCCATTTATTCTACATTATCTATTTATTTTGTTTTGATATATGGCTCAGTTTTATCTATTTATTATTATTTATAATGCTTACATCACCACATACAACATGCGTTCGTTAAATTTTAATTTGTAAACATTGTGGCATTAAGCTGAAACGTTTTATAATTCTATATAAAAATGATGTCATGAATACGATACATGTATGATCGTTTCTAATATCTGCCTATGAAATACCCCAAACCTAATTATGATAAGTAAACATCAATTTATGATGTAATAAGGCTAAAGTATGCCTTAGAAACATTGGTAGACAATTTAAACCAAAGAAAACACAAGAAAATACCATATAAAGTCAATTTAAGCAAATACTTGCTCTAGACTTGGTGTAACCTTGATTAGGAGTTTAGGACCCAAAGGTCATTCCTCGACCTTATTAACACGCTAATGAACATTTTAAATCAATTATCAAAGAAAACCAAGCTCAAAAACAAGTTTAAACACAAATTATGCTTTAAGGAATCTTAAAGCACGTTTTTGGAAAATTGTCTTGGAAATGAGTTTTGAGTTGCTAGTTGACCAATATTAGACCTTAATCAATATGTGTACTACTTAGTATCACATTATGAAGCCTAAATCAATGAGAAATCAAAATTTTCACAAATTTGTGCACTAATTATGAATAGTACCCAAATAGTGCCCAAAATAAGTCAAATGAATTTCTTAAGTGGTCAATGGTCAAAAAACACCTAAATATCTAAGGGAATGAGAGGGGGCGGTTTTGAAGGTAATGAGTCGCCATAGGATTCGCCAAAATAAGAAAAGAAGAGGAAGTAAAGTGAAAAAGACTATTTACTTTATTAAAGTAAATATCTTCTTATACCTCTTCTCTCTCCTCTCTTCTTCATTTCTTCCTTTCCCCACCGTCTTCTTCTTCTTCCTTCTGCTCCAAAACCATGAGTTGCAGCCTCCATTCTCCTATATCTTCAATTGCTCACCAAATGCACAATATTGCTTCAAATAAAAAACTAAGCTTATATTAGTGTTAGTTGGAGCAAGCCCTTCAATCCTATCTTTTCAAAACTTCAAAAGCTCAAGTTTGGTGCCATGGAAAAACTCCATTGATGAGGTAAAATTCAGTTTGAAGAGCTTCTTTGCATCTTCTTTCATTCAAGGTAAGAAAAGTGAAAGAAAAATCAAGTTTCCTTCACTTTTGTGCATTACCAAAAATTGTCTTCTCATGGAGTCTTACTTTTACTCCTTGTTCTAGCCTTGATTCATTCTTCAAAAGACTTGAGGAGGTCTTGCCTTGATTCCTTATCAAAGTCTACTCCAAATTCCTAAGATAAACCTCCATTTTTGTGAATTAAGCACTCCTTTGTACTCAAGAGTAATTCCATGAGTTTAGGCATGTTCCTTAGTACTCATTACATTAATTTAATGTTGGTTAGAAGGTTAACAAAGGAACTAAGGTCCTTGGATGAAATCCAACCAAGAAAACCAAAGGAGGAAGTGAGAAAAAGCTTGAGAAATATAAGGTAAATTATTTACCTTAAGGTGGTTTAATGCTTTAAGAGATGGGATTTAGATAAATACTAAATGTAGCTTAGAGCTTACACTATGTAATGGGTTATCTAACCATGGAAAGAGAATTTAAACAAGCTTGTGAACTTGTGACTAAGGAGCCAATGGAGATGAGTTAGTAAGATAAGCATAAGATGGAATATAAGAACACTTATATTGCTATGGGATCATTGTTGTGTGTAATTTCAGGTTGAAAGCTTTTATATTTAGGAAATTCAGTGTTTAAGTTTAAGTCTTTTAAGGGCCTAAGAGCCATGTCATTTAAGAGCCTTAGTGCTATGCAATTTAACATTATTGCACTATATTGAGTTTGTTATGAATGGTTTGATTTGGGTGAGAAATATCATGAGAAATGTGTTTGTTGAGTGTGAGGTGATTGAATGAGAAAAACTATGCGTGGGCATGATAACATAGTAGGGAAGCTATATCAAAATTCGGTTGAGAAACTAGGTGTTAAAAGTGTTTTAAGGAGATACTAGGACAAAGAAAGTACTAGGAAACATTTAAGGAGATTTCGGTAGAAATGACTAAGCTAAGGTGTTTTGGGAGAATTAGAATGACCTAGAGTTATCTAGGAGGAATTAGTGGTTAGGTGGGTGTATTAAACACACCAAAATCATGGTATGAGGAATGTTAAGACTTGTGCAAAAATCTGTAGGAAATGATGTATAATGCCTTGTGATGATTTAAGGTATGATCTAGTTGTATAACCTTGATGGTAATGAGTGGATTCGGGTGATAGAGATGAAAGTTGTCTAAGAATAATTTAGCATGGTCAAGATGAATGAGAAGAGGTGTAAGGTGTTAAGAGGATGGCTAGAAATGCTTAGGTATGTGCAAGCTTGAAAAGGGTGAGTAGAAAGTGTAAAGGAAGGAGGTGCAATGAGGCTAAGTTAGTATAACTAGGTTGGTAAACAATGAGATATGGAGTTAGAATTGAAGAAATGAGGTCAACACACTCTAGGAAGAGTTGTGAAAAGAATTGATAAGTAGTACCACTCGAGATGAGGTTATAAATGTGTTATAAGGAAAACAAATGCAAGAATGTCCAAGGTTCTAAGTGTAAACAAATTACAATATTTGGGTGGATGTGTAATGGAGTTATAAGCAATGAAGAGAGGGTTTAAGGTGTTTAAATGGTGTTAGAACATGTTGGGATACATGTGGAGAGATTAGAAGAAGATTGGACAAAAGAACAAGTGGAGAATGAAGTTCAAAACTGTAAAATTTAACAGTTTAAAGTGTGGTCCAGGACTTGGTCCTTGGATAAAGTCCCGGACCAGCACTAAAAACAGGTCGAGAATACACCTCAGTACTGGTCCGGGACCTAGAGTAAGTACCAAGTCCCAGACCATAGCTAAAAACTGGCCGAGAGTAACAACACACATTAGTCCGGGACCTTAGATCCGGACCATGTCCCGGACCAGCACAAAATGTGCATGAAATGTTGTTTTAAGATGGGAAATGGATGGGGATGGTTGGTAGGGTTATTATAAGGTGTTTAAGACATGTTTGGTGACATTTTATGGTCATTAGAAGGGTGAACAAGTATAAGATATAATGAGAAATGATTCACTTATGTGATTAAGATTAAACAACAATGACTTAGAGGTTGTAAGTCGAAAACCATTAGTGATAATATGTGTTAGGTTAATTAAAAGAGAATTAACCACCCGATTGGATGAATGTTTTAGGGTTTGAGTATTTGGACTCCGGAGGAGAGTAAGCAACCGAACGACCAACGGTGAACGGTATGGTTTTCTTGTAGCCTGCTTGCTAACAAGGTGTCCCTCGGCTTGTGTGCTAATTGTTTAAATGTTTCAACTAAACAAGATAAAGCATGCAACCGGAATATTGTGTTTGTTGTGTGATTGTGATGCACTAACCCAACTTATCCTTGAGAGCTTACTAACTACGATTAGTAAATGATTGTGTGAGAAAATGGAACACTCCCTAATATTCGTTTGCTAATAACCGAAAGAGGTTTAACTAACAAACATTGTATTCGAGACTTCTACTAACTGGGACTTGGGGGAGTAAGGAATCCGGAATGGTGTCGGGCATGCATGTTATTGGTAGGTTGTTGGTACCTATAGTTGGTCCAACTTTCCTTGAGACTTGTCTTCGGACTTGTTGCCTAGAGTCGACGATCGACTTAGCCACCTTGGATTACGGTTCAAGGTGGGAGGCAAGACTAAGATGGTGCGGTGGGATCACCTAAATCCCAAATTTAAGATAAGTTGTTTATTTAACCAATGGAGTTAATAGCTCATTGGCTAGGGTTACTTTTAACCTGACAAAGATAAATATTTAGTTAAGATATAACCAATTCTAATTAAAGAACGGTTGGTATAATGAGAGTGAGATAAGACTCAAGACTGAGATCAGATTTAAGACTGTGATAAGACTTGAGATGAGATAAGACTTGGATTGAGAATAAGGAAATCATAACTTAAGGAGTTAAAAGATTAACTCACTTACTTAAGGAACGCTTTTAAGTCGTTCATTTTGTTTGAACTATAACTCACTTATTTATGTTGTGTTATTAATCAACCGCATGCTATCGACAAGTAGTCGTCGTACCCCCGTTAGCTTGGGGGCTATAAGAGGATCGTACCAGCGCAGATGCTGAGCTCCTAGAGGCATCCATATTTATTTTGCTGGTGAATGATAGAAGACGACCATCTTGAGAGTAGGATCGGGTATAAGTACTTCGGGTTGTTGTCCGTTTTGTTATACGAGTTGTGCATGTACACTCGTTTAGTAAATGGTATGAGATGTAGTATGATGTATTAGGATATGAGATACTTGTATTAAGAACATGTAATTGGTTAAGATTTTAGTATACTAATGTTCGGTATATTCGGGTCCATCATATTGTTGCTAGATCTTGGAGTATTTAGTATGCCTAGTTAGTCACGTGGGTGACTGACGGAGGTAACACAAATTATTATAAGAATTCCGCTGTGTTGTTAATATGACTGATTGGAGATTTATGAGTTGAGAATGGATTTATGAGATGGGGTGTTACAGCCTACTTTATAATAGACTACTTAAGAATGACCAACATTGTCAAAATAGTAAGGATCGTGCTTGAAACTTAACTTCAATATGTTGTAAAGGGCATTGTGCCTGAAAGTTTAGTTTTGATATACCATAAAGTATCACACCTTAAAGTTTTTGATATATAGTGTCATATTTCTTTGATTGTGATATACTATGATATTGGCATTGCGCCAGAAAATTATTACAGTATATGAAAAAGAAATGATATTTGGTAGATAACTGATAAAAAAGATGGTATAACACCTGGTTAATTCATATGCGACAGCATTTATACATTTATTTTTGTGCGAGATGAACATTGTATCACGTTTCAAAAAGAATCATGATGGTACAGCAAGCGAAATTTATAAAAATTGTTGGTAGTTGCTCTTCTAAAAAAATCTTGTTAAACAACATGATATGATAATGTATGTTCATATCTCATATTTTGACCTCTATGATAATTACATCATTATATAGGGCATTGTGCCAGTTAAGTTTAATTTTAGTATTATTTCCAGAAAGAAAGGCTTTGTGACATAAAGTTTTCAGTTCTGATATTAAAATGACACTAGTAGAAAAATGACCTATTTCGGCGGTTTACACAACCGCTGAAATGAGCACCGCTGAAATAGGTGGGTGCCGAAATCAAAATCTGACCACATCTATCTCGACGGTTCTTAGCTTACAACCGCCAGATAGATTCAGGGTCGGTTCCAGGGTCGGTCCCTAGGTCAGTCAATACCAGAAGGCTTTCTGTGATGGACCGACCTTAAACCAGGGTCGGTCGGTTCCAGAATACATTCTAGTATTGATTGCCCTAGGGACCGACCTTGGGACCGACCCTGAGTCTATCTCGGCATTTATAAGCTAAGAACCGCCGAGATAGACCCTATTTTTGTATCTATTTCAGCGGTTCTTAGCTTAGAATTGCCGAAATAGCCCCCCTGTTTTTTGTTTTTTCCATCCCAGCATATATATATTCACCATAACACACTAAATGATTCAATGAGACCTGTAATAAAGCTGCATCCACACAGGGAGCTCCAGCACACATTCATAAAGTTCTAAAAGCGTCCAATTAATATCAACTACTCGCCACAATTTGAGAGTAATCAAACCAATGCAATTACACTTAATTACACACTTTCATTACAAAGTAAAAACCACATCACAATTCAAATCTACCATTACACCATCCACAAGTGTACAGAATTACAATTACATACTCGAAAAAGTTCACAAATCATCTTCATCATCAATAATTCATTAAACTTGTGCAGACGAACTCCGACCATTCCTCAAGAATCTCAACAATTTGAGTATCTTTGTATTGACCACCTTGGAGCAATTCTTCATAAGTCTTGAAAAAAAATTGAACATTAATATAAAACCTACAAGTCTAACCACATTTAAAGAGCATAACTGAAACTTTCAAAGAATGTTACCTTGTCTAACGAGTGATCTGGTAAAAAGAACGATGCTCCTACTATGTCATTCATAAATCTCATGACATTGTATCCACATTCCGAACCCCCAGGCTGCACCGGACACTATACATACACACATATTGACAATTATAAACTAGTATTGACATTATCACACAAATTTAGTAATTAAGAGTACCTTGACTAGGTTCCAAGGGAAGTTATTCTTCATTGGCTTTTCCATTGTCATGAATGCAGCTCTCATGGAACTATATACGTCAACAATATAGTTTTACGTATCAGTAGGAAGTTTTGAAACAATTAATGTTAAGTAATAACAATTGTTGTTTAAGATAACAAACTTACCACAATATTGTGTTGGCGATCTTCGGTCTCTTAACACCCTACCAAGTGAGTCAAATTGCAAAACTCGTGGGTACTGCATTACCAGCACAAGCAATAACCAATGTCGACTATTCACAAATTACACAATGTGTTGAAATCATTAAACAACTAACACAAACTATAAATAGATAAAAGAGAAATAATCAAATATCATACCCTTGATGATATGGCAACATAATAAATGACTTGTCTACACATTCAAATATGGCATTTGTCAGATATTGCATAAGGCCTTGCATGTCACTTGTCATCTGGGTTTCACAACACATAGCAGGACACAGGAATCCGAATCTGTGATCTTGGTAGACGTTGATCGCCTTATTATGCACATGCCTGCACCATGAAGACAATGTCATTAGTTATTAGTTTTTATTCAAACATCTAATTCATCACCAATCAATGCATTCAAATTATAAAAGGTAGAAGTCACTCACATGACGGCTGACTTGATAATTGACACATTCAACCAATCCCTCGTGAAACATTCCTTGAAGTCGGACATATATATCTCAAATCGATGTGTATATCCTGCTTCAACTTGATGGTGAAAAATCCTCTCGTGATCTTCCACAGTGATGGAATCACAGTGAGGTGGCAGCAGTAGCAACGATGAGTGCAGAATCTTCGTATTAGTCGACAAGCCAGCCAATATTCTTTGCTCAACCAAATCAGGTCTAATCTTGAAATTGGTGGATGCCTTTGATTGAACAGGTGCAGCAATTCTTTTTCCTTTTCCCTTATCAGTCTTTGGTCGACTCATTTCCTACGATATTAACCAATTAATTATTTCTTCGATCAATCTATATGTCATAATCATCCTTTAATGTCAAATAGTCACATTGCTTGTACAATAAGCCAAAACATAATCTCAATCAATAAAAATATCCACCATAAAAGGTCTTAGCAAGACCCATCATAAGCAATGATCTTGGTGTATAACACATCCTAAAATGCAAAAGCGACAACCACATCCAATTGTTTGAGTACCCAATTTGACCGATGAACCACACACAAATTCATATTTTCACAGCAACCAAAATATAAATCCATATTCTTCGACAACCTCATCTAAACCAAAATCTTTATAACAACATGAAATCAGTAAGATGCTGTTACCCAATCTTTATCACTAAAATTATAATGAATGAAGAGAATGAATAATAAGTTAAAGTATATTACCTAACACAAAACGGTCTCTTTTCAGCCCCGTTTCCAATCTATCTTATAAGAGAGACAAAAACGTTCCTAAATTGTCACTGCAAAGGCACAAACAATATATTTTTTCATTCAGATATTACATCAAACACCTTGTGTGCACAATAAATTACACTAATTTTATACCATTATTATACACACATTGTCCACACACAGTAACATTATACACACACAATCACATTCCAACCTAAATCAGAGCATTATAACAATAAATTTTCAAATTTTACAATGAACTACAAACTTACAAAATTAGTGTGTTTCTGCTGCTTCAGCGGGTCATTGGCGGTTCTGGGTGGAGACGGTGCAGCGGCAGCCGACGGCGGAAGAGAACGACGGCGGGCGACGGTGGAGACGGCGCGACGGTGGTGGACGGAGCTGGCTGGAGGTGTTTTTCGCTTGAAAATCACCGGAACAGGGAGCGCTGGGTTCAAACAGAGAAATGTTGAGAGCGTGAGGGGAAGAAGAAAGCCGAAGTTAGTATATTAAACTACGTATTTCAGTAGTTGTTAGAAGGAACCGCCGAAATAGACAATGAAAAACATCTATTTCGGTGGTTCCTTCTAACCCGCAATAGACAATGAAAAACATCTATTTCGACCGGGAAAACGGTATATTTTGGCGGTTCTCATAAGGAACCGTCGAAATAGACTATGAAATGTATCTATTTCGGCGGTTCTTTATGACAACCGCTGCAATAGACTATTTATTTTTAAACCGCATTCACTTCGACAACCTATCTCGGCGGTTATTAATACAACCACCGAAATAGGGGCGCTGAAATCGGTCATTTTTCTACTAGTGTGATGTCACAAAAATGATACATATAGGATCGTTTCTAATATTTGTTTATTTTATTTAATTGCTAATGATTAATATATGTTGTCATGTATCATTCCAATACATTATTGAGATTAAAAAAAAGATTAAAACGAAGAAAAGAAAAACAATAGTTTTAAAATCATAAGATAATATTTCTAGCGTCAATTAAAGAAATGAAATTATGTCAACTAGTCAACCCCTTTTATACACTGTTTATCGCTTTCTTCATTGAGGTGATTACGGAGACGAGTTTTTTCTCATTTCTCTCAGATTTCTCACTTGTTTAATCAGTGAGTTTGGCTCATCACCTCTCTATTCATCCATCCCGTAGCTTTCTCTCAGCCTGTTCTCCTTCCTTCTTGTGGATTGAACTTTTTCCAGTTGTCGGAGTTTCTTCAATCAAGTCAGGGGAGTATTTTGGGGGTTACTCGGAAGTCGTCTTTTGATTAGGAGGGGAAGATTTTGTAGTTCCAGAGCTCGATCTGTCTGGGCTGCTTTTTCCCAGACCGGGTTTGCTCGTCGCCCGCCTCAAGTTTGTGCCCCCTTTCCTCTTGTGTTGAGTTGGGATTTTCGTCTTCAACAAGTTCTAGGGTTTGTGCAGCTATTTCGCTGGTACTGGTGGTTGTTCAAGTAGAGGAATTCAGACCATCATCTTGTCCCGATCTCTTCTGGGTAGTAGCGCGGCAGCCCTTTCAGTTTTTCAGGGGTAAGGTTCTCTCATTTCGTTCCCTCTCCAGTACTTCAATTCGTGGTGCAACAGTCTCAGTCCGGTGGTAGTCGCATTTTGCTCTATTTTTAGTGGTTTGTGTTGTGCTGTGCAGGTTTGTTTAGAGGCGCCATCAAAATCTTCATCGACTCTGGGTAATTTCTGTTCAGAATCTCTCGTGGTTGTATAATTAGCAACAGGGGTTTTGCTCTCGGTAGGGATTCGTGGTAGTAAGAGTAACTGGTGCTCCTTTGTTGTGTTCCTTTGTGAATCTGGTCTTGTGTTTGATCCTTGATGGGTTTTGGTCGGACAAGCTAGTTCGATGAAGATTTCAGTTTTGGTATTTCCCTAAATTCCAAGATCAAAACGTGGAGTGGTGCAGGTGCACACGGGTAGTTTTGGTTCTGTTATGGAGTATCTACTTCTTATGGGTCTTCGGATTGCTACTCTACTCGGTTTTGGTAAATGCTCGAGATTCCAGAGGTAACAAGTTTTAAATCTAGTTCGATCCAGGCTGGTTGGGAGGAGTATGATGATCGAGCTAACTGGCCTAATCCTTCTATTATTGTGGGAAGTTTATATTACGTAGGGTTATTTCTCATGTTCAATGGAGCTTTAATCTGGAAGATGAATTATGGTGTGAGTAATACCCAAGTGAATGATCTACTGAGGAAAGAGATGCCCTATGATCAGGGTGTGGGGAACAAGACTTCTTTCAATGATGGAGCTTCTCATACGCAGAAATATCAGAGTATGATGTCCAAAAGTTTTATCTCAAGCACAATAATGGTGCATTTGGTTAGTTTTATAACAAATCAAAATGCTTTGGAGCTTGTCCTAGTGGCGGGTAGCCTCAGCTATTGTTATAATCTGACGTGTGGGTTAATCAGGAAGACTATAGATTGGGATATCAAGCGTATTCGAATCCTCAAGTTCTTTGTTAGCAGCAAGTGTTATGAGTGTAAAATAAGTAGCTATTATGTTATGTCTTCTAATGTTTATGTTTTTATGGTTAGCTGGGCTAAGTTTCTTAATGTTAGGGGATGGTTTACTCTTTGTATTTTGTTTAAGTTGGAGATGGAAGTAATAGTCCATCTCACAAACTGTTCTCAAGTTATGGGTGCTATTCATAGTGTCTTTAGCTGACTGTTAGCCCCTTTAATGAAATACATCAATTTGTTATATAAAAAAAAGAAATGAAATTATGTACTTACATCATGCCTATTTTTTACAGAGTTGATTTAGCAATGAGGGCGGTGTGAATTACACCTATCAAAGTGGTTATTTATTCAAATTTTAGGTTATATTTCTATTTGAGTCAAGAATTGTTTAAATTGATACAATTTTCGAATTGTTTTTGAGTTCATGGCGTGCTCGAGGAAGAGAAAACCAAAACACGAGTGCGCAAAGGGAGATAAGCAACAGGGTTGTGCTTTTGCTTCTTTACATTGTTGTCTTGTTAGAAATACCTCAAATTTTGAAAGTGAGTTGCTGAATATATAATGCAAAAAATAAAAATTGTCAAGATCCATTTATATGTGGACTGAGGAACTAATTTTCCCGTAAAACAACTAAAATATATATTATATGTGTATCCTTTCAAGAACTACATATTATTCAACCACAAAATAAAAAAATATATATGTACCGTGCGAAAAATGTTTGTTATCCTACTCCGTAAGAATGTATCCTATTATATCAAAAATATTTTCTTTTTTACACAAAGTGCTTAACGGTATTATCCTAAAAACTCAAAGTTCCCAGTAATTTACTCTAAACTATATTTATAGTAGAAAATAGTTCACTTTGATAACCACGATGATTCATTTATCTTAAACATTAGATTCATTTTAAACTATGACATCACAATTAATACATAATAAACTTTATATTTTGAAAACTCAAAATTTTTCTAAGTTCACTTTGATAATTATGTCGATTTATTTCACTTTATACTATAACATCACAATATATAATCAACTTTATAATCTTAAACTAAATTTATAGTAGAAAATAGTTCACTCTGATAACCATGATGATTCATTTCTCTTAAACATAGAACCCACTTAAAACTATTACATCACATTATATAATAAACTTTATGAAAAATTCACAGTATACCCCTAAAAAGTTTCATAATTCACAATATACCTGATTTCAAAACTCGTTCTCCATATACTCTGAATTTTTTTCAAAATTCACAATATACCCTTGATCTGTGAAATGACTTTGAATAATTCACTCTAACATTGCAAATCATGTGTCAAGTTCACAATATGCCACTTTTTATTCAGATGCATTTTATGATATTTTACAACAAATATAAACTAAAAAAAATAAATATTTACAAAATTATAAAAAATAACTAAAACATATATAAAATTCAAAAAATAATAATTCTTAAAATATTAAACATACACAAAACTTCAAACAAATTAATTTTATTTCTCGTTTTTTAAAACTTCTTTGACTATTTATAAATCTTCATTTTTATTAAAATATTTACATTTATAATAATGGTTAAATATTATATAATAAGCATATATAAGTCAATTTATAAACAAAATTGGATTAATTTATTTATTTAATTGCTAATGATTAATATATATTTTCCGGTATCATTCAATCCAAAATATTATTGAGATAAAAAAAGGTAAAAAAGAAAAACATAAGATAATATTTGTAGCATAAATTAAAGAAATGAAATTACGTACTTTCATCATGCCTATTTTTTTTATACGGAGTTTGATTAAGCAATGAGGGGAGGGTATTAATTACACCTATCAAAGAGGTTATTTGTTCAAATTTTAGGTTATATTTCTATTTGAGACAAGATTTGTTAAATTGATACAAATTCGAATTGTTTTGAGTTCAGTCATCCGGGTTTTTTTGATAAGTTGGGATTTCGTCTTGTATTGATAACAGGGGAAGTAGGTGTTTGTATGGGTCTCATTAAAACCCTCTAAATGCAAAACCCTTGAGAAAAAACATGAGGGAAAAACAGTACCCACCCTTACAGCAAGAACACATTACCAAGCAGATACAAAATTACAATAAAAACTGCAATTCTACCTGCGCATATTCCAATGGCACTTGCAGCCATGATCCTAGGCAACAGATTCACGCCTGAAATGAGAAAACAGCGCCCGCACTTGCGCTGCAACTTGATCCCAGACAACTCTAGCATAACACAGTGCAACAGAACAGAGAAAAAAAAGAAAGAGTACAGGCCCCGATCAAGAATCAGAGGAACTGCAAGTCTTCCTTAAGTGAATCCGCTTCCATGAAACGTGCAGCCCGTATCGGTATCTCCGGCCATCAAGTTTTTGTCCACCTCCAAACTCCGAGTTTCACTCCTCCTGCTGCCCTCACCACCGAGAACTCCTCTTCTCTAATTACCTTATTAATTGTTTCTTTCCTTCCAAATCTGCCACATCCCATAGAACAAGGTAGATCGCCAAAATTTTCTTGGCTTCATCATCTAGCCCTGATAGATATCCGATACCGATTCTTTGAACACAAACCCGATGTTCCACCAGGACAGCAGCAAACACCATACCTTTGCTGATTGTTGACAGAAAAAAATAATATGCTCTATTGTTTCCATTGATCTGGCGCATAGGGGGCATCTGCTTTCGACACCAGGTCCTTCTCAAATAACTGTGGAATAGTTCATCCCACATCGTGGGTTTGGAAAGAAAGGAGCATTCCTTTTCTTATAAAAGGAAGTATCCTTTCTCATTCTAAATCATCCCAACAATTAGCAACTTCTTCTGAATGCTAAATTGTAATCTCTTCTCTCTATATCTCTTAAAGTATAAATAAGAGAGTTCTGGTAGTGTCCGAGGAAGTAGGCAAAATTGGCTGAACCTCGTAAAATTCGGTGTCCCTTTTATAGCTTTATTTAGCAGCTTTTGGTGGGTAATTTTGTAGTGCTTTATTGTGCTAAGAAATTACAGTCAGGAAATTCTGTCTAAGGAAGTGGTTCTTAAGCGGGACCATTGTGACCCTACCACGACCTGGGAATTTTCCTGTACGGAGTGATTTTCTAGTACAATAATTTACTCTTTATCCAGTCGCTTCCGCAACAAGTGGTATCAGAGCCAAGGTTCTGTCTTAGTATGCTCTGTGGTTGCAGCTAGGCTGATCTTCCACATCAGAAAAGCGTTCCTTTGTTCAGTTGATACGTCGTAGCGCTGCTAAATAAAAATTGGAGCAGAAATGGCAGACGACAAATTAAAGACCCCGGAGACAGCATCATCAACTTCCTCGTCATCGATTTGGACAAGAAGGGTGATGACTAATGCTAAGTTTTCGGTGGAGACATTTGATGGTACGGCCATTTCGGCATGTGGCAATGCGAAGTCCAAGACGCTCTCTTTCAGCAAGGTCTTGACATCGCCATTGAAGAGACAAGACCGGAAGACATTCAAGAGAAGGAATGGGAGGCCATGAATCGAGCAGCTTGTGGTACAATTCGCTCCTGCCTGTCGAGAGAACAAAAATATGCGTTCTCTAAAGAAAAATCTGCAAGTAAATTGTGGAAGGCACTGGAGGAAAAATTCATGAAGAAGAGCAGTCAGAATAAGCTTTTTATGAAGAAAAGGCTATTCCGCTTTTCGTATGTTTCGGGGACCACAATGAATAACCACATCACCAGTTTCAATCAACTAGTAGCTGATTTGGTAAACTTGGATGTGAAATTCGAAGATGAAGATTTGGCCTTAATGTTACTGGGATCTCTTCCTGATGAGTATGAGTTTCTGGAAACAACTCTACTCCATGGGAAGGACGATGTCTCTCTGAAGGATGTCACTGCAGCACTGTACAGCCATGAATTGAGAAGAAAAGAAAAGAGGGCTGGTACTGATGAAGCAGCAGAAGCATTGGTGGTGAGAGGTCGTTCATCCGCTCAGAAAAAGGGGAAGAAAGGGTGGTCAAAATCCAAAGCTAAGCTCGGTAAAGATGAATGCGCATTTTCGAGAAAAGGGGCATTGGAAGAAGGACTGTCCAAAACAGAAGACAGGCAAGGCTGTTCAAGACGCATGTGTAGCTGAATACGACAGCGAAGAATCAGGACTATCTTTGGTGGCATCGACTTCAAAAATTAACCAGGATGAGTGGATTCTGGATTCAGGAGCAACATACCATATGTCACCCATTCGAGATTGGTTCTTTGATTACAAAGAACTAAAGGGTGGAACCGTTTTGATGGGAGACAATAGCCCATGCAAAACAATTGGTATAGGCTCAATCAAGTTGAAGAACCATGAAGGATCAACCAGAGTTTTAAGAGAAGTTCGGCATGTTCCAAACTTGACCAAAAATCTCATTTCTCTGGGACAATTGGAGTCGAAAGGATTCTCATGGGCCGCTAAAGATGGGGTTCTAAAGGTCGTTTCCGGAGCACTGACGGTGATAAAAGGCACCAGAAGGAGCAATCTGTATTACTACGAGGGGAGTACAGTAGTAGGAACAGCAGCAGTTGTGTTGACTCCCAAGGAGAACGGTGACTCTCAGTTGTGGCATGCTGGAGAGAAATCCTTACAGATTCTTGCAAAGCAGGGATTGCTGAAAGGCGTGAAGGCTTGCAAGTTAGACTTTTGTGAGCATTGCGTTCTCGGGAAGCAAAAGAGATTGAAGTTTGGCACTGCCATCCATAATACGAAGGGTATTTTGGATTATGTCCATTCTGACGTTTGGGGACCCGCCAAGACACCTTCCTTGGGTGGGAACCGCTACTATGTGACCTTCGTGGATGATTTTTCTCGAAGAGTTTGGGTGTATGCCATGAAGACTAAGGATGAAGTGATGGGGATCTTCCTAACATGGAAGAAGACGGTCGAGACGCAAACAGGTCAAGGATCAAGTATCTCCGGACAGATAATGGGGGAGAGTACAAGAGTGATCCATTCTTGAAGGTTTGCAAAGACGCGGGAATTGTCCGACACTTCACAGTCAGGGAAACACCGCAGCAGAATGGAGTGGCAGAGCGAATGAACCGAACATTGCTGGAGAAGGTTCGGTGCATGTTGTCAAATGCTGGGCTGGGCAGACAATTTTGGGCAGAGGCGGTAACATATTGCAGCCATATTGTGAACCGGTTACCGTCGTCGGCTATTGGTGGAAAGACACCGCTTGAGGCATGGTCTGGAAAACCAGCTACTGATTATAGTTCTTTGCGAGTGTTTGGTTCTGTGGCTTACTACCATGTGAAGGAATCAAAATTAGACCCAAGGGCAAAGAAGGCTCTATTTATGGGGATTGCGTCTGGGGTAAAGGGATACCGGTTGTGGTGTCTAGAAGCAAAGAAGACAATCATTAGCAGAGATGTTACCTTTGATGAATCTGCGTTGTGGCAGAAGGTGACAGTAGACTCCATCCAGACAGAGGGAACTCAGAAGCAGGTGGAGAAAGCACCAAAGAAGGTGGAGTTCGAGAAGGAGATATTTGTAAACCCATTGGAGATGATAGTGACTCCAAGGAGTAGATGAGTCAAATGAGGAAGCTCCAACAGCATCAGATCCGATTGCAGAAAAGACCCAGAAGAGAGATCCGCAAACCTGCTCGTTTGCGGATATGGTGGCTTATGCACTTCCAGTTGTAGATGAAGGGGTACCATACTTTCCAAGAAGCAAATCAAAACTCGGAAAGTAAGGAGTGGAAAGGTGCCATGGAAGAAGATGAATTCTCTTCACAAGAACAACACGTGGAAGTTGGCACAACTACCAAAGGGCAAGAAGGCAATTGGTTGCAAATGGGTGTTTGCAAAGAAAGAAGGAACTTCAGGTGAAAACAGTGTCCGCTACAAGGCTAGGTTGGTGGCCAAAGGGTACGCACAGAAGGAGGGAATTGATTACCATGAGGTATTTTCTCCAGTAGTGAAACATTCCTCCATCAGAATTCTGTTGGCGTTAGTAGCTGAGCTGAATTTGGAATTAGCCCAACTTGATGTGAAGACCGCGTTCTTACATGGCGATCTGGAGGAAGAGATCTATATGACTCAACCAGAAGGATTTAAGGTTCGTGGTAAAGAAGATTGGGTTTGTAAGTTGAACAAATCATTGTACGGGCTGAAGCAGTCTCCAAGGCAATGGTACAAACGATTTGATTTGTTTATGAAGGGCAGGGTACACAAGAAGCAAATATGATCACTGTGTGTATTTGCGCAAGCTACATGATGGGTCTTACATCTACCTACTCTTGTACGTTGATGACATGCTAATAGCTTCAAAGAATCAGTCAGAGATTGATAGATTGAAGGCTCAGTTAGCTCAAGAGTTTGAGATGAAAGACTTGGGAGAAGCCAAGAAGATTCTCGGGATGGAGATTAGCAGAGATAGAAGGAGTGGCAAGCTTTTGACTCAGAAGCAATACTAAGAAGGTGCTACAACGTTTTGGCATGCACGTTGATACAAAAGTTGTGAGTACCCCGCTTGCACCTCATTTGAAGCTTAGTGCCCTTATCTCCAAACCAAAGAGAGCGAGAATATATGGCAGAGTCCCATATGCGAAGCAGTTGGTAGCTTAATGTATGCCATGGTGTGTACAGACCCGACATTTCACAAGCAGTTGGAGTAAGCAGGTATATGCAGACCTGGCAGAGATCATTGGCAAGCTGTGAAATGGATTTACGATATATTAAGGTACTATGATGTTGGTCTGCTATTTGAGCGGATGTTAAGGTGGTCAAAGTGGTTGGATATTGTGATTCTGACTATGCTGGTGACATGGAAGCGACGATCAACTACTGGTTACTTGTTCACTTTAGCCAAGGCGCCAGTAAGTTGGAAATCTACCTTGCAGTCTACAGTTGCTTTGTCTACGACTGAGGCGGAGTACATGGCTCTGACAGAGGCTGTGAAGGAAGGTATTTGGCTTCATGGGTTGCTTAAAGACTTGGGAGTTGGTCAGAGGCACATCACGGTGCATTGACAGTCAGAGTGCTATTCATTTAGCAAAGAATCAAGTCTATCATGCAAGGACGAAGCATATTGATGTTCGCTATCACTTTGTGCGGGAGATACTCGAAGAAGGGGATATTCTTGTTCAGAAAATCCGGACGACTGAGAATCCTGCAGACATGATGACCAAGGTGGTGACCGCAGTCAAGTTCAAACATTGCTTGGACTTGACCAACATCCTGCATATTGAAGATGGCGTCTAAAGGCGCAATTGTAGACACTACCAAGTAGGTTTGTAAGAGAGTTTGTTTTGGTGTGGGATAAACTAAGGTGGAGAATTGTGGAATATTCATCCCACATCGTGGGTTTGGAAAGAAAGGAGCATTCCTTTGTTATAAAAGGAAGTATCCTTTCTCATTCTAAATCATCCCAACAATTAGCAACTTCTTCTGAATGCTAAATTGTAATCTCTTCTCTCTATATCTCTTAAAGTATAAATAAGAGAGTTCTGGTAGTGTCCGAGGAAGTAGGCAAAATTGGCTGAACCTCGTAAAATTCCGGTGTCCCTTTTATAGCTTTATTTAGCAGCTTTTGGTGGGTAATTTTGTAGTGCTTTATTGTGCTAAGAAATTACAGTCAGGAAATTCTGTCTAAGGAAGTGGTTCTTAAGCGGGACCATTGTGACCCTACCACGACCTGGAATTTTCCTGTACGGAGTGATTTTCTAGTACATATTTACTCTTTTATCCAGTCACTTCCGCAACAATAACATATCACGGGTGATAACTTTCCCGAACACCATAAACCACACCTTCAATTCCACCTTTGGTTCTGCGTTATTCTTCCGGACTTCGACTGTGAATCTATCCCCTTCACTTCCCCATCTACTATCATCCTCGTGTTTATTAAAGTGAAATACCCGAATTTTCAAAGTGCGTTTCATAATATATAAAGCAAAAAAAATTAAAATTGTCAAGATCACTGAGGAACTAATTTTTCAGTAAAACAACTAACTTATGCTTATAAAATATTAAAAAGTTTTAACTCGTAAATATATTATACGTGTATCCTTTCAAGTACATATTATTCAATCACAAAATAAAAAAATATATGTACCGTGTGAACGGTGAAAAATGTTTGTTATTCTACTCTGTAAGAATGTATCCTATTATATCTAAAATATTCTCTTTTTTTATAGAATATTTTAGAGAAGCCCCCAATTCTGATGACTAACGATACACTTAAGCCAAAGTGATAACTTCGAACCAAAACCTACCCAGTAGATCGTAAACTCTTTACATCGATGAAACTAAAATAAAAAATGGAGGGACTATAGAAGCATCAGTCATAGCCTAAATACCGGTGCATAAAACCACAACCTGCAGACCAAGTTCAAAACCCTCGTCCCTTCTGATCCATGTGATGTCAAAAAAGGGAACAAAGTCTCAGAGCACTGAATGTCCAGGGAACCTGGGAAAATAGTGATAACTCATAGTATGAGAAACCTTTTTCTCCACCGCCTTATCATCGATTCCCGCTACCTTCTTCTTCTTCTCCTCCGCTGCCGTGCTCGACTTCTCTGTCACGCTTTTTATGACTCCACTAGTATGGTTTCCAACCAACGACACTCCAGAGGTGTCGCAGGCGGCTATTTGTCCAGCATGTGGCTGTTGGTTCTTGGTCGAAAAGCAGGGAAGACCAAAGCACTTGCCGAATACGCCGTCAAAGGGGCTGAAGATCGACGTCTTCATTGTGTTTTGCTTTTGACCTAAGAAGACCGAACTATTGAATAGAGTGCTAGCTGTGCTTGTTGATGTTGAACCGCAAAGGGAAGAATTGAGGAGGAAGAACAGGAAGGAAAAAAAAAAAATCGTGTTGAACTCGAGCGAAGTGACGACGAGCTCGTCTGAGAAGGAAATTGTAAGTTAAGAGTCTTTCGTGTTTTGATCAGGTGGAGAAGACTGGGGTCGGTTTATATACAGCTGATGAAATTCCGGAAGACCGAGTCCAAAGCGGCTGCGCGGGCTGCCTACGCGGCAACTTCGATTTGATACATTTCTTGACGCCCACGGATTTATTTATTTTGGAAATTTTATCAAATATGTCCGTTATTTTTATTTATGATATCTTAACCTTTAAATGACAATGTTTTCTAAAAACATTACATGTACTCTATTTACAAAAATGTTAACTAATAATAAAAATTTGGGAAAATTCACGATATACCTCTGTTTTCTTTCGTAATTCACAATATATCCCTGTGTTTTTTGTAATTCAATTTTAAACATGCTTAAATGTTGTCCAAAATTGATGAAACTTTACATGGACGATGCTAAAGTATTTTATTTTGTCCAGTATCAAATATGAAGTTTTTTAAGCTCACATGTGACCTGTGGGACCCAATGAATATGCCACATGTTCATTGGGTCCCACAGGTCACACGTGAGCTTAAAAAACTTCAAATTTGGAATTAGACCAAAATATAACACTTTAGCATCATCCATGTAAAGTTTCATCAATTTTGGACAACATTTAATCATGTTTAAAGTTGAATTACAAAAACCATAGGGGTATATTGTGAATTACAAAAGAAAACAGGGGTATATCGTGAATTTTCCCTAAAAATATTTTAGTGTTATAAATAGTGAATCTTTATCTTGTTTCATTATGTTATCTCATTGATCATTATATTTAGATATGATGTAATGAAAATCGATTGTCGTTCTATTTTTTCTCTATTTTCTTCCTCATTTCTATCATGTTATCAGCACGCTCTAAATTTTTAATAACTCCGTTTGGTCACCCTCATTCAGCTAAAGTTGTCTTACACCTGCCCACCAGCTAAAGCTGTCTTACATCTGCCCACCACTAGTAGTGAGCATTCGGTTTGGATATTTTGGACTTATCAAAAAACCAAATTAACCGAAACTTTTTTTAGATTTTTAACCAAATTTTCTAACCGAATTATCCAAATTATAATTTGGTTTGGATTTCAGTTTTGATTTTGTCTAATTCGGTAAATTGAATTATCCAATTTTTTTTTAAAAAAAGAATATTCTCTTTACTAATTTAGTATTTTGTGGTAAATAGTCGAACACAAATATTAAATTTCGGTTAGTTGAAATCTAAACTAGCCAAAATTTGGATTTCAGTTCAGTTTTCGGTTAGTTAAAAATATTTGGATTTTGGATAATTTAGATAACAGTTAATTCAATTTTGATCTTAATTTGAATAATTCAATTTTTAATCATAATAACCAAAATCATTTTCTTTAACAATTTAGATTTCAGTTAACCCAATTTTTCAAATACTCACCATTACTCATCACTCTAATCTATCTAAAAAAGATGCAAACATACATGAGCCACCTTGAGTCTCTAATTTTCAATCACCTCTATCACTCCTCCCCTTTGAATATTTTCGTCCCCTTACTCTTATTTTCACACGTGATTATTGGATGAGGTATAAAAAGTGAAGATCCGAATTTAAAGATCTTTGTAAAATAAGTCTGGTGCAAATTCTCTCTCCCGCTTCGCACTTAGGTGCACATTAGTTGTTTAATTTGAGGGTTTCAATTAGTTAGTAGTGGGTTGGGTTCCTTTCTATGCTTCGATACAAGTCAAAGACTAAAGAAAACAATTTTTTATATATTTATTTTCAAAAAGAAAACAAGTTGGGGTTCCATATGTCGAATGCTCGGAGGCCTATATCGGATGAAGTGATCGAGTGCACAAATTTGGGGTTCCCCTTGTGTTTGTGCCTTTGATTTGATGAATCTCGACCAATAACAACTTCCGATATTACTTGATAATCCGTCGATCAATGATTCTGTCAGTCTCGTCGTTTATTATTTTTTCCCCCTCTTTAATGTTTTATATTTTGCTGCTTATTATATATGTCAATTTATCTATACATGTATATATTATATCACTATTATGTGAGATATTATGTAAGTAATTGATATTCCATGAGATATCCGGTCAAAGATATTTATTCCTAACACATTGACTCACGTGAGGCACTGTGCCAGATATAAATGTTATATGAGACATAGTGCCAGGGATATGTATCACGTGAGGCATCGTGTCAGATTTACTTATCACATGGGGCACTAGTAGAAAAAAGATTTTAAATGACGCACTTTAAACCACGGTTAAACATATAACCGTCGTTTAAAGATTTTAAACCACGGTTATTAAGTAAACCGTCATTTATGTTGCACGGCTCAACATATAAATGACGGTTTTGTATAGAACCGTCATATATAGTTCGTCCGCCTAGAAGATAAAATGACGGTTCCGTGCTAACCGTCGTATCCATATAAACCACGGTTCAAGTAGAACCGTCGTTAAAGGATTTACCCCAAACATTATAAACCATGGGTTTTTTGAAACCGTCGTTTATTTCTCCCGCCACATAGCTCTTAAACGACGGTTTCTTTATTAACCGTCGTTTAAAAGTCTTCTGATTAAACACTCCGACACCTCCTTCCTTCTTCCTCCTTCCCCGCGTTCTCTGGTTTTCCTGCGATTTCAACGATTTTCCACCCCCGTCCTGTCGCCGTCCCAGTGTGGTGCCCTCCTCCGCCGTCGAGCCTGTTCTCGTCCTCCTCCTCCGTCGAGTACTGCAAGCCCCGTCCCGCGTCGATTCCAGTCACCACCTAGCTCCTCCGCGCCTTGTCGAAGCCGCGAACGCCGCCCACAGCTCCACACTCGTCACGGCCTCATCTTTCCCGTCGCCGGTCTCCTCCTTCTCCTCAGCCACCCAGTGTTGCTTCTCTGGCGAAAAAACCAGTCGCCTGAAGAGCTGCTGCGCCGCGCTTTGCCCCCGTCGTCCGCCGTGCTTTGCCGTGGTCCGCCCGAAGTTCCTCCTCCACCGGTAATAATCTGAAACCGAGAAATTTTGTTTGTTTGTGTCTCTCATGTGTAGTATTTTATGGTATTGATAGGTTGGTGTTACGATTTACCATCTAAGAGCTGTTAGTATTACTGATTTTTACATGCTATTAATTGTATATAATGGATTTTGTTAGTAGTTGATGTTTCTTATACACACAAGAAAAACTCGGTTATTAGTTAACTATAGATGGTGTTGTTTTCGGTTGAATTTTTTTATTGGGTAGATATTGGAATAATGATAGAATTTTTTTATTGTTTGAGTTGTAACATTGTCTTGAAACTGGTTTTGATTTAGGTTATTCAATTATATATAAATATATATATTGTAGTTGTTTTTCTTGGATTGAAGTATAGCTTCTATTTGTTATCTCGTAAGATATGCCCACCGCTGAAATAAGCTTCTTCCCCCATTAGTAACAACCTCTGTTCTGCTATTGTTTAAACATTTCACACTAAAGCACTATACTTTTCAGTTCACAGGCTGATTTGAAGACATTTAGAGCTTCACTTCTTGGTGTTTCTTACTATACTAAAATAGCATGTTAATAAGGGCATAGAAAACCTGTTTGGATCTTTAGTTTTTTTCCTAAATTCATAGTGATGTATGAATCAACTTGGTTGGTGATAATGATGCTTAATGTCTGTTGGTTTTGCTGTTATTGAGTAGAACCATGTTCTAATGTTGCTATTATGTGTGGCTATGCGTAAAAATTGTGGAATGTCTAAAAATACGCAGAGGTCATGCCAAATTTTTTCTAAAATTATTAAATTGTGGAACCAACTTATGTTCCTCTTCATGGTTTCACCATATCTGCATATCATATGTGCTTCTCCCTTGAGAGTTTTGGTTAGATAAATAGCAGCAGAAACCAATTAGTCAACCATTTTCTTCCCTAATTGTATGTTCTTATTTGGCTTCTCAAACACACTCTTGCGACTCTTATAATTAATAGTATTATATTACCTTATTATATTTTCTCGAATTTGATTAGATTTTTCTTCATTTTAAACAGGTTCTAAAAATCATCGGACTTGACTCGCACACACCGGTTTGAAGTCGGGGCTGAAAAACTTCATTAATTAGAACTGGTAATACACTCGAACTTATCTATTAAGTCATGGTCAGTTTACAATATAAGTTTTTTATTTCTTTTGTCGCACCTTGTGAAGAAACGGTAGTAATTTTGCAATCCTTACTGCCGAACCAGGAACATATACATTTACACTTGCTCTGCACCTTGTGAAGTGGTCTCTCGCACACTAGAACGAGGCTGGAACTTTCATTTCATAACCGCCGGTAATATACTCGAACTTATCTTCTTAACAATAAAAGTTTTCCATTTCTTCGGTTGCATCTTGTGAAGAAAACTCATGATAATTTTGCAACCTCTAACCGGCGAATTAAGGAACCTATTAAGGAACATACATGTTCTGCCCCTCTCTTCATATATTCTGGTTGTGTCTATTGTGTTTGTTTTTGCCTAAATATTATAATTTCATTGGATATATATATAGGTGTTACTACGGTTGGAACTCATTCAGTTGTCTCCCTCCTTATCCCATGTCATGAGTTGAGCATCATTACTCATCAGGTTAGTATTTAAAAATGTTTCAACAAGATACTTTTTCTGACATATATTTCTTTGTTTATTTGTTCAATTATTCATATTTTTATTTGAAGTGATTAAGTAAAAGGAGTACTAAAACAACAATGTAAAAAAAGAACATCATTTTAGTTGATGATCATTACTCATTGATAGGATGTAACTTCCAACTTCATTAATTGCTTAACATTGTATATAATATTTTTAAACTTAGAAGTTTTTACATCATTTTTTATTTTTTACAAAGCAGCTAAACGCCTATACCGTTGCGCCTCCACCGCCCTGCTTCCGCCCGTCATCTTCATCCTCCACCGTCGCGGCCCATCCACCGCCTGAGCTCTCCTCATCTCCACTCCGGTATTAATTTGTAAAATTTCAGCATTTATTTAGCCCACGACACGGGTTTGTTTTTGATCATATATATACATTTAACATATGCATACTTGTCTGTCTGATGATGCCTAATTTGTGTGGTTTGCTAAGAATGGTGTGGTGTTGCTATTGTGTTTGTTTTTCCTGAAAAAAGTGTGGAGTACCTAAAAATACGTAAAGATTATGCCAAATTTTTTCCAGAATTTAACTTTATTCTAATTTCATTGAATAGGTGTTATATACGCGCAAGAGCATTTGCCTACTTCTCCTTCTTCTGTGTGTTCGCGCTAGCTGACCATCCAGTACTCATCAGGTTGGTATTTAAAATGTTTCAAATTATTTTTGTTTTTCTGTTAAACAATGGAAAATCAATTCAAACATAGAATTACCTGTCTGAGATTTACCTGATAGAGGTATGTCTTAGATAGTCCCTGTTGGGACTGTCCAATGACCTTTGATCTCACCATCTAGGTTGTGAATGAGTTAATAATATACAGTAGTTCAGTGATAATTTCAGCAGCATTACCCTAGTGTTCTTCTAGTGTACATATATATATGTGAATTGAAACGATTCATATATATATATCTACACTAGGAGAACTGTAGGGTAATGCTGCCGAAATTATCACTGAACTACTGTATATTATTAACTTGTTCCTAGGTGAGATCGAAGGTGATTGGATAGGTTTAGGTTGTTAAATCTGTAAATAAAAAAAGAGGAGATCAATGGAACGAGTTCACGACATCTGGTGTGTGTTGAAAAAGGAGATGGAGCGCTCAGTGATGTACAGTGACAGATTGGACATCAAGTACCTAGAAGGGGTCAATAAATTTTGCAAAGTCCTTGTTGACAATCTTAAACCAAGGGATAAGGGATATATTCGATGTCCTTGTGTCGATTGCAAGAACGACTTCAAATACCGAGGTGTGGACAAGATTAAGGATCATCTGATTCGCAGAGGGTTTACAGAAGATTATGAAGCCATAACAATACTGCATGGTCAACATTCAGTACAAGTGTTTGAATGTGCTGATAACGTCGTTGCAGAACAATCAGAAATGGATGCTTCACACGATTTTGGGGATACTCAAGATGATTCACTAGTAGTGATTCAGATGATCAGGAGGACCTTAATGCAATGATGGAAGATGTTGAACAACATTTTTCCAACAAACCCAAAACATTCGAAAATCTGATGCAAGCATCAAAGGAACCGTTGTACAGTGGATGTGAAACGCAAACACAAAACAAATTGAGCGTTGTCCTAAAACTATTCAATCTGAAGGCGAGACATGGATGGAGTGATGTCAGTTTTACAGATCTTTTACAACTGCTGAAGGATGTACTACCAAAGGACAATGTGATACCCACAACAACTTATGAGGCAAAGAAGTTAATGTGTCCGATGGGTATGGAATATAAAAAAATACATGCTTGTCCAAATGGGTGTATGTTGTATTGGAAGGAGAATGAGTTGGATGACCATTGCTCTGAATGTGGGGAATCACGCTATGTAAAAAAGGGTGACAGAAACCACATAAGCACTAAAGTGGGTCTCCTGCGAAGGTGTTGTGGTATCTACCGATAATTCCCCGATTCAAACGTTTGTTTGCAGTTCAGAAAGATGCTGAGAACCTCCGATGGCATGCTACCCATAGAAAGGATGATGGTAAATTGAGACATCCAGCCGATTCACCACAATGGAGAAACATTGACAGAATATACCCTCAATTCGGTACAGACCCAAGGAACTTAAGACTTGGTTTATGCACTGATGGGATGAACCCTTATGGCACTTTGAGCAGTATACACAGTACTTGGCCTGTTTTATTGACAATATACAATCTGCCGCCATGGTTGTGTATGAAACCCAGACATATTCTCCTCTCTCTGTTGATATCGGGTCCAAAACAACCGGGAAACAAAATTGATGTGTTTTTGCAACCACTTATTGACGATTTACAATTGTTGTGGAATGAAGGTGCGACGTGTATGATTCATACGGTATGGAAAACTTCACGCTCCGGGCTATGTTGTTTTGTACATCAATGATTTCCCTGCATACGGCAACCTCTCGGGATACACAATTAAAGGAGCTCTAGCGTGCCCTATATGTGGAGATAGAACTTGCAGTATACGGTTAAAACACAGTGGAAAAAATGTGTACATGGGCCATCGGAAATTCCTCCTAAAGGGCACAAATACCGTAAGATGACAAAAGAGTTTGATGGAAAAACGGATCATGCAGTCGCACGACCACCACTATCTGCTGCTGAGACTTACAATCAGTTGAAGAATGTTGTGAACAACTTCGGTCCACCAATTAAAGCCACTGAAAAGAGCATCTGGAAGAAAAAATCAATATTTTGGGAACTTGAATATTGGCAACATTTAGAGGTGAGACATTGCATTGATGCTATGCACGTGGAGAAAAACATTGGTGAAAGTGTATGCGACACTACTAAACGTGAAAGGAAAGACAAAAGACCATTTGAGAAAAGATCTGGTTGAATTGGGTATACGAGAAGAACTCGCCACAACAAAGAGGGAAAAGAACATTCTTGCCTCCCGCTTGTCATACATTATCCAAAGAAGAGAAAATAAGTTTTTGTAGTTCTCTTCGTCATATTAAAGTGCCATCCGGTTACTCATCGAACATATCAAGTTTGGTATCAATGTCTGATCTTAAATTGGTAGGGATGAAGTCTCACGACTATCATGTGCTGATGCAGCACTTACTTCCGGTTGCTCTCCGTGGATCCTTCCAGCTGATGTCAGGAAAACTATTACAAATTTATGTGTTTTCTTCAAAGGAATTTCGTGTAAAGTGCTTGATGTGGAGACGCTGGATAAACTACAGAATGACCTTGTGATCACCATGTGTCAGTTGGAAATGTATTTTCCTCCTTCGTTTTTTGATATTATGGTGCATCTACTTGTTCATCTTGTTAGAGAGATCAAACATTGTGGTCCGTTATACCTTCGATACATGTATCCGTTTGAGAGATATATGGGTATACTGAAAAAGAAAATGAAAAACCGTCGGCGTCCAGAGGGAAGCATAATTGAAGGGACAGTAACAGAGGAGTAGTTGACTTCTGCACTCACTACTTACGGTGTTGATGTTATTGGATTACCAAAGCAAGACATGATGGCAGGCTTAAAGGGGTTGGTACCTGTGGGAAAAAATTATGCAGAGTTGATATTGATACATTGAACAAGGCACATCTGGTTGTGTTGAATCATTCTGAAGTTGTTGAACCGTATTTCGATGCACACCTAGCCTACCTCAAAACAAAACACCCAACGATGAGTAATGCCAAATTAAAAAAAGAGCAGAATGCAACATTTGTTAAGTGGTTCAGACAGAAGGTGTTGTATGAAGATTCAAGGAACGTGGATGAAATGATCCAGTTGTTGGCACTTGGTCCAAATCTCGATGTGTTGTCTTATGAAGGATATGATGTAAATGGATTTTCTTTTACACTGACGTCAAGATTGTAAATCGACAAACCAGAACAGTGGTGTGCATCTTATCGCTTCACAAGACATTTTCACAGGAACAAGTCGTAATACACTGAAGAACGAATATTATGGTGTTATTGAGGATATTTGGGTCTTGAATTACACTAGTTATGAAACTTGCGTATTTCGTTGCAAATGGGTGGACAACAAACAGGGATATCGTGAGGAGGATCATGGTATGAAGCTAGTTGATTTAACGACAGCGGCTCCTACTGATGAACCCTTTATTTTGCATCAAAGGCAAAACAAGTATTCTACTGTCGTGATCAGTCTAATCCCAGATGGTCTATTGTAATGCAGAGTAAAAGATCGATAGTTGGGATTGATAATATTGTTGATGAGGATGAATACGACTGTGAAGATGAAACAGATGTACCTATTCGGTTGCCGATGGAGGTAGATAATGTAACTAATTTTGAATATCGAAGGTCCGACCACAATGAAGGATTGTGGATTGAACGATGAAATGTTATTTTGTAAGTTTGTTGACAATATTATATTATTTCATTTTTGTCATGTTTCAATATTTGATTCAGTAGATGTTCGTATTAACCTTGTTAATTGTTGATTATTTTTCAGATTATGGATCCTGACGATAGAGTCGAAGAGGACTTACTGTTGGGGTTGGATGATATTGACGATGACGTCCCTACTGAAGAACCACCAGCTGCATCTACTTCGCAGAACCCTCGGAAGGGACGTGGACCGACCCGTGGGTTGAAGGA
This sequence comes from Limonium bicolor, assembly GCA_023374045.1. Taxonomy (NCBI): domain Eukaryota; kingdom Viridiplantae; phylum Streptophyta; class Magnoliopsida; order Caryophyllales; family Plumbaginaceae; genus Limonium; species Limonium bicolor. The sequence goes on along the minus strand of CM041776.1, from coordinate 325,022,392 downwards.
GAAGAAAATTCTCCCATCGATTTGATCTGGGACAAGTACCTCCGACATCTGGTGGGTCGAAGCAGCAGTTTGCTTCTACTTGGGATTGATGGTAAAATCCCATTGCTCGATTAATAAGGATTGGAAGATCAAGAAAAGGCAGACAAAGACATCATGTGGCAGATGGTGCAGAAGAAGTACAAGTCGCGGATGAACTTCGGACGAAGATTGAATCACTTCTAGCGACATCGCTGCGACAGTTCAAGCATCGGTTGGTAGATGGTGGATTACAAACCGGGCTCCAAGAGGTCACCGCCGTGGGTAGTGTATGATGGTATGATCACGGAGGAGGACTGGAAGATATTCTACGACTCGCCAGACTGAATTTAAGGTACTTTTACAATTCAAAAAGAATAAAAAAAAAAGAAAACGGTGAAGATAAAAGGAGTTAAGGTACTTTTACAATTACTTTCTTAATTATTTAAGGAATAAAATTTAACAAATTTTTTTTATTATGTATAACTTACAATATACAAATTTTGTAACAGTTACGTCAAGAACAAGCGAGACGTAACCGGGCGAAGAATATATAAGCACTACATGGGGCGAGCATATACGGGGCGGTTGGAGAAGTGGAAGAGCGGGGCTTACTGACGAAAACTGAAGACACTCAGTCAGTTGTTGATAAGTTGACGATGCAAGTAGGGTGCAGACATTTATGCTGGGTCGCATGAAGAAAAATGACGAGGGAGTATATGTGTTCCCGCAGAGCGAGACTGCTGAGTTGGCTTCAAAGATTGTAAGTATATATTTTTAAAAGTTGTTGTTTACTAATTAGTAACTTCATTTCTAATATTTTTGTAATTTAAAATAGTCTGGAACTACTGAGCGATGGGAGATGGTCCCGGCCCCTCCGTCTCAGGATGATCCACTGAATAAGGCCCTTGGGCAAAAGGATCATCCAGGGCGAGTGCGGGGGCTTGGAGGGGAAGTTCGCCAAAAAGACGTGTTTTCTACGTCTCGATCGAGAGTACCGCAGGCTGAAATGATAGAGAGAATGGTGGATGAACGGGTGCACGACCGGTTGGAGGAGTCGGAAAGACGTCACGCTGAGGAGCGAAGACGTCACGCTGAGGAGCGTCAAGCCTACGAGGAGCGCCTGCGAAGACTTGAGGCTTTAGTATTGGGCCAGGTGCATGCTCCTACACCGACACCTACTCCTACACCGGTGTCTACTCCTACCGCGACGGCGAATACATCGATAGTGGCCGCGTCTCCTACACCGGCACCTACTGCTAGACCGACGTCTGCTCCTACCACGACGGCGGATACTGTCGATGATCCTACACCGACGTCTGCTCCTACCACGACGGCGGATACTCCGATGGTCGATCATCCTGCACCTTCTTCTCCTACCAGAGACACATTTCCTTATCAAAACCTTTCGGTTTGTTCTTTTTTCCTCCTTAGTTATTTTAACATTACTTTTAAAACAATATAATTTTATTAGCTTGCTTACTGTTGTGAGTTGATGTAGATGGCTAAATCATGTCATCTGTTTCAAGTGTTGGATGGTGGGACTGTGCATGTTGCATTCGGTCGGGTTTTACAGACCGGACCGAACACTCTAGTACATTTCAAGCTCATCCCACCTCTCCACGCTCGTGTGATGGTAGACGACATTGTGCGAGGTCATGAGGACTCTCCACTTCCGTTGGAGTGGAATCAGTGGAGTAAAATAGGCCAAGCACAATCTTCAGTTGTTCCATGGCCATATTCTCTCATTGATGTCAGTGACAAGGTAAACTATTTACATGCTTACTGTTTAGTTTTTAACTTGATTGTTGACTGATATGTTTATTATTTAAATTTTGTATACTATTAGATTGATAAGGAATTAAGACCGGTTAAGAAGATGAAAGTGGATAAGGGGAAGGAAGTTGTGAAATCAAATGAGGAGAGTCAGAGTGTGAGAAAGGAAGTGGTGAAACCTTTCGATATGACTCCTAGGAGATCCCCCATTCTGACACCCAAGTATCTGAAGAAGTTGACAGTCAAACAAAAAATGTTGTATGACTTTTTCTTGACGAGGCCGCAGTCTGTCACCAACTTCAACATGAAAGTGTCTAAGCATGTTTTCCACTCCCCTGAGCCCAGAGATCTGATGATTACCGTGAGCGATCTAAGAGAATTTTTGATGGGAGACCTGCTTAACATCTCTGTGATTCAGGCCTATTGTGTGTAAGTATCTTTTAAATTATTACATTATCTTTCATTTTTTAAGCTATTTAACATATCTTATGAAAAAATGTTGTTTAGGTGTTTGACTAGTAGACTGCTAGCGAGCAAGAGATTATTTGCCCTCTCTTTCTTGTGTCCGCAATTGATGTCAGCAAATCAGGCCGCACTGGATGAGCAAGGATGTGTAGAGCATGTGAGGCAGAGATTTTGTACTGCGGTGCGAAGAAGAAGCAAATATTTGCTGATCCCATATCATCAGATGTAAGTACACAATAACTGAAATTTTTTGCTTCCAAATTGTGATATTTAATAATTGTTCTACAAAACATTCTTTGTTTTATCTGTGGCAGCAATCATTGGATGTTGATGGTGTTGTGTATCGACACCTCATGCTTGTTGATACTAGACCCATTGGGCGGCCCTGATGACCTTCGAGAGATCGCTTGTAGAGAAATATTTGAAGGAGTGAGTATTCAAAATTTTAATGCATTCTGTATTATTTTAAGCTTTGTCCTAGAATTATTGACAATAAATGGCTTCATTTTAAAATTGTATTTATGCAGGGGCCATAACGCTTGGTTTAAGTGATGAAAAGAAAACCATTCTCCATCTTGGACTTCCAATACTACGAGTAAGTAATCATTTAATTTATGCATTTTTGTATTAAAGTTAAACGTTTAATTTTTGATCTGTCTAAGTTGGTAATCCATGGATGGTGTGATGACAGTGTCCTCAACAGCCTGGTTCACGAAGAGTGGCTATTATGTGATGCGGTACATGTTCGAGATTGTACAAAATATTGACACGCTTACGGATGATGACAAGGTAACCCATACCAATCAAAGTTTTGGTTAAAGTTATTGCATTTTAAATAAAATTGTGTACTAATGATGATCAGTTTCTTTTTATGGACAGATCGTTTCTTATTTCACAAAAGCAGGGAGCACGTATATTCCAAAGGGGATCTCGACTTTGTAAGAGATCATTATCGCATTTTTGGTGTAAAAATTACTTGAGTGTTTCTTAGATCTTATCCTAGTGTAGTTAGACTTAGACTTTTGTTTTTGCTGAAGCAACGTAGACTCTCAAAGTTTGTAAAGTTCAACTCTCTCTTATTTTTGAAAGTTTGAATGCGTTTGTTTGCAATTCGTTTTCAATGTTGCAATTCAAACTGGCAACTTGGTGTGTCATATAGTGTGGTTGGTTATCAAAGGGCAATACCAGTTGGATGCCCTGTACAGGTTGTATATGCGATTGTAAATTGGGTTGTGTTGGAAAACATATGTGGTAGAGGCTAAAAAAACTAAAAAAAAAAGAAAAAAAAAAACACGGTTCACTTAAAACTGTGGTTTAAAACTCAATGGAACGACGAGTATAAACCACGGTTTAGTAGAAAACCGTCGTATAATGTACCTTTTATACCACGGTTTTTGTCCTAACCGTCGTATAAAACTCGATCGAACGACATTATATACCACGGTTTTCTGTCCCAACCGTCGCATAAGTCGTCTGATTCCCGCGACACAACGGGCTTTAAACGACGGTTTTAGCGAACAGTGGTTTATAATCCGTCTTTTAAATGACGGTTTCAAACCGTGGTTTATTGCAATTTTCCGATATACCACGCGAGTATAAACCACAGTTTCTAACCGTGGTATATAGGCAAAATAACCGTGGTAAAAAACATTTTCTGTACTAGTGAGGCATCGTGCCCGATTTTATTGATATTTAATATTTTAATTTATTCTGCATTATCTATTTTTTTCTTTTGATATATGGTTCAGTTTCATCTATTTATTATTATTTATAATTCTTACGTCACTACATACGGCATTGCGCCTGTTAAATTTTAATTTGTAAACATTGAGGCATTACGCTGAAACAATTTATAATTCTATATAAAAGTGATGTCATGAATATGATACATGTATGATCATTTCTAATATCTGCCTACTTTATAATAGACTACTTAAGAATGACCAACATTGTCAAAATAGTAAAGATCATGCCTGAAACTTAACTTCAATATGTTGTAAAGGGCATTGTGTCTGAAAGTTTAGTTTGGATATACCATAAGGTATCACACCTGAAAGTTTTTGATATACAGTGTCATATTTCTTTGATTGTGATATAATATGATATTGGCATTGCGCCAGAAAATTACTACAATATATGAAAAAGAAATGATATTGGGTAGATCAATGATCGAAAAGATGGTATAACGTACACCTGATTAATTCATATATATGCAACAACATTTATATATCTATTTTTGTGTGAGATGAACATTGTATTACGTTTCATGAAGAATCATGATGGTATAGCAAGCGAAAATTTATGAAAATTGGTGGTAGTTGCTCTTCTAAAAAAAATCTAGTTAAACAACATGATATGATAATGTATGTTCATATCTAATATTTTGACCTCTATGATGATTACATTAATATATAGGGTATTGTGTCAGTTAAATTTAATTTTAGTATTATTTCAAGAAAAAAAAGACTTTGTGACATAAAGTTTTCAATTCTATATTATAATGATGTCACAAAAATGATACATATATAGGATCGTTTCTAATATGTGTTTATTTTATTTAATTGCTAATCATTAATATATATTTTCCGTGTATCATTCCAACACATTATTGAGATAAAAAAAGAAGGTAAAAACGAAGAAAAGAAAAACAATAGTTTTAAAATCATAAGATAATAGTTCTAGCGTCAATTAAAGAAATGAAATTATGTGCTTTCATCATGCCTATTTTTGTATACAGAGTTGATTTAGCAATGGGGGGTGTGAATTACACCTATCAAAGTGGTTTTTTGTTCAAATTTTAGGTTATATTTCTATTTGAGTCAAAAATTGTTTAAATTGAAACAATTTTCGAATTGTTTTTGAGTTCACATGACCTCGATGGCCATGGCGTGCACGAGGAAGAGAAAAGCAAAACACGAGTGCGCAAAGGGAGATAAGCAACTGGGTTGTGCTTTTGCTTCTTTACATTGTTGTCTTGTTAGAAATACCTCAAATTTTGAAAGTGAGTTTCTGAATATATAATGCAAAAAATAAAAATTGTCAAGATCCATTTATATGTGGACTGAGGAACTAATTTTCCCGTAAAACAACTAAAATATATATTATATGTGTATCCTTTCAAGAACTACATATTATTCAATCACAAAATAAAAAAATATATGTACCGTGTGAACGGTGAAAAATGTTTGTTATTCTACTCTGTAAGAATATATACTATTATATCCAAATCTATTTTTTATAGACTATTTTAGAGAAGCCCCCAATTTCGGACCAAAACCTACCCAGTAGATCGTAAACTCTTTACATCGATGAAACTAAAATAAAAAATGGAGGGACTATAGAGGCATCAGTCATCCTCAATCTGTAGACCGAGTTCAAAAACCCCGTCCCTTCTGATCCATGTGATGTCAAAAAAAGGGAACAATAGTTTCAAAGCACTGAATGTCCAGGGAACCTCGGAAAATAGTGATAACTCATATGAGACACCTTTTTCTCCACCGCCTTATCATCGATTCCTGCTACCTTCTTCTTCTTATCCGCTGGCGTACTCGACTTCTCTGTCACACTCCGTTCGACTCCACTAGTATGGTTTCCAACCAACGGCTCTCCAGAGGTGTCGCAGGCCGCGATTTGTCCAGCATGTGGCTGTTGGTTCTTGGTCGAAAAGCAGGGAAAACCAAAGCACTTGCCGAATACGCCGTCAAAGGGGCTGAAGATCGACGTCTTCATTGTGTTTTGCTTTTGACCGAAGAAGACCGAACTATTGAATAGAGTGCTGTGCTTGTTGATGTTGAACCGCAAAGGGAAGAATTGAGGAGGAGGAACAGGAAGGAAAAGAAATCGTGTTGAACTCGAGCGAAGTGACGACGAGTTCGACTGAGAAGGAAATTGTCAGTTGGAGTCTTTAGTGTTTTGATCAGGTGGTGAAGACTGGGGTCGGTTTATATAGAGCTGATGAAATTCTGGAAGACCGAGTCCAAAGCGGCTGCGCGGGCTGCCTACGCGGCAACTTCGATTTGATACATTTTTTGACGCCCACGGATTTATTTATTTTCGAAAATTTATCAAATATGTCCTTCGTTTTTATTTAATTCATAATAAATCACTATATCTTTTAAATTACTCGGTATAATATTCAATGTCATTTTATCAGATAGCATTATCTCATACTGAAAAAGAAAATCTTCTATATCAAATGACAATGTTGATTACATGTACTCAATTATAAAAAATATAACTAATAATAAAAATATTTTAATAGAGTTTATTGCATTTAACTATAATGTAATGAAAACGATTATATTATATTTTTTCTCTATTTTCTCTCTCATTCCTATCATGTTATCTGCACGTCCTAAATTCCTAACCGAATTAAGTGAATTGTTTTTTGGATTTTAACCGAATTTTCTAATCGAATTTAAAATTTCGGTTAACTGAATTAAATTATAATTTGGGTTGGATTTCGGTTTCAACTTTGTCTAATTCTATTAACCGAATTATCCAAAAAAAAATAACAAAAAGAATATTCTCTTTACTTATTTAGTCTTTAGTGGTAAATAGTCAAACACAAACCCTAAATCTTGGTTAGTTGAAATCCAAAATAGCTAAAATTTGGATTTCAGTTTAGTTTTCGGGTTTTACTAAAAAAAATTGGATTTTAGATAACAGTTAATTCAGTTTTGGTCTTAATTTAGATAATTTAAATTTTAATCGAAATAACCGAAATCCAATTTTTTTTAAAAAAAATTTAAATTTCAATTAACCTAATTATTCAAATTCTCACCGCTACTCAAACTCTGTGAAAAAGATGTGAACATATTACATACATGCGCCATTCTCTAATTTTCAATCCCCTCCATCACTCCTCCCCTTTGAATATTTTCATCGCCTTACTCTTATTTTCAGTTTCACCCGTGATTATTGGATGAGGTATAAAAAAAAGTGAAGATCCCAATTTAGAGATCTTTGTAAAATAAGCCCGGTGCAAATTCTCTCTACGGCTTCCCACTTGGGTGCACATTACTTGTTTAATTTGGGGACAATTGGGAGGGCCGGCCCCCTAACCAATAAGGTGGCTTCGCCACTGTGTCAGTGGCTCCACATTGATTAATCAACCAATTTCTGGTATGGATAATGGATTTCCAGTTTCAATGATCATTCCATTTGACTAGTCAAAGATAGAAAAAAATACTATATTTTTATATATATTTATTTCAGAAAGAAAACAATTTGGGGTTCGTGTGTCGAATGCTCGGAGGTCTATATCGGACGAAGTTATTGAGAGTGCACAAATTTGGGGTTCCCATTGTGTTTGTGCCTTTGATTTGATGAATCTCGATCAATACCAACTTCTGGATATTACTTGATAATCCGTCGATCAATGATTTATTCAGTCTTGTCATTTATTATTTTTTTCCTTCTTTAATGTTTTCTATTTTGCTGCTTATTATAAATGTCCATTTATATATACATGTATGTATTATATAACTATTATATATGTGAGATATTATGTCAGGATAATATCGTGGCAGAAAAATTTATCACGTGAAATACTATGCCAGAATTTATTTATTTAAGTTATTATGCTTCATAGTTATTTATTTATTTATTGACGTGAGACAAATGTCGGATATTAATTTCAACATCATGCTAGATCTTAAATATCACATGATCGTGCCAGATTTTGTTTATTGTTAATTTTATTTCATCTTGTGTGGTGTTTAATTTATCTAGTTTGGTTTATATTTATTTATTCATTTATTTCTTTGTTTATTTATTACGTACCACGTGAGGTATTGTGACAGGAATAAATATCTGTGAGAATTTGCGGCACATGTAAATATCACATGAGACACAGTGCCAGATATAAATGTTAAGTGAGGTATCGTGCCAGGAATACGTATCACGTGAGATATTGTGCCAGGTTTACTTATCACATGAGGCATCGTGCCTGATTTTATTGTTATTTAATATTTCCATTTATTTTCCATTATTTATTTATTTTGTTTTGATATATGGCTCGATTGTATTTATTTATTATTATTATTTATAATGCTTACGTTACCACATACGACATTGCGTCTGTTAAATTTTAATTTGTAAACATTGAGGCATTACGCTGAAACGTTTTATAATTCTATATAAAAGTGATTTCAAGAATACAATACATGTATGATCGTTTCTAATAGCTTCCTACTTTATAATAAACTGCTTAAGAATGACCAACATTGTCAAAATATTAAGGATCGTGCGTGAAACTTAACTTCAATATGTTGTAAAGGGCATTATGCCTAAAAGTTTAATTTTGATATACCATAAGGTATCACACCTTAATGTTTTTAATATATAGTATCATATTTCTTTGATTGTGATATAATATGATATTGGCATTGCGCCTGAAAATTATTACAATATATGAAAAAAATGATATTGGGTAGATTAGTGATCGAAATGATGGTATAACACCTGGTTAATTCATATACAACAACGTTTATATATCTATTTTTGTGCGAGATGAACATTGTATTACGTTTTATAAAGAATCATGATGGTATAGCAAGCGAAAGTTTATGAAAATTGCTGGTAGTTGCTCTTTTTAAAAAAAATATAGTTAAACAACATGATATGATAATGTATGTCCGTATCTCATATTTTGACCTCTATGATGATTACATCACTATATAGGGCATTGTATTTGGGTCAGTTAAGTTTAATTTTAGTATTATTACAAGAAAGAAAGGCTTTGTGGTAGAAAGTTGTCAATTCTGATATTAAAATGATGTCACAAATGATAGATGTAGGATCGTTTCTAATATTTGTTTATTTTATTTAATTGCTAATGATTAATATATATTTTCATATATCATTCCAACACATTATTGAGATAAAAATAAAGTAAAAACGAAGAAAAGAAAAACAATAGTTTTAAAATCATAAGATAATATTTCTAGCATCTACTAAAGAAATGAAATTATGTACTTTCATCATACGTATTTTTTTTTATACAGAGTTGATTTAGCAATGAGGGGAAGGTGTGAATTACACCTATCAAAGTGGTTATTTGTTCAAATTTTAGGTTATATTTCTATTTGAGTCAAGAATTGTTTAAATTGATTTGATCAAAAGAAAAAATAATTGTTTAAATTGATACAATTTTCGACTTGTTTTGAGTTCACATGACCTCGAAGGCCATGGCATGCACGAGGAAGAGATGAGCAAAACTAGGGGTGGCAGGGGCAATTTTACCCAACCCGATAATCCGACCCATACCCAACCCGAAAATTGCGGGTTTGGGTCACGATTATTGACCCATTTAATTATTGGGTCGGGTATGGGTTACTATTAAATTTTTGGGTTGGGTATGGGTTCAAAGTCCTAACCCGTAGTCAACCCGACCCGTTTATTTTATTTATTAAAAATAATAATAAAAAATAAATAGATAAAAATATAAATATATTACTAAGTAAGTGCTAACCTACTATTAGTATAATACAGATATGTAGTATCTTTTTGATGAAAGGTGTTTATTGATAATACTACTTTGTTGTATTCTTTATAAAGCAAAAACGAGAGTATTCGTTATGTGGATTATCAAAAGACAGTGTGCTGCTCTCTTCTCCGCAGCTCCCACTGTGGTCATATCTCTTCTGTACTCTGAAGATTTTTGTCTATGTTTTGATTCTATATTTGAAGGAGAAAATATAATTATATTTGGTCCAGGTGCGTACACATCACCTTCTTCTGTTAAGTGCTACTGAGCATGAACATGTATGGGAAAAAAAAAAAAAGACGGAGGATAATGAAAACTTTGGAATATCTACCATATTGAATATATGATTTCATTCATTTGTAACTCCGTTTGAGCAATCATATAAAAAATTTAATTCCAGGTCTTTCAAATTTTGCATAGCCTAATTATGTTGGTTAAAGGGGGGTATGGGTTTAATCATTTATATGGGTCGGGTATGGGTTGATAATTTGTAACCCGATTATTATTGGTCGGGTATGGGTCAATACAATTTTAATCGGGTCGGGTATGGGTGAGCTTCAACCCGACCCATTAACCCGAATTGCCACCCCTAAGCAAAAACACGAGTGCGCAAAGGGAGATAAGCAAGAGGGTTGTAATTTGCATCTTTACATTGTTGTCTTCTTAGAAATACCTAAAATTTTGAAAGTGAGTTTCTGAATATATAAAGCAAAAAAAAAATATTGTTAAGATCCATTTATATGTGGACTGAGGAACTAATTTCTCAGTAGAACAACTAAAATATATATTATATGTGTATCCTTTCAAGAATTACATATTATTCAATCACAAAATAAAAAATATATATGTACCGTGCGATGTTTGTTATAATGTATTCTATCATATCTAAAATATTCTATTTTTTATAGAATATTGTAGAGAAGCCCCGACTCTGATGAGTAACATACAAAAGCCTAAGTGATAAACCCCCGTCCCTTCTGATCCATGTGATGTTGAAAAAAGGAACAGTTGTCTCAAAGCACTGAATGTCAAGCGAACCTCGGAAAATGGTGATAACTCATATGAGAAACCTTTTTCTCCACCGCCTTATCATCGATTCCCGTTACCTTCTTCTTCTTCTCCTCCGCCGGCGAGCTCGACTTCTCTGTCACGCTCCTTATGACTCCACTAGTATGGTTTCCAACCAACGGCACTCTAGAAGTGTCGCAGGCCGCGATTTGTCCAGCATGTAGCTGTTGGTTGTTCGTCGAAAAGCAGGGAAGACCAAAGCACTTGCCGAATACGGCGTCAAAGGGGCTGAAGATCGACGTTTTCATTGTGTTTTGCTTTTGACCGAAGAAGCTAGACCGAACTATTGAATAGAGTGATGTGCTTGTTGATTATGTCCCAAGGGAAGATCGGGGAGAGGAAAATTGTATTGAATACGAACGAAGGAACGACGAGATCGATTGAGAGGAAAATTGTCCCTTAAGAGTTTTTTGTGTTCTGATCAGGTGGTTAAGATTTAGAAGACTAGGTGGGTTTATATACAGCTGAGGAAATTGTGAAAGACCGAGCCCAAAGCGGCAAAGCGGCTGCACGGGGCGGCAACTTAAATATTGGGAAATTCTTGACCCCTACGATTTTATTTTTTATTTTACGGATGACATTTTGGGAAGCGCAACCGCCACACAAGTAGTGCGCTAAGAACTAATAGACTGTACTGTTGTACACCAAGTAATTGAAATTTGGAATCATGTGTTGATCCTTTATTGGGTTTAGTTTTGACATGTAAAAATTATATTCTAACTAGAGACACATTTTTTATTTGAGAAAATTTGAACTTTTAAAATTCAACTAAGATTGATTAAAGCCTTATTTAAATTATGTTTAACTTGTTTCAATTTTAGTTTGACTACCTAACTGTCATCATTTTAATTATGATTTCGAGGTTTTAATATGGTCAAAAGTAAGAACTATTGATTCATTCTTCAAATAAGGGGGAAATAGCAGCACTAGTGAGCCACTGCAACATAATAATGAGCTAGTAAAAGCTCCTAGTTCTATTAACAATAATCCTCATGAGGAATAGCCTCCTTTAAAAGCACATCGACTTCACGGATGCTCAACATGGACTACTTAATTTGTGGTTCAGGTTTACGGCCCCCAATTGTGGAGTATCCAATTTAATGTGATGGTATTAGACGGGCACGTATGAAACTTGTACCTTATCAGTTTCAAAAACATGAGTCCTCTTTCAATGGCATCGTTGGTCAAAGGCGAAGGTTTCAGACATCTTGGTTTAATAACTATTTTTTTGTAGTAATTTGAGGCAAACAGATTAAGTGTTTTACCTCCCATGTTATCTCTTTAGCAAGAAGCCCATTAGGCGAGTTGATTCCACACATTTACTGTCAAAGGCTTTAATAGCTGGAAGAAGGTGAACGAGGGAAAAGGTTGTGCTTTTGTCAGCCATGAAGGTACAACTCCTAGCTTAGTACATAATTGTTCAGTGAGATGCTACGAAGATTTTAAGAATCAATCTTGTCACATTGAGAATGTTAAATACAAACAAGCCTCTCAACAGAATACAAGTAACAGATTGCGCTTGAAAGTTCAGTTGAAGTTATCAAGTGGCTTACATTTTACGCATATGCATTTAGAGAACATGATGAGAAATTTGATTCCAAAAATCAAGGGAATTTTCTTGAATTGCTTAAATTGCTAGCATCTTACAACAAGGATGTTGATTGTGTTAGGAAATGCGCCTCATAATGCAAAATATACATCAAACAGACATTCAAAAGGAAATTCTATGTGTTTTTTCTATGAGTGTGCAAGAAGCCATTTATGATGAAATTTGTGACACAAAGTTTTGTTTGATAGTGGAAGAGGCTTGGGATGAATAATAAAAAGGGAACAAATGGCTATTGTTATCAGGTTTGTTGATTGTCATGGACATGTGAAAGAGATTTTAGGATCCACGATGTTCCTTTCTACATAGGGATTTCTCCCATAGACTAGGGACTCGATTTGGGACCTTTCTAAAGTACGATGAAGATGATGGTCGTTTCGGTGGTGAGTATATGAGGATTAAGGTCTAGTTAAGAATACATAGACATGTCTTAATATGTGTGATGGTATCCGTGGACGGTGTTGAATCAGTACCATGGGTGCCCAATGATAGGTAACTAAAACCCTTATACCAGTGCTAGCATCGAATTAGGATAATACGAAGTGTGGAAGTATATTTACGGGTCAGTCGGGAAGAAATCGAATAGTGAGGCTGGCCCTTCCACCAAAAGCCACGATGATGATAATAAAGAAGGATTAAGGATAGGAAATGTTTCATCTTAGTCATATGTCGTTTGTATTAAGGATACTAGAACTACTATAGAGGTTGATGAACTAGAGCTAGTTTATTGTCTTGTCCTTGTGAAGGTCAAAAAGATCCCAGAAGTCCCGGAGGTCACTGGCGTGAAGAAACACATCTTTGATGGAATTATCCAGGATGGCACGCTTAAGGAGGTCTAGATCATCTACAAGACATGTCCCAATGTTAGCAAATGGTGGGTCAACACAATCTGGTAAGCACTCTTGCCTAGTGGTCGATTTGGTCCATATGGTGGAGTCACCACCGAATGTTGCTGGGTCACTTGATGAGGCAGAAACCTTTGGGTCCGTTGGGGGTTGCTAGGAAAAATGAGTTTTGATCCTCATGATTGCTCGGTTTGGCAGAGAACCGAGGTAACCATGACTATTACAAAGTTTCTTGGATGTGTTGATTATAACTGAACCCTTATTTTGTTTGTGTACATATCTAAGTATTGGGGTCCTTAATCTAGATAAGTTGGTAGCATAGTTTAGTTTTTCGATTTTCTTGGGACTCTTCGGGACGAGGTGGAAGAAGAGAAGAGAATCTCGGATGAGGGGAGGGATCCAATTAGGGGTGTTCATGAAAAACTGGAACCACCGAACCGGAACCGAAACCAGTGAAACCGAAACTGGAAACCCAGTTAACCGAAGTCGTTTGCCGGTTCGGTTAACCGAACCATTTAGTTTCCCGGTTCCGGTTACGGTTATTGATTTTGACGAATCCGGTTAACTGAAAAAACCGCTTAAGTGTTTAATTTATTAAATTTTTTAATTTTTTTTAGTATAAGTATACAACTATATGGTTAATTATTAGATTTACCATAAATAAATATACAATTATTTAGTTAATGGTTAGAATTATACCAAAATCAATAAAATCTTATCAAAATCGGTGGTTAACCGGTTTTGTATCACACAAAAATCGGTAAAACCGCTCATTGTAAACTAATTATAAGAAAAAAACATATAAATCTACATCATTTCGGTTAACCGTTAAACCGGTAAAATCGCACCAAAACTGACGGTTAACCGGTCCTAAATGAACCGGTTACGATTATCAAATTTTACTAACCGACAATCTCATGTACAATTCTGTAGAGTTGCCATAAGGGTGACATATTTGTCAACTTTTCCACTATCACACCCAAAAAACTAAACTCTACCTTATGTAAAGTTGCCAGAGTACGATTAACCTCTGAATTTGAAATTACTACTTATATACCCTTAATTGGCCATAATTTACAATAACATTTTATAGTCTTAGTAAGAGGGGGAAGGGTTAAGGATTTACCCGATGTGAGATATCATATTCACTACAAGAAAAGGATGTTTTAGCTACCGATGAATTGCTACTACACATGTATTGGTATCTAAATTGGAAAATTGCTACTGATTTTTAACGTTGTTTACAAAGTGGTTGCTTTTGTGCTACCTAAACGACAATGGTAGCTAAACTTTTAGACAGTAGCTAAATGTATACCGCCTTACAAGATTGCTACCATCAATAGTAGTTATTTTATTTTTCATTCCGGTAGTTTTAGTAAAAATAATTTTGACCGTACAAAATTAATGTTGTAAAATTATGAAAAATAAAATATCAATGTGGCTTAGTCAGACCTACATCTATTTTATTAATTTTTACATATTCAATGTTTGATCATATTTCGGTAAAAAAAAATCATTTATATTTAGAGTATCAAGCATTAAATATATTTACATGTAGTAAGTATATATGTCGCGAATAACTATCATGTCCCAATGGTTAAGGTAATATCTATCCAGCCCACACGTCGTAGGATCGATTCCTGATGTGTGCACAGTTTCTACCAAAAAAGCATAGTGGCAATGTGGCAGCGGCAAAATACAAACATAAGATTCACTTTTATTGTTATTGAAACACTAGAAAAATAGCAGTGGGATAAGAAAAACTTGGACAATGCTGATTAAGCAGTATTTTTTGTCCAGCTTGGCAGTTTTTAGTGAATAAGCTGACAGGTTAGCTTGGGGTTCATGATTTATTAACAAAGTTAATAGTTTGGGGGCTCGTAGTCAAAGATACCGTAATCTCAAGGTGGTTACCAATAATTATGATAAACACAAAGTGGTTAACGGTATTATCCTTAAAACTCAAGGGGGTTCACAGTAATTTACTCTAAACTAAATTTATAGTAGAAAATAGTTCATTTCTCTTAAACATTAGATTCATTTTAAACTATGACATCACAATACATAAAAAAACTTTATAATTTGAAAACTGGAATTTATAAGAGAAAATAGTTCACTTTGATAATTATGTCGATTTACTTCACTTTAACGGAAGATTCACTTTATACTATAACATCACAATATATAATAAACTTTATATTCTTAAACTAAATTTATAGTAGAAAATAGTTCACTTTGATAACCATGATGATTCATTTCTTTGAAACATAGAACCCACTTTAAACTATTACATCACATTACATAATAAATTTTAGGTAAACGTCACAATATACCCCTAAAAAGTTTCATAATTCACAATATACCCCGATTTCAAAACTCGTTCTCCATATACTCTGAAAAAATTTCAAAATTCACAATATACCTTTGATCTATGAAATGACTTTGAATAATTACCTTTGACATTGTAAATCATGTGTCAAGTTCACAATATGTCACTTTTTTAATTTGCATTTTATGATATTTTACAACAAATATAAACTACAAAAATATAACTATTTACAAAATTAATATAAAATAGCTAAAACATATATAAAATTCAAAAATAATAATTCTTAAAATATATATTAAACATACACAAACTTCAAACAAATTAATTTTTTTTCTCTTATAAAAATTTATTTTCATTAAAATATTTACATTTATATTAAATAATAGTTAAATATTATATAATAAGCATATATATAAGTCAATTTATAAACAAAGTTAGTCCGGTATAAAATAAAATAAATAAAAATATATACAATTATCCCATCTTATATTGGATTAATTTATTTATTTAATTGCTAATGATTAATATATATTTTCTGGTATCATTCAACATATTATTGAGATAAAAAAAGGTAAAAACGAAGAAAGTAAAACATAAGATAATATTTCTAGCATAAATTATAAAGAAATGAAATTACGTACTTTCATCATGCCTATTTTTTTATACAGAGTTGATAACAATGAGGGGAGGGTGTTAATTAGACCTATGAGAGAGGTTATTTGTTCAAATTTTAGGTTATATTTCTGTTTTAGTCAAGATTTGTTTAAATCGATACAATTTCGAAATGTTTTGAGTAAAAACAACTAACTTATGCTTATAAAATATAAAAAATATTTAACTCTCAAATATATTATATGTGTATCCTTTCAAGAAGTACATATTATTCTATCACAAAATAAAATATATATATACCGTGCGAAGAATGTTTGTTATTCTACTCTGTAAGAATGTATCCTATTATATCTAAAATATTCTCTTTTTTTTATAGAATATTTTAGAGAAGCCCCCAATTCTGATGACTAACGATACACTTAAGCCAAAGTGATAACTTGGAACCAAAACCTACCCAGTAGATCGTAAACTCTTTACATCGATGAAACTAAAATACTATAGAGGCATCAGTCATAGCCTAAATATTGTACTATTGGGTGCATAAAACCTCAACCTATAGACCGAGTTCAAAATCCCCCGTCCCTTCTGATCCATGTGATGTCAAAAAAAGGGAACAAAGTCTCAGAGCACTGAATGTCCAGGGAACCTCGGAAAATGGTGATATCTCATATGAGAAACCTTTTTCTCCACCGCCTTATCATCGATTCCCGCTACCTTCTTCTTCTTCTTCTCCTCCGCCGGCGTGCTCGTCTTCTCTGTCACGCTCCTTATGACTCCAATAGTATGGTTTCCAACCAACGGCACTCCAGAGGTGTCGCAGGCCGCGATTTGTCCAGCATAGCAGCCCATAGTATTACTTGGGCCTTGATTTGTTACTTAGGCCCACTCGCTTGTATATGTCCGTTATCACAAATCCTCGTAATAGTATATAACTGTATCTTGGCTATCGAGTTTACAATCAATCGAGAACATTCATTGAGAAAGTTTCCTCTTCTCTACAACGTTACAATTACTTGCTCCCTAATTCAACTATGGTATCAGAGCGCATTTGATTTTTTTTTTCCTTCTTTCTCTTCTCGCTTCAATGGCGAACGATCCTCCTTCGCCTGGATCGGTTGCTTCCGGCGGGCCTATAAATCAACAATCGACGCAGACACCTGCATCATCAACAACAACAATACCTCAGTCGATCTTATCAGCGGCAACGAATCTTGTGAAACTAAAGCAAGATAACTTTCGGATCTGGCAAGGAGTAATAACTACATTCCTACGAGCAAATGGTTTATACAAGTATGTTGATGGTTCTTGCTTGTGTCCCTCTCCTATTATTAATAATGCAGTAAATGAGGAATATCTTAAATGGATTCAGATAGATCAACAAGTTCTAACTATAATTTTTGCCTCTCTGAGTGAAACGATCATCAGTCAAGTGGTATCGATGAAAACTTCTGCTCTTGTTTGGTCTTATCTCCATGAAACTTTTTCCTCACAAACTAATGCTCAGATCGGCCAGATCTTGCTTCAACTAGCCTCCATTGAAAAACAACCCTCAGAAAATATCACCACGTATTATAACAGAGCTCATGCCTTGGTTGAGTCCCTGGCCCTTACTGGACATCAAATTTCTAACCATGAATTTCAAACCTACCTTCTGAAAGGACTTCCACCAGATTTTGCTCCCCTTGTTCACACTGTCCTCACACGAAGTGAACCTTGCACTCCACCTCAGCTTTACAATTTCATGCTGTCTAGCGAATCCTGGATCCAGCAACAGCATAAACCTTCCACTACCTCTGTTTCTGTAAACAGCACTACTCATAAGAATGCCTCTCAAGGAGAAGGCAGAGGCAGAGGAACCTCCTATAATCGGGGCAGAAACAACAATTACAGAGGAAGGGGAAGGGGACACAACAACACTACTCAGTTCACATACAATAACTTCACTGGTAAGCCAGACAATCGGCCCCTATGCCAGATTTGTAAGAAAAAAGGGCATGATGCCCTAGCATGCTATCATAGATACAATTTTGCCTATCAGCCAGCCCCTCCCTCCTCCATGACTGCCAATTCTATGGGTTTTACTGCTCAAAATGACTGGATAGCAGATACAGGGGCATCACACCATTTCACTGCCGATCAGTCCAAGTTGAATGTCGCCTCTACTGACTATTATGGCACTGACACGGTATCTTTGGGAGATGGATCCTCTCTCAGTATTCAACACCAGGGTACAGGCACTCTTCCCACTCCCTCTAAAACTTTCCTTCTATCTGATCTAATGCATATACCATCCCTAAATCGCCAACTGATTTCTGTGAGCAAGTTTTGTTCAGATAATCATGTATTTTTTGAGTTTTACTCAGACTCTTTTCTGTTGAAGGACTTGACCACTCAGAAAGTGCTTCTCAGAGGAACTGCTAAAGATGGGATCTACCTATTTCCCCACACTTCCAACCTGAAGTCCAGGCCACCTATCCAGCTCCACTACACTACTTCAGCCCCCTCTTCTGTTTGGCACAATCGTTTGGGGCATCCCAGTTTTGCTATGACTAAGCAGATGATTTCTACTTTTGCTTTACCTATATCTAGAGTTGATAATAAAGAGCTATGCTCTCACTGTTGTAAAGGGAAAATTCATGCCCTTCCCCATCCCCCCTCAGATTCTGTGTCTCTTAATTGTTTTGACCTTCTGTTTGTTGACCTATGGGGACCTGCGTTTTGTGCTTCTACTGATGGCTTCTACTACTTCCTTATAATTGTGGATGACCACTCAAGGTACATATGGCTTTATCCTCTAAAAAGGAAATCAGAGGTCTCTGTTATATTGCCTATTTTTTGCACTATGATTCACAGACAGTATCAGGTTCCTATTAAGCAAATACAATCAGATGGTGGGGGTGAATTTAGGGCAATGGATAAATTCTTTCAGAATCAGGGCATTCATCACAGATATACCTGTGCTCACTCACATCAACAGAATGGCTCTGTTGAGAGCAAAATTAGAGTGGTAGTGGACAAAGGCTTGTGCCTTCTATCTCAAAGTTCTCTCCCCCTATCCTACTGGTCCTATGCCTTCAAGACCTCAGTGTATCTGCTTAATCGCACCCCTACCAAGGCCATTGATTCTCAGACACCTTTTTTCAAACTTCACAAAAAACAACCATCCCTGACCCACCTAAGAGTGTTTGGCTGTTGCTGTTGGCCTAACCTCCGCCCATACAACTCCCACAAACTTGCTTTTCGCTCCACCCCTTGTCTTTTTCTAGGGTACTCTGACAACTCCACTGGGTACCTCTGCCTAGACACCTCTACAAACAGAATGTACATTTCAAGGGATGTACAATTCCAAGAAACTCTCTTCCCCTACACTACCTCCCTCAGATCCACTACACAGTCCTCACCAGAAACAATCTCCAACCTTTTAATTCCCTTTTTACAAACTCCTACTGTTCCTGTAACCACCACAATCACATCTCCAACCCCCCTGCCTGTCAACACCCCAAATCCTTCACCCTCTGCCACCTCACCTCTTCCATCTCTCTCTCTTGCACCTCCACCAGAACCTGAATCAGACACCTCTGACCCCCCTCCCCCCCTCACCCTATGATAACAAGGTCCAAAACCCACTCCCTGAAACCCAAGGTGAGAACAGATGGAACTATCAATTGGCTAAACTCCACTTCTCTTTTACCCTCACCTATTCCAGACCAACCCACCTTCACACAAGCCCAGAAATACCCAGAATGGAAAACAGCTATACAAGCAGAATACGATGCTCTGAAAAAGAATGGAACATGGGTTTTGGTACCCTTTACTCCCAATATGAATGTGCTGGGAACAAAGTGGATCTTGAAAACAAAAAGACATGCCAATGGGAACATTGAGAGGCGTAAAGCAAGGCTAGTTGCTCAGGGTTATGCTCAGGCTCAAGGGATTGATTACTCAGAGACCTTCAGTCCTGTGGTCAAGGTCTCCACTATAAGGGTCATACTGTCTATTGCTGTTGCTAATGGGTGGCCAGTTAAGCAATTAGATATTGACAACGCTTTTTTGCATGGCGAACTAGAAGAGGATGTCTATATCAGTCAACCAAGTGGATTCAGAGACAAAACTTACCCCCATCATGCGTGCAAGCTCAGAAAGTCATTATATGGGCTCAAACAGTCACCTAGAGCCTGGTTCTCTAGACTCAGTTCTTTTCTATCCCATATTGGGTTTCAGTCATCTCACTCAGATCCCTCTCTGTTTATTTACAACACCAAGGGTGATACGGTCTACCTCCTAGTATATGTGGATGATATTTTAGTCACCGCTACTTCAATTTCTCTCATTCAACGGCTCACTCAAACTCTAGCTCGAGAATTTCCTCTAAAAGAACTTGGTGATCTCAACTACTTTCTAGGAGTCACTGCCA
Organism: Limonium bicolor; assembly: GCA_023374045.1. Lineage (NCBI taxonomy): Eukaryota > Viridiplantae > Streptophyta > Magnoliopsida > Caryophyllales > Plumbaginaceae > Limonium > Limonium bicolor. The sequence continues at coordinate 325,001,773 of CM041776.1, read as the reverse complement.
TCAGAAACCCTAAAGGTCTCACTCTATCCCAAAGTCATTACATTCACGATATCCTAACCAAAGTTAACATGCAAGATTGCAAACCTGTTAACACACCCATGACTGACTCTCAAATCCTAGACACTGCGGACTCTCCCACATATAACAATCCTACACAGTTTCGCAGTGTCATAGGAAGCCTCCAATATCTGGTCTTTACTAGGCCAGATATCAGTTTTGCCGTGAACAGAATTAGTCAATACATGCACTCTCCTAAGGAAATACACTGGGCAGCAGCAAAGCGAATTTTACGGTACCTGAAAGGAACTCTTCGGTTTGGCCTTCACATCTCCACTTCTCCATTGGATGAACTTCGCATATTCACAGATGCGGACTGGGCCGGAGCTCACTCTGACAGACGCTCCACCTCCGGATTCCTGATTTTTCTGGGACACTCTCTGGTCTCTTGGAGCTCCCGCAAGCAAAGAACAGTCGCCCGGTCTTCAACTGAAGCCGAATTTCGTGCTTTGGCAACCGCGACCTCGGAGGCTCTCTGGATACAAAAATTAATGGCAGAATTAGGGATAAGGTTGTAGAAAAAGCCAATCTTGAAGTGTGACAACATTGGAGCTGCTTATCTTGCATCGAACCCCGTCTTCCACAGTCGCGCAAAGCATATTGCCGTCGACTACTTCTTCGTTCGCGAGCGTATCCGCAATGGAAGCCTGCGCGTTGACTTTCTTCCCACGGCGGCACAACTTGTTGATGCCCTAACCAAATCCCTAGCTCCGTCTCGTCTTCAATCGATTCGCTCCCAATTGCCTCTCGTCGAGACCCAGTTGGAAGCGCGGGCGGGTAGCAGCCCATAGTATTACTTAGGCCTTGATTTGTTACTTAGGCCCACTCGCTTGTATATGTCCGTTATCACAAATCCTCGTACTATAGTATATAACTGTATCTTGGTTATCGAGTTTACAATCAATCGAGAACATTCATTGAGAAAGTTTCCTCTTCTCTACAACGTTACAATTACTTGCTCCCTAATTCAACTACAGCATGTGGCTGTTGGTTGTTGGTCGAAAAGCAGGGAAGACCAAAGCAGTTGCCGAATACGGCGTCAAAGGGGCTGAAGGTCGACGTCTTCATTGTGTTTTGCTTTAGACCGAAGAAGACCAAACTATTGAATAGAGTGTTGTGCTTGTTGATGTTGAACCGCAAAGGGAAGAATTGAGGAGGAGGAACAGGAAGGAAAAAAAATCGTGTTGAACTCGAGCGAAGTGACGACGAGCTCGACTGAGAAGGAAATTGTCAGTTAGAGTCTTTCGTGTTTTGATCAGGTGGTGAAGATTTAGAAGACTGGGGTCGGTTTATATACAGCTGATGAAATTCTGGAAGACGAGTCCAAAGCGTCTGCGCGGGCTGCCTACGCGGCAACTTCGATTTGGAAAATTTATCAAATATGTCCATTTTTATTTGATTCATAATAAATCACTATATTTTTTAAATTACTCTTTATAATATTCATTGTCATTTTATCAGATAGCATTATTTCATACTGAAAAATAAAATACCTTTAAATGACAATGTTTTCTAAAAACATCACATGTACTCTATTTACAAAAATGTTAACTAATAGTAAAAGTATTTTAGGGTTATAAATAGTGAATGTTTATCATGTTCCATTAGGTTATCCCATTGATTGTTGTATTAAGATATGATGTAATGAAAATTGATTGTCGTTCTATTTTTTCTCTATTTCTCCCTCATTTCTATTATGTTATCAGCACGATCTAAATTTTTAATAACTCCGTTTGGTCACTGTCTTACATCTGCCCACCACTAAGGGTGATCATTCGTTTGGATATATTGGATTTATCAAAAAATTGAATTAACTGAAACTTTTTTTAGATTTTTAACCGAATTTTCTAACTGAATTATCCAAATTATAATTTGGTTTGGATTTCAGTTTTGATTTTGTCTAATTCGGTTAACCGTATTATCCAAAAATAAATTTAAAAAGAATATTCTCTTTACCAATTTAGTCTTTAGTGGTAAATAGTCAAACACAAATCCTAAATTCGGTTAGTTGAAATCCAATCTGGCCAAAATTTAGATTTCTATTATGTTTTCGATTTTTCACTTTAAAAAATTCAGATTTTGAATAATTTGAATAACCATTTTGATCTTAATTTAGATAATTCAATTTTTAATCGAAATAACCAAAATCAATTTCTTTAACAATTTAGATTGTAGTTAACCCAATTATTCAAATACTCACCCCTACCCACCACTCCGAACTTTCTAAAAAATATGCAAACATACATGAGCCACCTTGAGTCTCTAATTTTCAATCGCCCCCTTCACTCCTCCCCTTTGAATATTTTTGTCGCCTTACTCTTATTTTCACCCGTGATTATTGGATGAGATAAAAAAAAAGTGAAAAATAAGTCCGGTGCAAATACTCTCTGCGGCTTCGCAATTGGGAGCACATTAGTTGTTTAATTTGAGGGTTTCCATTAGTTAGTTGTGGGTCGGGTTCCTCTCTACGCTTTGATACAAGTCAAAACTGAAAGAAAACAAACTTTTTATATATTTATTTTCTGAATAAAAAACGATTTAGGGTTCCATATGTTGAATGCTCAGAGGCTTATATCGGACGAAGTGTTCGAGTGCACAAATTAGGGGGTCTATATCGGACGAAGTGATCGAGTGCACAAATTAGGGGTTCCCCTTGTGTTTGCGCCTTTGATTTGATAATCTCGATCAATACCAACTTCCGATATTGGGGACAGCTGCTCGGGCTGCTGTTAGGTTCTGTTATTGGAAATTAAGAAGTTGTCTGCTGATGATTTTACAGAAGCTGTCAGCTGTTGATTTTGGTGTTTGGTGGAACGTCTGCTGATGGTTTTAAAAAGGAGAGACAGTTGCTAGATTCTGCTGCTGCAAATCGAGAAGCTGTCTGCTGATGATTTTGCAGAAGTTGTTAACTGTTAGTTTTAGGTGTTGGGTGAAAACCTGCTGATTTTATAAATTGAGAAGTTGTCTGCTGCTGGAAGCTGTTCCCCAAAACCTCATTAGTTGATAAACCGTCGATCAATGATTTGTTCAGTCTCGTCGTTTATTATTTTTTTCCCTCTTTAATTTTTTTATTTTGCTGCTTATTATATATGTCAATTTATATATACATGTATATATTATATCACTATTATGTGAGATATTATGTCAGTTAGGAGTGTTCATGGAAAACCGGAACCGTCAAACTAGAATCGGTGAAACAGAAACTGGAAATCTGATTAACCGAAATCGTTTGCCGGTTCAGTTAACCGAACCTTTTAATTTCCTGGTTCCGGTTCTGATTACGGTTATTGATTTTGATGAATCTCGTTAACCGAAAAAACCGTTTAAGCATTTAATTTATTATTTTTTGAGTACAAGTATAAAACTATATGGTTAATTATTAGATTTACCAAAAATAAATATACAATTATATAGTTAATGGTTATAATTATACCAAAACCAATAAAATCTTATCAAAATCGGCAGTTAACCAGTTTAATATCGCACCAAAACCAGAAAAACCATACATTGTTTACAAATTATAAGAAAAAAACACATAAATCTACATCATTTCGGTTAAATCGTTAAAACGGTAAAATCACACCGAAACCGACGGTTAACCGGTTCCGGTTAACCGCTTCTAGATGAACCGGTTACGGTTATCAAATTTGACTAACCGACAATCCGGTTAACCGGTTATGAACACCATCAGTAATTGATATCCCATGAGATATCACGCCAGAAAACGTTATCACGTGAAGCATTATGCCATAAATTATTTATTTATTTATTTTGTTTAAGTTATTATGCTTCTTAGTTATTAATTTATTAATATGAGTCAACATGTCGGATATTAATTTCACATGAGACATCATGCCAGATATTAAATATCAACTGATCACGCCAAATTTTGTTTACTGTTAATTTTATTTCATGTTTGTGTGATGTTTAATTTATCCAGTTCCGTTTATATTTATTTAATCATTTATTTCTTTATTTCTTTGTTTATTTATTACGTACCACGTGAGTCTTTGTGTTTGGAATAAATATCCGTGAGGAATTGTGCGAGATGTAAATATTACATGAGGCACTATGCCAGATATACATGTTATGTGAGGCATCGTGCCAGGAATATGTATCACGTGAGGCATCGTGTCAGATTTACTTATCACGTAAGGCATCATGCCCGATTTTGATGATATTTAATATTTCCATTTATTCTACATTATCTATTTATTTTGTTTTGATATATGACACAAATTTATCTATTTATTATTATTTATAATGCTTACGTCACTACATACGGCATTGCGCCTATTATATTTAATTTGTAAACATTGAGGCATTACGCTGAAACATTTTATAATTCTATATAAAAGTGATGTCATGAATACGATACATGTGAGACCGTTTCTAATATCTGCCTACTTTATAATAGACTACTTAAGAATGGCCAACATTGTCAAAATATTGAGGATCGTGCGTGAAACTGAACTTCAATATGTTGTAAAGGTGTGCCTAAAAGTTTAATTTTGATGTACCATAAGGTATCACACCTTAATGTTTTTAATATATAGTATCATATTTCTTTGATTGTGATATAATATGATATTGGCATTGCGCCTGAAAATTATTACAATATATGAAAAAAATGATATTGGGTAGATCAGTGATCGAAATGATGGTATAACACCTGGTTAATTCATATATAACAGCGTTTATATATCTATTTTTGTGCGAGATGAACATTGTATTACGCTTTATAAAGAATCATGATGGTATAACAAGCGAAAGTTTATGAAAATTACTGGTAGTTGCTCTTTTAAAAAAAAATCTAGTTAAACAACATGATATGATAATGTATGTTCATATCTCATATTTTGACCTCTATGATGATTACATCACTATATAGGGCATTGTATTTGTGTCAGTTAAGTTTAATTTTAGTATTATTACAAGAAAGAAAGGCTTTGTGGTAGAAAGTTGTCAATTCTGATATTAAAATGATGTCACAAAATGATAGATGTAGGATCGTTTCTAATATTTGTTTATTTTATTTAATTGCTAATGATTAATATATATATTTTCGTATATCATTCCAACACATTATTGAGATAAAAATAGAGTAAAAACGAAGAAAAGAAAAACAATAGTTTTAAAATCATAAGATAATATTTCTAGCATCTACTAAAGAAATGAAATTATGTACTTTCATCATGCGTATTTTTTTTATACAGAGTTGATTTAGCAATGAGGGGAAGGTGTGAATTACACCTATCAAAGTGGTTATTTGTTCAAATTTTAGGTTATATTTCTATTTGAGTCAAGAATTGTTTAAATTGATTTGATCAAAAGAAAAAAGAATTGTTTAAATTGATACAATTTTCGAATTGTTTTGAGTTCACATGACCTCGAAGGTCATGGGATGCACGAGGAAGAGATGAGCAAAACACGAGTGCGCAAAGGGAGATAAGCAAGAGGGTTGTAATTTTGCATCTTTACATTGTTGTCTTCTTAGAATATTGGGCTAATAAACAGCCCACCAAGAGCTTAAGCCCATAGTTTATTTAGGTCCATAATTTATTAGAGACTACTAGATTAATTCTAGTTAGTTTAGATTTTATACATGAACATATATTTATCTTTTACATAGCAGATTTAGTAGCATATGCTTTATAAATAGTTTTCGGTCTTTAGGTTTGTATATGATTGATACAGAACTCAATATACAATTGTTTTCCTTCTACAACCTCTCAAAGCAATCTCTTAACTCTTTCAATGCCTATACACATGACTTCTAATATGGTATCAGTAGCTTAGGATCTTTGATGCTTCTTGTTTCTTCCAAACATGGCGGATGACGCAGACAAAGGGAAGAAGGAAGCCGCGGTCAATTCTGGTACTGGTGCTGCGTCGAGTTCCATTATTGATGTAAACGACCCTATTTACGTCCATTCAGCAGAGAATCCAGGGCTCAATCTGGTATGCAAGTTTGATGGCAAGGGTTTTCAAGGATGGAAATCAGATATGGTTACGGCTCTGAAAGTTAAAAACAAGTATGGATTTGTCTTGGGAAAGATTGACAAACCTGAGGAGTCGAATATCATTCGCATCAGTGCCTGGGAGAGATCCAATTCTATGGTGCTGTCCTGGTTGAAGTCTGCTCTCGCCCCTCATATTGCAGAAGGTTTTCGCTTCTGTGACGACCCGAAGGAACTTTGGGATTCCTTGATCAAGCAATTCGAGCACACAAATCTTGCGATAATTCACAATCTGCAACGTGAATTATCAGAGATTAGACAAGGGGATGAGAGCGTTGGAAGCTATTACACAAGATTAAAGAAAGCATGGGGAGAATTAGACTTAGCTTGTCCACCGCCTAGATGTTCTTGTTCTGGTTGCAGCTGCGGTGCCAAAGAAGATTACAAGAAGCGGGTCGATCAAAGCAAGCTTATTCATTTTCTCATAGGGCTTAACCGAAAATATTTGTCCATCAGAGGGCAAATATTAGCCATGAAGGAAATACCGTCGCTTGAGAAAGCGTTTTCGCTGATAGTTCAAGAGGAAGAACAGCGGGGAGATGGTTACCAGAACGAAGAAGCAATGTCTTTTTCAAGCCAAACTGTTGCTCAAGGCAACAATACCAGAAACCCTAGAAGATTCGACAAGAAGAAAGTATTATGCTCTCACTGTAAAAAATTAGGGCATAGTTACGAAGAGTGTTACCAGAGACAAACTTGCACTCATTGCAAGAAATCGGGCCATACAGTCGCCGATTGTTATGAGATCCATGGGCGAGACAAAGTATTGGCCCAAAGAAAGAAGATGTATGCCAATTTAGTCGCAGATCCAGCGCAAGGCAGTAACAAAGAAGAACTGGAAGAAGGTTTAACACCGAGACAATTACAACAAATCACAGATCTTTTGCGAAGCAAAACCACATAGAACAACACAGAAGGAGTCGACTACTGTAATTTTTCAGGTAACAGTGCTCTTTGCATTAGCAACAAATTTTGCTTAATGAGTAGTCGCTCTAGTGATTCTTTCAAAGGAAAGTGGTTAATTGACTCTGGAGCTACCGACCACATGTCGGGAGCTGATTATATGTTCGAAAATTGGAAGAGATTAGAGAAGGAGAGGACGGTGATATTACCAGACGGGAGTCCTCAAATTGTTAACCTGGTCGGAGATGTAAAACTGGGAAGCGAAGCGAGGTTGAAGGAAGTGATGTATATACCCAATTTCATGTTTAATCTGGTCTCTGTAACGAAGCTTGTGAAGCAATTTTGCTGCTCTCTGATTTCGATTGCCATGGTTGCTATATTCAGGGCCATATCTCAAACCAGAATAGCAAGATAGGCGATGCTAGAGACAATCTGTATATACTGGATGCAGATCTGTTCGTGAGTTGGGCCAGCAGAAGTTTGGGCCGCGCTTGTCCAGTAGTCGGAAGAGTTTCGGGTTCGTCCAATGGTGCGAGTAATACAGGCCGACGAGATGAGTTGGGCCGTCAAGATCAAGAAGGAGGTGGAATAAGCCCAAAGGCTTTGGAAATGCATGTAAAATTAGGGCACGTTCCCTTCCGAAAATTTGTAACACTTGGCATAATAAAAGAAACTGATTTTTCTTCAACCTATGCTTGTGATATTTGTTACAAGTCACGAGCACAACGATTACCTTTCAGCAATTCTACAAGCAAAACCAAGAGAGCGTTTGAGATGATACATATAGATGTCTGGGGGCCGTTTGGTACAGACACTTACAACGGCTTGAAATATTTTGTTTGCTTCGTCGATGATTTTACACGCACCACTTGGGTCACCCTTATTAAACAAAAAGGGCATGCTTGGGAAGCGGTTATAAATTTTATCCGGATGATAGAACGACAGTTTGAAGCAAAGGTTAAGGTGGTACGAACAGATAATGCTAGAGAACTGGGAAGTTCGAATGAAGGGAAGAGATATTTTGCGCAACAAGGGATAATGCATCAAACAACATGTCCTTATACGCCGCAACAAAATGCTGTCGTTGAACGCAAGCATAAATATCTTTTGGAAACGGCAAGGGCGGTATTTTTCCAATCCAATGTACCGCTTGAATATTGGGGAGAATGCATACTACATGCGACTTTCATTATTAATCGTTTACCTACCAAGGCGTTAAATGGAAAAACCCCATACGAGAGTTTGTTCGGAAGCAAGCCTTCGTATAGTGAGATCAAGCCTTTCGGTTGTTTGTGTTACAAGACGGTAGTTGGTCCAAAAGGAGGGAAGTTCGATCCACGAGGAGAAGCGTGTATTTATCTCGGAGATGATCCACGAAGGAAAGAGTATAAAGTGATGAGTTTAGAGAATCGCATGGTAGAAGTTTGTAGGGACGTTAAGTTTCATGTCCATGTTTTCCCTTTCCACACATCAGATATACAGCAATATCAACATCGGAATGTTGCACCTCCTATGTTAATAGATGACGAACCCTTGTTTCACCCAAGTCAATCTGACTCTTCTCCTACTTTACCACCAGATGACATCAACCAACCAGATTTGCGACGTACCAGTAGGGAGACCCGCAAGCCTAGTTACCTGGATGATTATGTGTGCACTTCTTGTTTTCAAGAGATCCTAGATGAAAGGGTATATGGGTCAATAGATCTACCTAATGACACGTTTGCGCACTGTGTAAGTTTGACAGAGACTACACCTATCAGATCTGTGGCTCTACTTTCCTGCACATCCATTGTCCAATCTGGGGTTAATACAGATCTGCATGAACCACATAATTATCAATCGGCAGTCCTGCATGAACATTGGCGGACAGCCATACAACAAGAATTACGAGCGCTAGAGGAGAATGAAACATGGGATGTTGTAACCCTCCCTCGAGGGAAAAAGGTTATTGGGTGCAAATGGGTTTACAGAGTGAAACTAAAGTCAGATGGAACGTTAGAGCGGTACAAAGCTCGGTTGGTAGCAAAAGGGTTCACTCAGCGACATGGTCTGGATTATCATGAGACTTTTTCGCCCGTGGTCAAGTTAACAACAATACGATCTCTCATTGTTGTTGCTCTTAACAAAGGGTGGATTATCAACCAACTTGACGTGAATAATGCGTTTCTTCATGGAGACCTTGATGAAGAGGTTTATATGCATTTACCACCCGGTCTTGAGGTCAAAGGGACAAACAAAGCATGCCGGCTGAGAAGATCGTTGTATGGACTAAAGCAAGCTTCCAGGCAATGGTTTTCTAAACTAGCCAGTTTTCTTCACACACTTGATTTTACTCAGTCCAAGAATGATTACTCACTTTTTCACAAGGAAACATCTCAGGGTAAGATGTTTATTGCAGTCTATGTTGATGACATGTTAATTATTGGCCCTTGTCAGCAGGAACTTGATGGCATCAAGCGTGCTCTCGATCTTAATTTCCGCATTAAAGATCTGGGAACATTACGCTATTTCCTGGGTATTGAGTTCATTCCCTACAATCACGGGTATATTCTTTCCCAGCGCAAATTCTGCTTAGAGCTCTTAGAAGAATATACTTGTTCTGATACAAGAACTGCTAAAGGGCCTATGGTCACGGGAAAACAGCTGCGTGTTACTGATGGTACTCCTTTAACGGATCCTACATCTTACCGGTGGTTGGTAGGCAAACTCAATTACTTGACTAATACAAGACCAGACCTCAGTTTTACGGTTCAGGTGCTTAGCCAGTTCATGCAACATCCTAATGATGTTCATATGGAAGCTGCCATGCATGCAATCAGTTACATTAAAGGAACCTTAAATTATGGTATAGTTCTCACTGGCAACCCGAGCATTACGCTTGATTTAACAGCATATTGTGATTCGGATTGGGCTGCTTGCCCAAACACGAGAAAATTCGTGTCAGGTTATTTTATCTTCCTTGGAAGTAGCCCTATTTCTTGGAAGACTAAAAAACAAGGGTCAGTGTCTCTTTCTAGTGCTGAAGCTGAATATCGTTTCCTGCGACGAGTTACTGCGGAATTGACATGGCTCACACGGCTACTCCATGAGCTAGATGTTCAACACATAAATCCCATACCAGTCAAATGCGACAATCAGTCAGCTATCTACATAGCTTGCAACCCTGTTTTCCATGAACGTACGAAACACATCGAGATTGATTGCTATTTTGTTCGGGAGAAGATACAAGAGGGCCTTGTTGACGTTAGATACACCCATACTTCTGATCAACTCGCAGACATGATGACTAAAGCTTTGCCAGGATTCAAATACACGGAGCAATTGTCACGTATTGGAATGCATGATAATACTTCAAGCCTTAGCAATTTTGCTTGCTTACGGCTTGAGGGGGGGGGGGGTATTGGGCTAATAAACAGCCCACAAGAGCTTAAGCCCATAGTTTATTTAGGTCCATAATTTATTAGAGACTACTGGATTAATTCTAGTTAGTTTAGATTTTATACATGAACATATATTTATCTTTTACATAGCAGATTTAGTAGCATATGCTTTATAAATAGTTTTCGGTCTTTAGGTTTGTATACGATTGATACAGAACTCAATATACAATTGTTTTCCTTCTACAACCTCTCAAAGCAATCTCTTAACTCTTTCAATGCCTATACACATGACTTCTAATTATATAAATACCTAAAATTTTGAAAGTAAGTTTCTGAATATATAAAGCAAAAAAAAAATTTGTTAAGATCCATTTATATGTGGACTGAGGAACTAATTTCTCAGTAGAACAACTAAAATATATATTATATGTGTATCCTTTCAAGAATTACATATTATTCAATCACAAAATAAAAAATATATATGTACCGTGCGATGTTTGTTATAATGTATTCTATCATATCTAAAATATTCTATTTTTTATAGAATATTGTAGAGAAGCCCCGACTCTGATGACTAACATACAAAAGCCGAGGGTCAATACGCTCAGTCGTGTTTTCACTTCGCACAGTCGGAAAATGATCATTTCGCCCCTGCTTTAATATTTTTCAGAAATTATTATATTTACCCACAATTTGTGACATATTACGAGGTGACCCCAAATTTCATTACGCACAGTCGGAATTCCAATACGTTCAGTCAGAAAATGACCAATTTAGGGGCTAATGTACGCAAAATTTATTAAAAGTGGTTCGAAAAAAGTAAAGAAGGATTCCGAAGTACTTATATAAGTAAAAAAATATATCTTAAAAATTATCAGCAAAGTATACCATGACAAAGTAGACGAAAAGACGAACACGTCGGCGCAAACGGATCGAAAAACGGAGCTATAACGAAGAAGATATGACAATTTTAAGACTGGAACTCGGCGCCAGCGCCGATAAGGAAGGGCCGGCACCGGCGCCGGTAAAGAAGACCGCACGCGGGCGCGCGTCACCCTTTACTGGCGCCGGCGCCGGCCCTTCCTTACCGGCGCCTGCGCCGAGTTCCGATCTTAAAATTGTCATATCTTTTTCGTTATAGCTCCGTTTTTTGATCCGTTTGCGCTGACGCATTCGTCTTTTCGTCTACTTTGTCATGGTATACTTTGCTGATAATTTTTCTGATATATGTATTATTTCTTCTTAAGCACAACATTAACTATCATCGACGTCTTGTTCGAAATTGCCTATCAACCACTAATTACATGTCTGTTGAAGAAGAATCTATTTGAAATTCATTGAAAGTTTCTATCATTTCCACCAATTTCACGTCCATTGACGAAGAATCTATTTGAAATTATCAAAATTTCCTATCAATATCAATATTAACTATCATTATCGACATTAACTATCATTGACTTCTTATTCGATAGTAAAACAAAGCAGGGCTAGGGCGGACCGTAGGGAACACAATGCACGCTATAGGGCTAGTACAAGGAGACGACGTCCCCCGACTTGATTAGTGCAAACACAGACTTGATTAGTGCAAACACATTTGGATTTCATGTACTGGTAGTCAACATAATTGTTAATTGTTCTGAGATTTAAAATGATGTGTGTGTCTAATAAGTTGTAACATTATGAGAAATGACGTGCGAACAATTTTGTTTGAAAATGAAACTCCAAAATAGAATCACTTTTGAAGTCCTGAAAATATGTTACAAAGATGTATATATTTTCACTTGTTATAAAAAAAACCTTTTAGGAGCAATCTCCGACGACAAACCGATCTCGCTTTTGAAGTATTGAAAATATGTTTCAAAGATGTATACAATTTCATTTGTCAAAAAAAACATCTTGTTGAGCAATCTTCGACGACAAACCGATCTCGTTGTTCTTAAAATAATTCACTAAATAGAATCCACGAGAATCATGATACACTAAAGGGCTAACGCACCCACAATTAGCACTAAAACCTAGACTAATTCCTAATGCCACTGTTCATCCTCTCACTTCTCCTGTCAAAATGTATCAGATTTCTTCTTTTCCTCTACCATGTACCCCCCAATTAGGGTTTTCGTGTTAGTCGTTTGAATTGTTAATTGTTCTGGGATTTAAAATGATGCGTGTGTCGAATAAGTTGTACCATTTACCCTCCAATCAGGGTTTTCATGTTAGTCATTTGAGGATTGTGGAATGCATTTCGGGCATCAGTTGTCGAAATGAATTAATTAGTGGAATCGGTGGAAATGATAGACAATGTTAGTGTATATGGAAAATCCCTGCTGTTTAAAACTAAAAAATCGACCTTTAGTGCACACTTTGAAGTCTTGATCTTCTTTAGTCTTTCCTCATCGCTCTTGTAGTCTAGTAGAAGATCGTCAATATGAAGTAGTTCATGTTTGTCGTCATCATTTACTGCACACTTTGAAGTCTTGATCTTCTTTAGTCTTTCATCATCGCTCTTGCAGTCTAGTAGAAGATCGTCAATAGAACTATTGTTTTGAGCAATCTCCGACGACAAACCGATCTTGCTTTTGAAGTATTGAAAAAATGTTTTAAAGATGACATTTTTTGAGCAATCTCTGACGACAAACCGATCTCGCTTTTGAAGTATTGAAAATATGTTGCAAAGATGTATACATTTTCATTTGTTATAAAAATAACATTTTTTGAGCAATTTCTAACGACAAACCGATATCGCTTTTGAAGTATTGAAAATATGTGTCAAAGATGTATACATTTTCATTTGTTATAAAAAAACACATTTTTAGAGCAATCTCCGACGACAAACCGATCTCGCTTTTGAAGTATTGAAAATATGTTTCAAAGATGACATTTTTTGAGCAATCTCTGACGACAAACCGATCTCGCTTTTGAAGTATTGAAAATATGTTTCAAAGATGTATACATTTTCATTTGTTATAAAAAAATAACATTTTTTGAGTAATTTCTGACGACAAACCGATCTCGCTTTTGAAGTATTGAAAATATGTTTCAAAGATGTATACATTTTCATTAGTTATAAAAAACACATTTTTTGAGCAATCTCCAACGACAAACCGATCTCGCTTTTGAAGTATTGAAAATATGTTTCAAAGATGACATTCTTTGAGCAATCTCCGACGACAAACCGATCTCGCTTTTGAAGTATTGGAAATATGTTTCAATGATGACATTTTTTGAGCAATTTCTGACGACAACCGATCTCGCTATTGAAGTACTGAAAATATGTTTCAAAGATGACATTCTTTGAGCAATCTCTGATGACAAACCGATCTCGATTTTGAAGTATTGAAAATATGTTTCAAAGATGTATACATTTTCATTTGTTATAAAATAAATATTTTTTGAGCAATTTCTGACGACAAACCGATCTCGATATTGAAGTATTGAAAATATGTTTCAAAGATGACATTCTTTGAGCAATCTCTGACGACAAACCGATCTCGCTTTTGAAGTATTGAAAATATGTGTTCAAAGATGTATACATTTTCATTTGTTATAAAATAAATATTTTTTGAGCAATTTCTGACGACAAACCGATCTCGCTTTTGAAGTATTGAAAATATGTTTCAAAGATGTTTCAAAGATGTATACATTTTCATTTGTTATAAAAACACATTTTTTAAGCAATTTCTGACGACAAACCGATCTCGCTTTTGAAGTACTGAAAATATGTTTCAAAGATGATATTCTTTGAGCAATCTCTGACGATAAACCGATCTCGCTTTTGAAGTATTGAAAATATGTTTCTACGATGACATTTTTTGAGCAATTTTGATGATTGTCAAATAAATTCTTCTTTAATGGACATGAATTTAGTGGAATTGATAGGTAAGTTTGAACAAGACATCGATGATAGTTAATGTCGATACATCTAACTATTTAGATTGGCGTCCAATTCATCTGTTAATTAGAATAGAAAATGCTTGATTATTTTACTATGGAATAAGAAGTTAATGATAGTTAATATTGATAATTTCAAATAGATTCTTCGTCAATGGACGTGAAATTGGTGGAAATGATAGAAACGTTCAATGAATTTCAAATAGATTCTTCTTCAACGGACATGTAATTAGTGGTTGATAGGCAATTTCGAACAAGACGTCGATGATAGTTAATGTTGTTCTTAAGAATAAATAATACATATATCAGAAAAATTATCAGCAAAGTATACCATGACAAAGTAGACGAAAAGACGAACGCGTCGGCGCAAACGGATCGAAAAACGGAGCTATAACAAAGAAGATATGACAATTTTAAGACCGGAACTCGGCGTCATGGTATACTTTTCTGATAATTTTTATGATATATTTTTTTACTTATATAAGTACTTCGGAATCCTTCTTTACTTTTTTCGTACCGCTTTTAATAAATTTTGCCTACATTAGCCCCTAAATTGGTCATTTTCTGACTGAACGTATTGGAACTTTGTCTGTGCGTAATGAAATTTAAGGTCACCTCGTAATATGTCATAAATTATGGGTAAATATAGTAATTTCTGAAAGATATTAAAGCAGGGGCAAGATCGTAAAGTTTTTTAAAATTCCGACTGTGCGAAGTGAAAACACGACTGAGCGTACGAGTTCAGCAAAAGCCTAAGTGATTACTCCCCGTCCCATCAGATCCATGTGATGTTAAAAAAAGGAACAGTTGTCTCAAAGCACTGAATGTCAAGGAAACCTCGGAAAATGGTGATAACTCATATGAGAAACCTTTTTCTCCACCGCCTTATCATCGATTCCAGTTACCTTCTTCTTCTTCTCCTCCGCCGGCGAGCTCGACTTCTCTGTCACGCTCCTTATGACTCCACTAGTATGGTTTCCAACCAACGGCACTCTAGAAGTGTCGCAGGCCGCGATTTGTCCAGCATGTGGCTGTTGGTTGTTCGTCGAAAAGCAGGGAAGACCAAAGCACTTGCCGAATACGGCGTCAAAGGGGCTGAAGATCAACGTTTTCATTGTGTTTTGCTTTTGACCGAAGAAGCTAGACCGAACTATTGAATAGAGTGATGTGCTTGTTGATGTTGATCCGCAAAGGGAAGAATCGGGGAGGAGGAAAAATTGTATTGAATACGAACGAAGGGAACGACGAGATCGATTGAGAGGAACATTGTCCCTTATGAGTTTTTTGTGTTCTGATCAGGTGGTTAAGATTTAGAAGACTGGGTGGGTTTATATACAGCTGAGGAAATTGGGAAAGACCGAGCCCAAAGCGGCTGAGCGGGGCGGCAACTTAAATTTTGGGAAATTCTTGACCCCTACGATTTTATTTTTTATTTTATGGAAGACATTTTGGGAAGCGCAGCCGCCACACAAGCGGTGCGCTAACTAATAGACCTTGTACACCAAGTAATTGAAATTTGGAATCATGTGTTGATCCTTTGGGTTTAGTTTTGACATGCAAAAAATATATTCTGCACATTTTTAATTAGAGAAAATTTGAACTTTTAAATTTCAACTAAGATTGATTAAAGCCTTATTTAAATTATGTTTAACTTGTTTTAATTTTAGTTTGACTACCTAACTAACATCATTTTATTTATGATTTCGAGGTTTTAATATGGTCAAAAGTAAGAATTATTGATTCATTCTTCAAATGAGGGGGAAATAGAAGCACTAGTGAGCCACTGCAACTTAATAATGAGCTAGTATAAGCTCCTAGTTCTATTAACAATAATCCTTATGAGGAAGAGCCTCCTTTAAAAGCTCCTCAACTTGAAGAGGTTAATACGCTAGAGTCACGGATGCTCAACATGGACTACTTAATTCGCGGTTCAGGTTTTTACGGCCCCCAATTGTGAAGTATCCAACTCAATGTGATGATATTAGACGGGCATGTATAAAACTTGTACCTTATCAGTTTCAAAAACATGAGTCCCCTCTCAATGACATCGTTGGTCAAAGGCGAAGGTTTCAGGCATCTTGGTTTAATAACTATTTTTTGTAGTAATTTGAGGCAAAAAGATTAAGTGTTTTTCCTTCCATGTTATCTCTTTAGCAAGAAGCCCATTAGGCGAGTTGATTCCACACATTTACTGTCAAAGGCTTTAATAGCTGGAAGAAGGTGAACGAGGGAAAAGGTTGTGCTTTTGTCAGCCATGAAGGTACAACTCCCAGCTCAGTACATAATTGTTCAGTGAGATGCTACGAAGATTTTAAGAATCAATCTTGTCACATTGAGAATGTTAAATACAAACAAGCCTCTCAACAAAATGCAAGTAACAGATTGCGCTTGAAACTTCAGTTGAAGTTATCAAGTGGCTTACATTTCACGCATATGCATTTAGAGAACATGATGAAAAATTTGATTCCAAAAATCAAGGAAATTTTCTTGAATTGCATAAATTGCTAGCATCTTACAACAAGGATGTTAGTGATGTGATGTTAGGAAATGCACCTCAAAATGCAAAATATACATCAAACAGACATTTAAAAGGAAATTCTATGTGTTTTTCTATGAGTGTGCAAGAAGCCGTTTATGATGAAATTGGTGACACAAAGTTTTGTTTGATAGTGGAAGACGCTTGGGATGAATAATAAAAAGGAACAAATGGCTATTGTTATCAGGTTTGTTGATTGTCAAGGATATGTGAAAGAGATTTTTGGATTTGATTCACATGAAAGATACGACTGCATCAACTTTGAACAAGAGATATCTTCTTATTTATTATACCATAAAGTTTATGTTTAGAACATTCGCGGTGAAGGGTATGATGGAGCTAGTAATATACGTAGAAAATGGAATGGGTTTCATGCCTTGTTTTTAAGGGAATTCCTTATTTTTATTATGTTCATTGCTTTTCCCATCAGTTGCAATTGAATCTAGTGTTGCATATAAGGGATTGAATGAGGTGCATAGTTTTTTTATGAATATAAACTTAGTTGTGAATGTCATTGACTCTTCTTGCAAGGGTAAAATGAACTACAAGCAGCTCAACTCGTGAGAGTTTTCATCTAGCTGAACTTGGAGAGCTTGAAGTGGAAAGGGGGCGATCAAACATTTTTTGCAAAGACCGGAAGGTACTAGATGAGTTCACATTTTAGATCTATTTGTAGCTTGATGAGCTTTTTTGGTCCTGCAAGTGTGGTAACAAATAGCATTGCTATTAAAGTTTCAACAACTTCTCAAAAAGGTGATGTAGAGTTTTCTCTGAGATTCTTATTATCATTTGATTTTGTATTTGTGATGCATGTGTGAGAAATCAGGGGGATAATGGAATGCTTTGTCAAGCGCTACAAAAGAGATCTCACGATTTTGTGAATGCTTTCTACTAAAAAGACATTAACTCAAAGACTAAGATATTAAGGGTGGCATTCACTTTTGAATAGTGTTACTCCTTTTTATCGAAATCACAACATTCAAGTGTCATATTTGAGCAGAACTTACACTGATATCATTCGATCTCGCCGTAGGAAAGAAACCGCAAGTGTTGAGCATCACTATCGGGTTAAAGTATATATTTCTTCTATTGATCGCCAGTTGCAAGAGTTCAATTGCGGATTTGGTGAGTCGGTCACAAAACTTCTTTCACTTACTCTTACTTTGGATCATAGAGATTCATACAAGTCCTTTACTATTTATGACATATGTAAACTAGCAGAAAAGTTTTATCCTCCAGATTTTTCAAAGCAAGAACATATTTAGTTGAGGGAGCAGTTGCAACACTATAAGAGATAGACGTTTTTTGCCATTAACATTTGGGAAATGCTTGCTCCATTCCCACATTATGCAGAGGGCTGCAAGAAACTGAGAAATGAAAATATATTCTTGGTTTATAGGTTAATTCAATTTGTTTTGACTCTTCCTATTTAACAGCAACATGTGAAAGGGCATTTTTGGCAATGAAAATTGTAAAACAAAACTTCGAAGTGGTGTGAATGATGAGTTTCTTAAGAGCTACTTGATTGTCTATATCAAAAGGAAATTTTTTGAGACTTTTTCTACAAACAAGATCATAGATGATTTCATCTATAAAGGAAAGGCATGCACACCTTAGTTTGAACAAGATAAAATATTCTATGTAGTTGGTGTACTTCATGTCTATTTGCTTAACTAGTTTTGTTCTTTCATCTTTAACTATGATTAGTTATAGTTTTTAATGGTCATGTGACATCTATGTTTTTATATATTTATGCATTGTTCTTATTTTTCTTGGTGAAGACCTATTGAAGCCTTTTTGTGTCAAGAGTTCATTTGCTATTTCTTAATCCTATACCACATTAGCAACACTTGATTTACTGTCTCTTCTTTGGTATTGGCATTGATGTATGAATAGAATACATATTTTAAGATTTTTGAAATACAAACTTACTATAGGATGATTGTAAAATCTTGATAATTTAAAAGATAGAACATTAAAAAAGTCTCGCCCCCCCCCCCCTCCCCTCTAATATCATTTCCTCACTTGGCCCTGCACACAAAGTGACAAGTTCAGCCGAGAAGGGGTGTGTTTGAAGGATTCGAACTCAGGGCCTCTTGCTCCCATACACCACCAACTCTACTAGGTTAGGGCCATACTTCTTCAATTTGGGTGAGAGAAGAGAGGTTTTGTTTTCCTAAAAAAAGTTTCCTATTATGAAATAAGATATATTCACAGAGCAGGTTAAAAAATCTTTGAAAAGACTAATGAGAGTTTTTAGGTATAACTAAAATTATGAATGATATATTGGTAAGATAGTCATTTTATATTCCTCCTAAATTTTTATTTACTTTTTTGTAGCTTGACAAATTAATACTCCTATCTTGATATGGCTACCATTTGTTATTTGATGTCAATCTCATTCTAGAGTAATGGTGACCACAGTCTGGTTCTGGTTTGATTCCAGTTCCACTAATTCTGATACCAGACAAGAGAATTTGGAACCGGTTAAGATCAGTTTATGGGCAGTTCCAAATCCTAAGGTTGTATCCAGCTTTGGAAGGACCGGTTTCGGTTCCAATTCCAATTCCAATTCAGCTCCAGATTTGGTTTCAGTTTTGAATTTTTTTGAATTTTTTCGATTTTTAATTTTCATAATGGAAGGCAGAAGTTAATAGTTGTTTTGACCAAATTCGTGGCGGTTCTACCGATTTTGGTTCTGGTTCTACATACTCAACCTCACACCAAACGTACCGGTTCCAGTTCAACCGATTCCAAGATGGTTCAGGTTCTTAGTCGGTTTCGGTTCGATCCCAAATCTCAAAGGACATATTCGGATTCATTTGGTAAGTGTCGATTCCGGTTCCAATCGGTTTCGATTCAGTCCCAGCAGTTCAGGTTGGAAGTTAGAACCAGTTTCAGTGGCCACCATTATTCTAGAGGAAGCTTTGCAAATTCGCGAAATCCCACTGTTATGTGCCCTGATGTCAAGCTTTTGGAAACATGAATTCCCGGATCATGAAGATGCGCATATCTCACCTTTTGTTGAAGAATGTCGTTTTTGGCTGTGTCATTTTTATGGCTAATCTGTACAGTATTGATACTCCTTAATTATCTAGATTACTCAACTATATGTAGAGTGAGATTTCAATAGAGGAGTTCTTTTGGGAAAATTCTAATATGTAAAATATCATATTATTATTGCATTCCTGATCAATTTCAAATGTAATTTTTTTTATATTTAATAAAACGTTTATTCAGTATGAGGTGAAGATTGTTCAATTTAAATAGATATAAAATTGTTTTATTAATTGTAAGAATTTTTTGATCTATGTAAATGTTTTGTATTTGTAAAGACTTCATGATATAATACAACAATTTTAGTATAGCCCCTCCGGTCCTCCATGAGTAAAAAATTCACATCTAAAACATTTTAATTGAAATAAAGTTCTGTTAGATTTGTACTGAAACAAAGTTAGTGTTCCACATTCTCAACAACTAGAGTTGATTACACTTCATTATATAGCTCAAATCAATATAAAAAGGGAGAATATCTTCAGTTGGATTTCCAGAGATACAGTAGGAAAAAAGGAAGAGAAACTGTCTGTTGGCTTGACTGGATCTGGGATAAACTTTTAGAAAATGATCACTTGGGATTCCCAAGGCGGAGCCAAAAGAAAACTTCGGGACGCAATTTTATTTTAATAATAATATATAATATCAATGTATAATATAAAATAATACTCCCTCCGTTCATTAATATCTGTCGTTTTAGGATGTGATTCTTGTTCAAAAATATCTGTCATTCTAGCTTTTTGACACACTTCTTTCCACTTTTACCCCTACTATTCAATATAAAAGTAATTATTATCTAAATGGAAAAGTAAAAAGTAGGGGCACATGCGTCATTGTCCTACTTTTCTTAACAAGTGTGCAAGTTTCTAAAATGACAGTTATTGTTGAACGGAGGGAGTAATAAATAGTTAAAGTAAAAATACTTACTATATGATTTTATGGTTACTTTTCATATAAACAATTATAAGTTGCATGTATATATATACTACCTCCGTCCCGTCATAAGTGCCTTGTTTGCTTTTTGGCACGTTTTTCCACCTCAATATTAAACATATAAGGTAAAATAATTTTATAAAACTAAATTTTGTATTATATAGTTTATCATGTAAGGAATCATATGTAAAACTTAAATTTTCAAAATTAATTTATCTTATATGTTAAAAATTGAAGTCAAACGACATATCCAAATAGTAAATAGGACGGTCAAGGTGGGACGGAGGGAGTATATTTCTAATTGTTTATATATATATATTTATTATTATATAAAAAAATAAACAATTAGATATATATATACATGCAACTTATAAATAATTTAAAATCAAATTATAGTAATATATATGGTGACAATAACAAGAACTTATTAACTTAATAAAAATTACAGCAAGATAAACACATTTTTTTAGAAAGTCCCAACAAGATAAAAGCAAACTTGAATTCAAATTATGATTATAACTATCCAAACGTCAAAATATAGGAGTTTAATAACACCAATTAATGTATAATGTTTTAAATGTAGCTTACTATTAGCTCAGTTGGCTTTTTTGCTTTGAAACATTATACACTCGTGAGTCCCACATCATGAACTACTAGAAATAAAGTACAATTTGTGATATCTACACCGGAGAATATATTTGGGAAAAGGAACGCGCGGCGCGTAGGCCCCCTTTTATAGGGATTTCACCTCCTCGGTGAACTCCTCACCGCTGTTACGATTCTCCATCTTCAAGGGATAAATCATCTCGCAGTATCGCTCCAGCACTCTCAACAGTGGTGTCGTAGCTTGCCTTGGAAAAATCATCTCACAATTTGTTCCAACCCTCTCCGGCCAGCGGTGGCGGCGTAGAGTGCCTTGGAAGGAGTACAAAAGCGTGGCGCCACGTGAAGATTACAAAGAAGGAAAAAACGGTGTCTGATTGGGAGATTGACAGAAGTTTCCCAGCGGTGAACGTTCCTGACGACTTTGGAAGGATGGAAACTGCTTCTAAACCATCGTATAGTGAAGCTGTTTCCCGGAAGAAAGATATAGCTCCCGTGGTACCATCTGATGAAGAGATGTTGGATCAAGAGGAAGTTGAGGAAGATGAAGACCTGGCAGATGAAGATCCCCTTTGCCCAGTAGTGCGGTTTCCTAAGGAATGGATTCAGGAGATTAACAAAGAATGGAGGAATGCGGTTATTGTCAAGCTGGTTAGGTAAGACATTTCCGATTCAGATTCTTACGGAAAGATTAAACCAAAGATGGAAAACCAAGGGGAGGTTTGAGGTTCCTTGGTGGGGAATGGTTACTTTTCGGTCAAGTTTGGATTGAAAGAAGACAGAGACATGGCGTTGTATGGTGGTCCTTGGATGATAGGGGATCATTATTTAACTGTAAGAAGGTTGGTTAGAAATTTTGATACCAGATCAGAAGCTTTAGCCAATTTAGATGTCTGGACTAGGTTTCCTGGTTAGGTAAGACATTTCCGATTCAGATTCTTACGGAAAGATTAAACCAAAGATGGAAAACCAAGGGGAGGTTTGAGGTTCCTTGGTGGGGAATGGTTACTTTTCGGTCAAGTTTGAATTGAAAGAAGACAGAGACATGGCGTTGTATGGTGGTCCTTGGATGATAGGGGATCATTATTTAACTGTAAGAAGGTTGGTTAGAAATTTTGATACCAGATCAGAAGCTTTAGCCAATTTAGATGTCTGGACTAGGTTTCCTGGTTAGGTAAGACATTTCCGATTCAGATTCTTACGGAAAGATTAAACCAAAGATGGAAAACCAAGGGGAGGTTTGAGGTTCCTTGGTGGGGAATGGTTACTTTTCGGTCAAGTTTGAATTGAAAGAAGACAGAGACATGGCGTTGTATGGTGGTCCTTGGATGATAGGGGATCATTATTTAACTGTAAGAAGGTTGGTTAGAAATTTTGATACCAGATCAGAAGCTTTAGCCAATTTAGATGTCTGGACTAGGTTTCCTGATTTGAGGGCTGAGTTTCTGACCAAAAACTGCCTATCAACAATAGGCAATAAATTGGGGAAATTTCGCAAGGTGGAGGTTGCAAGATCCAGGCTGGGAAATCCCCTGAGTGGGAAGGTTTGCATCAGTATAGATCTGTCAAAACCTTTGATTGAGAAAATTAGAATTTTCAATGGGATTCAGAGGGTGGAGTATGCAGGTCTTCATCTTCTTTGCTTCAGTTGTGGAAGATATGGGCACCATGTAGAAAAATGTCCTTTGAGAGAAAATGAAGAGGTGATTATTAATGATGGCGGGTATAAGATGGTTCAGTAGTGCGAAAGAGGATGGTTTAATTTTAAAGGAGAATTTTGGACCATGGATGAAGTAAGTAGAAGGAAGAAAACTTACAACAGAAGGACATCGGATGCTTCAGGGGTGAAGGATTTGATATCTGGGGACAAGAAGAACTAGATTGTGGATGAAGAACCTAGTCATGGGAATACAGAGGAGCTGGAGAAAAAACAAGAAGATGTATCTCAGAGCATCACAGTTCTAAATAACGGATTTGAAGCTCTTGAAATGGGTTTGGAAGAGAAGGCTGATCATGAAGCTGACAAAATGAGGGAAATCACTGAACCGGAAGATAATGAAATTGTTCAAGAATTGCAAGCAACAGAGAGAGACTAAGGACATCCTAAAGGATAAGATGGACTCTGGGGGGCAAAGGAAAGCAGTGAAGCAAGTGGAAACAAGCTCTTTCCAGCTAAGTTTTCTAACCTTAATCCTCATTCGGAAAATGTTCAGATTATTAGTAAGATAAAATGATTGAGTAAAAATGTGGAGAAAACACCCAAGTCTAGTGATGATGCTTTGCCTACTGGTGAGAGTTGATGTTTCATATGTGTGAAATTGTGTTGATCCTACTTATATGATATATTGATGGTTGGGAACCTTAAAATATTGTCTTGGAATGTGAGAGGGGCGGGGAAAAATAGTTTTCTTCCTTCCATTAAAAATCTTTTGCTTCTGCATAAACCGGATGTTTTGTTCATTTGTGAGCCTAGAGTGAGTGGTCAAAAAGCTAATAATATCATGTTAAGGATTGACTTTCCTTTTTCCTATAAAGTAGATGCCATAGGATTTAGTGGTGGGCTTTGGCTTTTCTGGAAAATCAATGTGTCTGTTAGTATTATTAAATCTGAGGATCAGTTTATCCATACTGCAATAGGTTTTGATAATATTAACCTATTAGGCACTTTCGTCCATGCAAAGCCTCCTAGTATCGATAGGATCATACTTGGGAACCGTTTGAACCAGTTTGCTCCTATCGATAATGAAATTTGGTTTTTGACAGGAGACTTTAATTCCATTCTTTCTTTAAGGGATAAAAAGGGGGAATTAGAGATCTTAATAAAGGTAGTACTACCTTTAGAAATGGGGTTCATTAATGTGGGCTGAGGGACCTTCCTTCAAAAGGAGTTAACTATACCTGGACAAATAGATCTATATTTGTGAGGTTGGATAGAACTTTAGTTTCAGCCAATTAGACTGATTGTTTCCCTTTAGTTCGGTAGAGAATCTACCCAGAATTTGTTCTGACCACTCTCCAATAATTTCTTCTTTTTGTCTTTCCCCATCTCTACCTAGCAAAGCTAAACCTTTTAGATTTCTAATAGCTTGGGCTGATCATCCTAATTATAAGGAAACAATAGAAAAGACTTGGAAATCTTGCTGGGATCTTGGGCACAATTTAGAGAACATGAGTTCTACTCTAAATGAATGGAATAGAAGAGTTTTTGGAAACATTTTTCCATTAAAAGATGTTTGGAAGCTAGGTTGGCTGGTATCCAAAAAAGCTTGGAAAGAAAGCAGGGTGTATTCTTAAGAGATCTTGAAATTCAATTAAGGAAAGACTATAAGGACATTTTATTAGAGAGGAGATATTTTGGTTTCAAAATTTTAGGGATAAGTGGATTAAGTTTGGTGATAAGAATTCTAATGATTTTCATAGGAAGGTTGCCATAAGAAGAGCTAGATCTAAGGTGATTAGATTAGAAGATAATAATGGCTCTATTGTGGAGGGTGGGGAGAACCTTTTGGCTTTAGCTAGAGATTATTTTGTAGATCTGTTTCAGGACAAGTAGCAGGAACCTCTAAATCATATTGGTCATGACTTCCCAGCTTTAGGGAGTTCTGAAAAATTATTGGTGTCATCTTTGCCTACAATTGATGAAGTTTGGGATGTTCTGAAATGCATGAATAATTTCAAGGCTCCTGGTAAAGATGGGTTTCAAGTGAGGTTTTTAAGAACCATTGGAACTTGATTAAAGATAAAGTCTATGAATTTGTGAAGAGGGTTTTGAGAGTTCAACTATGGATAGAAAGTCTAACTCCAGCCTTCTTTGTCTCATTCCCAAAATACCTTGTCCTTTGAATATGAAACATTTCAGACCTATTGCACTCTGTAATGTTTCAATAAGATTGTTGCAAAGCTATTAGCAAATAGAATTAAATCATTCATGCCTAAGGTAATATCTCCTCGACAGTGTAGTTTTGTCCCTGGAAGAAATATTCAAGACAACCATATTCTCATGCAAGAGGTAATTTATTCCATGAACAAAACCAAATGTAAAGATGGCTGTGTAATTCTTAAGATAGACCTTGAAAAAGCCTATGATAAAATTTCTTGGGCTTTTGTTAGGGAATCTCTCAACTGTCTTAGCCTTCCTCCCATTTCATTAACTTAGTCATGTCTTGTGTGAATTCTGTTAGTATGAAGGTACTATGGGAAGGATCACAGTCTGAAATATTCTGGCCAAGTAAAGGTTTAAGGCAAGGAGACCCATTATCCCCTTATCTATTTGTTATTTGCATGGAAAGACTGTCACATTTAATCAATAATGTTGTCTTGAGTAAAGTATGGAGTCCCATCAAACTTAGCAAAGGTGATCCAGCACTCTCTCATCTATTTTTTGCGGATGATTTGGTGCTACTGGGAAGTGCAGATATTTCTAATGTGATGAATATAATGAGTATACTACATGATTTCTGTAAAGTGTCTGGGGAACAGTTGAATTTAGGAAAATCTAAAATCCTATTTTCTAAGAATATTAGCACTAGTAGGAAAATTGAGATTAGTAGACAGGTTGGAATTCCTTTGGCTGATAATTTTGGGAAATACCTTGGTATCAATCTCATTGAGAGGAAAACAAAAGTTAACAATTTTAGAGATTTGGTGAAAAAAGTGGAAACAAGATCAGTGGTTGGAAAGCTAGATCTTTATCCTTTGCTGGAAGGCTGGCTTTAGTTAAATTTTTTCTAAACTCAATACCTATTTATAACATGATGACTCAGAAGCTCCCTATCACTGTTTGTAATAAACTTGAAACAATGTCCAAAGATTTTCTATGGGGACATGGAAGCAATGAGAGGAAACTGCACACCTTAGCTTGGAATTTGATTACTAAACCCAAGAAGGAAGGTGGGTTGGGAATTAGAGAACTAAGACCAATGAATAAAGCTTGCTTAGCTAAAATATCTTGGAGATTTATTTATGAGTAGGAGGGTTTATAGGCCTTATGGCTAAGGGTATTGAAGAGTAAGTATAAAAATCTAAATACTAGACTTGCCTCTAGCACTTGGATTAACATTCTGGAATCTAAAGATCTAATTGATAGAGGAGCTAGATGGAAATTAGGTAACGGGGAGACTATCAATTCTAGATGGATAGTTGGCTGACAAGCAACCCACTAATTAATTTTGCTAGACATCCTGAGAGAGTGGATAAGGATAGGACAGTGAACAGTTTTTGGTGTAACAAGGAGGGATGGAAGTGGAACCTCCTAAGCAAGTTCCTTCCTGATAATATACTTGACATGCTTGCAAGCAAAGGAAATTTTGACACTAATATTAAAGACTCGATTGTTTGGCCAGCAGATAAAACTGGAGCTCTTACTGTTTCTTCAGCTTATGAGATGTTAAGAACTCATGGTAGATAGGATCCCATCTGGAAATATATTTGGAATCTGCAAGTGGTCGAGAAAGTTAAAACCTTTATTTGGATGGCTGCACATCAGGGTCTCAAAACTAAAAGTTTCTTAGCAAGCCTTAATCTGTTACATTCTAACACGTGTGATTATTGTGATGGCTTGGAAAATACTTGTCATGTGTTAAGGGACTGCAAGGTCAGTAAACAGATGTGGAAATATCTTCTGAATGGGGTATTCGACCATAATTCTTTCTTTAGTCTAAATTGGTATGATTGGTTATCTATGAACCTCAATTGTTCTGTTTTATTGGATATGTTTAAAGCAGCGTGCTGATATCTTTGCTGTAACTTGTTATTCTCTATGGAAGTGGAGAAATTTGAAGTTCCATAATAATCTATCTAAAATAGACATGCCACAGATGTTTCTTCATGGAAATTTTCAGAGGTATCTCACTGATAAAGCTCGTGGAGTCCGGCTTGAAGGGCTGAGGGTGCAAGATCAACAACTTCAATGGGAGCCACCTCCTGATGGTTTTGTGAAGGTGAATGTAGATGCAGCAGTGGACAACAGAGGCATTGTAGCTGCTGGTGGATGCACTGAAATCCAAGAGGTGAATGGAAGGGCGGATTTACTCAATTCATGGGTAAATCTGGAGTTCTAGAGGCTGAGATTTGGGTGATATATGACGGTCTTAGAGCAGTAAAGGAAGCCAACTACAAACTAATTATATTGGAATCCGATTCCTAGCAAGCGATTGATTTGGTCCAAAAAGAGAATGATGGGAACTCTCCTCTTGAAGGCTTAATAAGAGGCTGTAGAGATAGTTTTCATTTTTTTTATGTTTGCACCATTAAAAATTTATAGGGACTGTAATAAAGTAGCAAATGGAGTAGCCAAGTTTGGATTAGGTTATAATAGGGGTTACATACGCTTAGTAACCCCCTGGCCCTGAGTGCTGTACTACTTGGATAATCTAGGATCAAATTGATCCTGGTGATTAATGAGCAAAGTTTTCATTTCTGATAAAAAAAATGTAGCTTACTATTTACGCTTGTAATACGAACAAACTAAAATAGACTAAGGGAAATTCACGATATACCCCTGTTTTCTTTCGTAATTCACAATTTCCCCTATAGGTTTTCATAATTCAAATTTAAACATGCTTAAATGTTGTCCAAAATTGATAAACTTTACATGGACCATGCTAAAGTGTTATATTTTGGTCCAATATTAAATTTAAAGTTTTTTAAGCTCATATGTGACATGTGGGACCCAATGAACATGTCACAATTTTCATTAGGTCCCACAGGTCACAGGTGAGCTTAAAAAACTTCAAATTTGATATTGGACCAAAATATAGCACTTTAGCATCATCCATATAAAGTTTCATCAATTTTGGACAACATTTAAGTATGTATAAAATTGAATTACGAAAACCAACAAGGGTATATTGTGAATTACGAAAGAAAACAGGGGTATATCATGAATTTTCCCATAGACTAATACTAATTAAAAATAATAACTATAATAATAATTACTTTAGATAATTTAAACAAATCAAAATATAAAAATGGACAGTTTGGGGGGCTGGACCCCTAACAATAAGCATGGCTCAGCCACTGCTTGGGGTCGAGGGTTTGATTTCGACTGTTGACAACTTGACATTGTCGATGTAACGTGTAGGACCATTTTTTTCAATGACCACCCAACACTACTTCTCAATCGTGCATTTGTCTCTGATTGAACCCCCCCTTTCGCGTACTCGTGGTCGTCTTTCTATTCTGTTTGAGGTAGAGCTGATCATAATGTGTCCGGCCCGGCAGCCCGGTCCGACCCGGCCCGTAAAAAAGCCCGACGAGCCCGAACCCGATAGGGCTTCCGGGCGGGCCTGGACATAAAATTAGGCCCGAATGAAAAACCGGGCCGGGCCGTGGCACATTTTTTGAGCCCGTGGGCAAATCCGGCCCGGCCCGATTTTATATTATTTATTATTATATTTTTAAAATGTAATATATACATATTTAATTTTATATAATATATACAAAAATTATATATTATATAAATTTTAAATAAGTTATATATATATTATAAATCTATATTAAAATTATTAATTTAAAATTTTTTTTTTTTTAATTTCTTAAAAATTAAAAAACTGGGCCGGCGGGCCGGGCCGGGCTTCGGCAAAGTCTGGAAAAAACCGGGCCTAGCCCGGCCCAGCATGTAAAAAACTGGGCTTGGTTTTTGAAAATAGGCCCGACGGGCCTAAAATTTTCATCTGGCCCGGCCCGAACCCGGCCCACCCGCCCGAATGATCACCTCTAGTTTGAGGTCTCCAACATCATGCCAAAACCATGGAGTCTAAAGTCGTTCATAAACACAGCTGGGACTAGTCAGGTATATACCCATGAAATATCTTTGATTACACACAAGGAGAAAGAAGCTACAAGGCCTCATCTACATTAGCGAAATAATATATGGTGGATCAGCCCTTTCACCACTTACACCCAGTTTTTGGCAAAAAGATTCAATATCCACAACTAAAGGATTTGAGACGGCAAGTCAAAAAGAGCACATGCCTCGAATCAACCGCCTAATGAAACCTCCAACTGAACATGAAATTCTGTCATCCCGTGCAAAATGCAAGACGAAATGAATCAGGGACTCGATTAAACAGTCGATAACATTAACCACTTTGTTTAGTGTACAAGACAAAACAGTTTCGACAAAAGTAAGAAACAACAATCACTACTGGCAAAAAAAAGCGCATCTGGTAAACAATTATCCAAAGCAGAAAAGTAATAATGTCAAGTACAAAACACAACACAGAATACGAGTATTACAATTTAGAAATCCTTGGAACGAGAACATCACAGAAAACTGTTTTTTTTTTCACTTGGAGCAATAATCAGCGCTGGACATCAAAACCGACCCAAGCAAAGGACTCAATAAACAAACAGCATGCCTTCCAAAAAAGGAGGCCTTTTTATAATCACGGGCTTCCAGATCGCTCCTGAAAAAACAATACATACGCAAGTTAGAAACCCACAAAAGCCTACCAGCTGCACTACCATATAACATGACAGTTTATACATTATACGTCAAGACAAACTATGAGGAATACTCGGCCACACTAACACCCAAACCAGAACAGGAAAAATATGGGTCTGCATCACACAGCTCTACTAAGACTTAAGTTACCTTGCGGGGAGACCTTGATAAAGACCTTGACCTTGACAGTGACCTGGCTCTGCTGCATTATAATATAAAGAGAATTGACAGTCACCAAACAAGACATAGCAAATACCGCAAGCAACAACTGACTGAATCAACGATGTCCAGTTACCTTTGTGGTTTTATGGGGGAAGCAGATATTGACCTCGATCTTGACCTCGACCTTGATCTGGATCTTGATACTGATCTATCCAACGATTTGCTGATACAAAATAAGATCAATTTCATTAAACAATAATGATATATAGGATAGATCATTAAACAATTAAATAGGTATTTACCTTCTATTCCTTCTTGGGCTTCTACTTCTACTGCGACTCCTACTACGCCCCCTGGAACTGCCCTCATACCTCTTCACCTGTAGAAAGTAGACACTCTTATCACTCTATTTTGCAACAGATCACATAACACCAAATTCTTAGAATTTACACTTTAAAAACTTGTGTCACGAGAATAATATGACAAGAGAACAGACAGATTAGTGATTAAGTCACAACAGATCATTCACATTTCAGATTAAAGAAAACCAGATATCAACCAAAAGCTGGACAAAGTCCAGAAAGCCAGCAGAAGGTGGGAGTGGAAACTTACCCTGATTGAGGTCTGAGCCCAAGGGTTTCTGAATTCAGTGTCATCAAGCTTGCGAATCTAAGTGACAGACAAACACAGACGAACGAACAATAAAGTGACAACCAAACAGTGAAGCTAGTTTGCTGCAAATCAACAAACAGGAACTTACTGCATATTTCATATCATCTTGTGTCGTATAGTCAACCAAGCCAAAAGTTCCTGCATGAATAAACATTTAAACTTCTCATTAAAAAATTCTTATATAAGAAAAGTCAAACCTAATGCTAAGGCAAATCAAGCTTAATATGATTCTTGAACAAAATCAAACTCCAACAGAGATGCATTTTCTCTATTCTAGTTTATACAACAAAAAACATGTTTTGGGTGGAACAGAACAGAACCCACCTATGAAAATGAATAATACAACCCAAAGGATACAGATCTCATAAGCAATAAGTAGCATCATACTGTTAAAAGTGAGTCTATATAGCCTTACTTCTCCCAATACCCCATACTAGAATTAATAATGCCAATTGAAAGTGCGATAGAAACTAAGTTATGAAAAAGCTGATTTGGTGCTAAGACGAAAAAAATGAGAAAACTAGGGATACAGATGGATGCATCAGATTGTGGAAGCAAACCTTCGCTATCCCTGGAGACTTCAGCAAAGCAAACATCCCCAGCTTTCCGCATATGATCCTGACAAAATATTAACCTCCAAGTCGATCAACTTATGTCCTCACTTATACACAGCACACTAAAACATTAACTATTAACGTCCATCATTCATAGCTCAGCATACTAAAACTCACCTTTAAATCCTGCCATGAAGCAGAGGAAGGCAGTCCTCGTACAATGACTGGATAATCATTCAAAACCGGCACAGAATCAATTAAAAGAATAGTGATGATTGGTAAGAAATAATCACTCAACAAAATCGTGACAAATACTAATGTCCACCCAGTTATCACACCTCTATACTCTGAATGACGTGAAGCACCAAAACGTCCTCCACCTCCTCCCCCGCCTCCACCTTCTCCCCTGCCTCCCCCACCATGGCCGCGACGATCGTTAGTAGATGAACCCCTACCACCATGGGCAAGTTCAACCTAAATCGAGAAGGCAGCATCAGTGCATTAGAAATAAAAAACTCGTACTTTTGTATGTAGCAATTTATTACCCTCAGGCGACAGCCATCAAAGTTGTGCCATCAGGCCTCTGATTGCGTCATCTGCATCTCGGGGACTCTCGAACTGATAACACATTTTGGAGATGTTAGCACTGCACCATGATACAATCTTTCATGACATTAATGAAGATTAAGATACCTCTACAAAGCTGTAGCAAGGAGGACGAGGTGGTAACTTCAACTCAATGTCCAAGATGCGCCCATACTGCAACATAACCAAAAGACAGGAGCATTTTGTATTGAACATAAGAAAACATCAGCAATACCAAGTAAAAGCAGGACAGTAAAATGATGGTCAATACTCAATAACATTCACAAATGAAACCCATAGTGCATAATCTCCTAATGCTCATAAACTAATACTAATTATCTTTGCAGTTCTATCGAATAACAAATGTCAATATATACTTCATGTTATCCTCTTCTTCAACTAATATTTCATCTTCAAGCGTGAATATGGAACCAATCTCTTCCTTGGGGGTTAAATGAATTAAAAAGACATGCGTATTAAAGTAATATTTGAGGGCCAATAGCCCAAAAATTATGTGCCATACCAAACGAAGAACAGACTTGACTCTCCAGCACAAATTTACAGGCTATACCTTGTAGAACAAATCTTCAATTTCCCGCTCCTTGATATCTCCAGGTAGGTTCCCAACATAAATGGTGCGAGAAAAACGGCTACTCATGGTCACACTATAGAAACCTGTGCAATACGGGACCCATATAAACATGAAGCCATTTATAAATGAAGACAAAATAATCAAAGAAGCTACTAACTACAGACCCCTCCACATGTATCATGACTATAAATATATCAAAGGCGAAGAAACACAAAAATGCTATGAATCAAACCAAGTAAGCAATCCCCGGGGTGAGCAGTGCTCCAGAAGCTCCATTGCTTATATGTTCCAAGATGCTCCAAAGCTATAATATATTTGTCAAAACATTTGGACTCCCAGGCTCTATCAAAAAATTTCGCAGATGCATTGCTTTCCAAAGATGAGCAAGAACCTCCATAACTATTAAAAAATCAAAACTCCACCCTGGACCATCCCACTCCCTCTCCACATCACTATGTATGAATCCAACGCTCATTTTTCTCCAAGCGCTTGCCATCTATCATAAAAAAGCATATGAGATGAATAACAGCCACATAAAATTGGTGTGGTTACTTTAGATGTATGTTTTCAAGTGAAAGTCAAGAAAGGTTTAAAATAATGTCGTAGAAAATACCAGCTGAAGGTGTCTCCACAAATGATTTTATCATCATCTTTCTTTTCTTTCTCTGTATATGACACAAATCAATTATCATATCTTGTTGCTTTTTCTCTTACATATTTTTCACTCGCTAATTTTTCTAGGTTTTTTGAACTACAAAAAAAAAGAATGGGGCTTCAGAAAAAAATGAGCGGAAACTCTGCACGCAATTGACAGAGGACAGTTCGTATCATGTCCACTATAAGCAGGTAATTTTTTGCATTCATTCGCAACCAGTAAGCCTCAGTCAAAGAAATAGAAACGGGGAATTACATAGGAGCAAACATGGATCGATCCAGAATATTCTAGAGCAAACAACCATCATAGAAACACAGCACAACGGCAGAAGAGAATAAAGGTTTACAAAAATCATTACTGAAGAAAAAGATGTCAATAATCTATAACAGCAAACGCAGAATTTGAACACACTTCAACAGTTATATAGTAGCTTCAAGTCACCGTTCGGAGTAAGATTACACAAAGCGTAAACGATGCCCAGATATTACTATGTAATATGACAACAAAAACAAGACACAGAAGCACGAGCCATGAATCTTGGTAACATATTCCATAGTACCCATGACTACTAGCATAATCATTGTTTCCAGAATAAAAGATCGCCATTTTACACAGACAACCTTCTCTGGTCGCGCAAATTTGCGGGTCAACCGGCTAACATTTGAGCGGGTCTACATCGAGAACAGAAAATAGCCAATGCAATACATCTCATCGTAGTAGAACGCAAGAAGCCCATATTACATATTTAGGAAAAGGGTGAAGTTCAATGAGGCAAGAAAGAAATACACATGAATTACCGGAGCAAAAACCAAGGGAGCGGGCCGAGCTAATTGGAAGAGATGAATACGCCTCCGAATGAATCTGACTTCCGATAAGTGGGACGACTATTGTTACCTCCTCCGCCGAAGCTAGAAGACCACGGTTAGTTCAGAGAGTTTTGTTTTAGGGTTTGCGGAAAAATGAAAAGAAAAACGTTAGAGCGAACGGAAGAACGAGAAAGGACACTAGTATGAATATCTTTTACAGGTCGTTTGTGAATTGTTATTCGGTCACCCGATTATCTAAATATTTGATAAAATCAAAATATATGTAGATATTTGATTATAGTCTTTATTTGTTATTTTTATTAATATTTTAGTTATATTAAATGATAATATATATATATACATATTAATTTATAAATAATTTATATAAATATTAAAAATTATAGAAATAAATCATTTTATTATGAGTAAATATATTAAAAGTTATACATCTAAATAAAATATTATGTATTAGTATTTTATATAAACAATAAAAAATATGTTATACTTAAAATAAGGTTTTTTTTAGTTTTGAATGGAATAAATAATACCACTAAAATAAAAAATAATAATTTTTACTGACTATAGGTGAATATATAAGCATATAGCTATCACTTACTATTTTAATATTATATATTACTCCCTCCGTTAATTAATATCTGTCGTTTTAGGATGTGATTCTTGTTCAAAAATATCTGTCATTCTAGCTTTTTGGCACACTTCTTTCCACTTTTACCCTTACTATTCAATATAAAAGTAATTATTATCTAAATGGAAAAGTAAAAAGTAGGGACACATGCGTCATTGTCCTACTTTTCTTAATAAGTGTGCAAGTTTCTCAAATGACAGTTATTATTGAACGGAGGGAGTATTCAATTTTTTATAAAATAGTTAGTTTATTTTCTTTTAAACATATATTTTTAGTCAAAACAATACATTCTATTAAATTAAATATTACTAAATGAAATTTGTCAATAAATTAAAAATAAAGTATATTAGCATATAAAATTGTTCTTTAATTATTAAGCACGATATGAAATTTATAATAACTTCGACATATAGTTAAAACTTAATAGTCTGTAAAAATAATTTTCTAATTAATCATTACTTCACAAGTGCAATACTAATTATAATTAATCATTCTAAAATATACTACAAATATTTTAATATAATTAAAATTTTAAATTGTAATTTTATTAGTTTGTTAATTTGTAACCCCCTTAATTAATTAGTTAGTTAATTTGCAGACAACATATATGAAATATGTAAGGGACTAATTTTAAACTACAGATGATGAGAAAATTATGGTGGGTGGTGATGAGTGGGGGTAAGCTGTAACACAAAATTTTATATTATTTTGGTTGTGCTTTTTTTTTTTAATAAACTATATGGATTGATCAATTAGTTAAATTTTCACTTACCATATATGAAATGTGTAAGGGGACTGATTTTAAACTACAAATGCTTAGAAAATTATATGAGTGACATAAATCTGCCCAATCAATTTCTAAACCCATTTACTATACAAGATAACAAGTAATATGTGTAAATTTGATCTATGAAATTAATTCATATACTTGGACTTGTTTCGTTAAATGTTAATTTTATGAATTGATTCTTTGTGTGAAGTTATTATCGGTATACATTAGGTTAGTGCCTTGTTTAAAAATTGATTTATACCTCAAATTAGTTGTCATGTGTTGTACCACTATTTTGATTTGTTTGGATTATTTTTATCTTGCATTTAATTAGATTTTTTCTCATCTCTAAAATGATCTCTACTTGTTATGGATTATTTGTCTTATCATAATGATGTGAATATTTTATTGTAGTTGTTAACTTGGATAGCAGAAGGATTTCTAGAAAACATATGATCATCAATTGACATGGTGGGTACTCTTTTTCCTCCTCAGGTTTTTTCCCACAGGGTTTTACTTGTGGAGGTTTTAATGAGACCCGTTGTACCGGTCCGCCTATTTTTTCAGGTTTTATCATTCAATATAATGGCTATATGCCCAAATTATCTAAAAAAATCAATTGAGCAATTGAGACTGATGTGTAAAGGCTGAAGAAATAGAGATTGTATCAACTGTTACATTTCAGGTTTTACCGTTTAACTCAGATATATCATTTTGATATATTATTTATATAGCAAAGTGTTTAGATAGTAATTCAGAATCATAAAGTATGACTCTCCGTGTAAAAAAAGAAAAAGAAAATGGAAGAGTTAAAACAATCTCAAAATGGGACTCTTGATAGTTTTAGTGTTAAACAATCTCAAGTTTCATTTGATGATCATGCTCATATTCATGATGTTCTGCCTTCAACTACTGAAAATCTTCCTAATGATCATGTTGAGCCAACTAACGATGATGTGATGGCTACTACTGATTTGATTAATGTGTTTTATTATGAGAACAATAATGTTGGTGCTTCTTGTGATAGTGATGATGTTGACAAATGAGGGTTTTTGGGATTGTTCACATGTTATTGTTAGGCTTATAGAGCATAAGATAAGTATGGAGCATGTCAAGAATACGGTCACTTGGTATGATATGTGTTTAAGGCTTTTAAAAAATGAGACCATTGATAAAAGTACTCAAGAACAATTGGATAAAGAAAGGGATCATTAGAAAAATGCTATTAAGAATCATTTATGTTGTGAAATTTATTGGACAACACAGTCTAGCATTTTGTGGTAGTAAAGAAAGGTTGCATGAAAATAGCAACAAATTTTTTTTAGCCTTAATTGAGATGCTAGCAGAGTTTGACCCTATTGTTCAAGAGCATGTTAAGAGTATTACAAATGATGATATTCATGTTAATTATCATGGTCATAATATTCAAAGTGAATTGACAAGTTTACTTGCTTCTGCTATTAAATTAGAAATCATTAAGAAAATAAAGCAATCTAAGTACTTTTATGTGATTCTTGACTGCACTCCGCATTATAGTCACCAAAAACAAATGACTTTGATTCTAAGATATGTTGATGTTTCTTCTTGTGGTGTTCATGTTGAAGAGTCATTTTTTAGATTT
The DNA here is from genome assembly GCA_023374045.1 of Limonium bicolor. Classification (NCBI taxonomy): domain Eukaryota; kingdom Viridiplantae; phylum Streptophyta; class Magnoliopsida; order Caryophyllales; family Plumbaginaceae; genus Limonium; species Limonium bicolor. The sequence goes on along the minus strand of CM041776.1, from coordinate 324,964,888 downwards.
TTAAATGTGAGTGATACAAGTGGCCAAGGACTTTTTGTTATTTTGCAAAACGAATTGAAGTGTTTTGATCTTGATATAGATTATGTGAGCGGTCAAGGCTATGAGAATGAATCAAATATGAAAGGAAGGTATCAAGGAGTAAAAAAAGATTATTGGATTTAAATCCTAGAGATTTTTTTATAGTGCTTGTGGTTGTCATAGTCTTAACTTGACATTATGTGATATGGCTAATTCATGTGCTAAGGCTAGAGACTTTTTTTTGGCATCATACAATGTATTTACACATTATTTGCAAATCCAATAAGAGGTGACAAAATCTAGAAAGACAATGTAAAAGGATTAACTCATAGGTCACTGTCATCTACTCGCTAGGAAAGTCGAGTTGACAGTGCTAAAGTTATAATGTTTCAAATCGTGGGAATACGAAAAACTTTACTTCAAGTTGCAGAATCAGATAATGAAATACCCCAAACCTTGATAGTTGTTTAAATGTTAAATATGGTATTTAAAGGCTAAAAGTGCCTTAGAAACATCAGTGTACAATTTAAACCATAGTAAAAACACAATAAAACACTAAGACACACAGTTTGAGCAAAAACATGCTCTAAGCTTGGAGTGAACTTGGTTAGGACCCAGAGAGCCTACCAAGACTAAATAATATTTAATTATGACTTAATAAGGCTAATCAAGTCCTTAAGAATCATTGGTAGACAATTAAACCAAACAAAACACAAGAAAACACCTTAAAGTCAATTTAAGCAAATACTTGCTCTAGACTTGGTGTAACCTTGTACAAGACCTAAAGGTCATACCTATACCTTATTTACATGTTAATGGACGTGATAAACCAATTACTAAAGAAAACCAAGCTTGAAAACAAGTTAAAACACAAAATGTGCTTTAAGGAGTCTTAAAGCACATTTTTGAAAAATTGTCTTGTAAATGGGTTTTGAGTGGCTAAATGTCCATCATTACTCTTTAATTAACATGTGTACTACTTAGTATCACATTAGGAGGCCTAAGTCAATGGAAATAAAAAATTTCACAGTTATGTGCCTTAGTTAGTGAATAGTGCCCAAATAGTGCTAGTTTTGACTTAAGTCAACTTAGCTAAATTAAATGGTCAACATAAGTCATGAAATGCCCAATTATATGAAGGGGGCCGGTTTCCAACATGAGGAGTCACCACCATTTATTAGTTAGTAAAAGAAAGAAAGAAAAAGTAAGTAAAAAGTTACTTTATGCTTTATAACATAAATATCTTCAAAGTATACTCTCTCACCTCATTCTCTTCTTTCTTTCTTGACTCCCACCGTCACTTACCTTCATCCTCCCTTCTCCAGCTCGTTTTGCTACAGCAAGTATCCATTCTCCATCTTTGAATGCTTGTAACTCATGACTCCAAGGTCCAAATTCAATTTCAAGACCACCACTCTTCTAGTTGGAGCAAGCTCTTCATTTTCCTCTTTTCAAATCTTCAAAAGCTGCATTTCGGTGCCATGGAGATTCACCATTGAAGGAGCTTGAGCTCATATTTTCATGCCTTGTCATTCTCCCTTGCTTCAAGGTAAGGAAAGTCAAAGAAAAACTAAGTTTCCTCTCATTTTTGTGCATGTCCGAAAATTCACCATTAATGGTGTCTTCTCTTGTTCTTCCATAGCTCCATTTCAATCTTCAAAGGACTAGGAGGAGTCCTATCTTGCTACTTAACCAAGCTCTCTTTCAAATTCCAAAGGTAATCATCAAATTTTAGTGTTTTAAGACACTTATGTAAACCTAGGGTTTTACTATGAGTTTGAGTATTAAACTTAATGCTCATTACCCTTACTTGTGTATTGACTAGAACATTGACAAGTAACCAAGTTCCCTTGCCGATTTCTAATCAAGAAAGGACAAGAGTGTTCAAGTAAAAATCTTAAGAAAAAGAGGTAAATAAACTATCTCAATGTGGTTTAAATGCCTTAGGAAAAATGATCTTGATGTACTTAATAAAATACCTAAAGAGCCAATGGTGAATGAGTTAGTAAAAGCTCTCAATGAGATTATTAAGGGCATATTTTTATGTTGAGTGTATTTGCAGGTCAAAGGCAAATATAATGTGGAAATTCAGTGTTTATGATTTATGCAATTTAAGGGCCTAAGTGCCAAGCAATTTAAGTTTATGCACTATATTGTGATGTAGTGTAGTTTAAAGGTTTAGTTGTGTGCAAGAGCATTTCTTGTGAAGGTGAATGTCTTGGATGGTTAAAGGATGAAAAACAATATGTTTATGTGTAAGGAATGTGTATTAAGTGTTTAGGTGTTTTTGGTTGTCAAAAAGGTGAAAATCTAAGTGTTTGGGTGTGAGAATATACAAGAGAAGCTATGGCAAAATTTAGTTGATAAACAAAGGAGTTTAAGTGTTGTAATGAGATTGGGTGACCTAGATTGTACTAGGAATGGTTATGTGTTAAGATGGTGAAAGAAAGAGAAATAAGGTGTTCTTAAGTGTTGGGATGCCTTGGGCATAGTCTTGGAGGATTTAGAACTCAAATGGGTGTTTTAAACGCATCAAGGAATTGTTATGTGAAGTGTTAAGTCTTGTTCAAGTTTTGGTAATCAAAGGAAAAATAATGCTTTTGGAGTAGTGGTAATGTTTGTGAGACGACACTTTGGTTAGTGGAGTAATAGGCATGAAACTACCACTTAAAAAACCTAAGGAAAAACATTGCAAGTGTTAAGAGATGTTGTAAGGAAATTGAGTAACAAGTTTGGACAATGTTTTAAGGAGGTTCAAAGTGATATTTTGGTATTAGAATATACCTAAGTTCATGTGTGAAGTTAGGGTAAACAATGGGTGAAGAGAACAAGTTGAACAAGGCTTGAAAATGCATATTATGGGATTCTGTAGCTTTGGTCCGGGACTTGGTTCCAGGTTAAGGTCCCGGACCACATACCAAAAACAGACCGAGAGTTGCATCAATGACTTGGTCCGGGACTTGGGCTAGGTACAAGGTCCCGGACCAGTGCAGTTTTTCACCCGAGGGTTTGCTTAAGTGTTGGTCCGGGACTTAAGGTAAGTACCAAGTCCCAGACCACTCTAAAAATGTTATTTAAGGTTTGAAAATGATGTGTAATGATGGGGATTGATAGGTAATGATGTTATAAGGTTGTTTAGGACATGTTAGGTGAGTTATAAAGACAATCAAGTGGGTGAAAAGTTGTAATAAAATGTGAAAGTAAAACAAGTTAAAAATGTCAAGTTATTTAACTAGTTAACGGGGGTAAGTAATGAGCATTAGACTTTAAACAATCATGTTACCCCGATGTTGATAAAGGTAAATGTAATGTTACCAGTTGTTTGAGACTTTTTTTCGAGGAACTTAAGAGGACACGTTAGAGGGGACGTTGGTGACAGGTATGGTTTTCTTGCAACCTGTGTCCTACCGGATTACACCGGCTTGTATGCCAATGTGTTTTTCTGAATGTTTGCCACGTTATAAGATAAAAATATGTAATGAGTTTACAGTAATTCATATATGTGGCGTGTCTAGTTCCGATACCGTTTAACCTCGAAAGTGTTAAACCTTAGCTAACTGAGTCTAGAATCACATAAGAGATCGGTATTCGGATTTAACGACCCGAACCATGGGACGTTCTAACCACGGCTATGCGTGAGTTAATTGTGTGATGTTGTGTGTGAATGTACGAACCTCCCTTGTGTGTCTAACCCAGTTGTGATGTTGTAAGGTGTATGGATGTGATAGGTTCCACAGTGGAGCCCTTAACTACGTTTATATATATATATATATATATATATTATGGGGGGTGAGGAATCCGGTTGTTCCAGTCGCGCGTTGTTTGGGAGTTGTTGTATACAGTTTCTTCAGCTTCCTCTCTGTTGGTTGTTTTCCTTCGTTGATCTCCAATCACCCCTGAGCTTAACCAAGGCTTTTGACTCACGTCTGTTGGGGATTATGTACGGTGTGTTCGGATCACAATATCCGATCCATCTTTAAGTTAAGTTACTCGTCCGACTAACAGGACGGTAATGAGTGATGTAACGAGCTTATCATGAGGGTCATTCTCTAGGTTTCCAAGTTAACTAACTATGTTTAAGTCGGTTCGTAAAGAGAACCGTTACCGTTATGTTATGTGTTACTGTTGCATTGCAATTCTTAATGCGATGTGATGTCATATGTACGTTGAAATGTGGAGTATGTGGATCATGGATATGAATCCTAGTTTATAATAAAAGACGTTTGAGGATAACCTGATTAGTGGGTAAGTGTCGTCTATTAAGGAAATAACTCCGTTAGAGGAGGAACCCTCTAGGGTGAAGGAACACAATGAGTGATCTAATGAGTGTAAATGTGTTGATTGTTGTTTGAGCCCCGTTGTTGTGGGTATGTAATGTGTTATGTGTTTAAAGTTTACATGCATGAATTGAATATAATCAACCGCATGCTTAGACGACAATTAGTTGTGCATGGCCCGGTAGCATGCGGACTGCGGGATTACCATACCAGCAAACGTGCTGAGCCCCCTGGGGGGCCACTCTTTCTTCTCTTTCCTATTTCAGGTACAAGGAGCTGGAAGCCGTTCGAGAGTAGGACGGGGTAGTTGTTTATACATGGATAACCATTTAAATTGTACATGTATTGTAGGTGTAGTAAGACCGAAATTGTTTTCGGCATTAGTTTGTAAATACTCGGTACAGTTGGAATGTATATGTATGTTGGTTGTTGTTAATAGAAAGGGATAGTAATTGTTGTGTAAAATCTACACGTTAATGCATATAGATTTATAGCAAACTAATAGGCAAGTGCACCTAAGTCGGAGTAGTACAACAAGTGTCGTATCCACAGGGAAATTGTTCAATTATCCTAGTATCGGTATTTAATAAAAACAGTAAAAAGGGGTTTAGCCGGAGGCAAGCTTGATTTGTTGTTGGATCAGTACATAAATAATAAAAGCAGTAAAATAAGGTAAATGGATGGAAAAAGGTATCCTAGGATAGCGGGGGAATTGCCTAAAATTACTTAAACAAATTTATAACCTTGTCTCAATTATTTTGTCTATTAGAGTTAATAGGTGTCAGTTACGAACTCTTAGTAATAGCCTCAGTATTTTCCTGCTCAACCCGGAGTGTAAATACCAAGGTTTATTCCTTTGTGGTACTTTGACTATCTCAAAATCATATGTTGATAGTTACCATAAAAATACAGTAGTTTGTCACGTAACGTAAAGCATTTAACAATATTTGCTGAAAGGAATTAAAACAAGTTTAAAAAGTGAGACAGGTGATAAATATTTATTTAAGTAATATTAGGATCAAACCCCATCCTAAGATACAAATGAAAATTACTCAGACATTAACGGAACTAAAAAGATAGCAGCACAGATAGATTTAGCCATTGTTTCAGAGAAAGAACGGGTCTGCACTCGCTCTCACTTCTGCTGCCTCTCTTCTATTTCTTTTGTGTACGTGAGTATGGAGTGTTGTGGTGTTACGGGAGAAAATGAATGGAAGAGAATGGTGAAGTGTGGTGCTGTTGTGTGATTTCTTCAGTCTCCCCCCGTACATGTGTGGTGTGTTATTCTTCAGTCTCCCCCCGTACATGTGTGGTGTGTTATTCTTCAGTCTCCCCCCGTACATCTTTTTTCGTTGAAGGTGCTGGGTTTATATAGAAGTAGAGGATGAGGTTGATTGGAGACAGAGCTGGAGTGGAGACAGTGGAGCAGAGTGGATTGGGGCTGCGCAACGCGTGAGGAATTTCAGGACTGTCGGCCGGCGCCTGATATTGTTGAAGGAGTAGATAGATATGTTTGCAGGCGCCGAAGAAAATTGGAGAAGACAGTCGGCGTAGTTGCAGCTTTATTTGTTGTCCGGTCTTATTTCCACGGACAGTTCTATTTCTTGTCCGTCCATATTTCCACGGACACATTGTGTCCTTGCTTCTGTCCGCCCCTTGTCCGGCCTAATCTCCGCGGACGTCTCATTCCTGTCCGGCTAAATATCACCGGACGTGCCACAGTCACACATGCTCACGTCCGGCCTTTGTTCCTCGGACAGCACACGGACACAAGTACGTCCGGCCCTTGTCCGGCCCTGGTTCCGCGGACGCATATGCACTGTCCGGCCCTGTTTGAGCGGACAACCCACGGACGCAAGTCTTTGACTCGTTTTCTTTTGCGAACTTTGACCGGCTCTAGATTCTTCGTTTGGACTCCGTTTTTCGAGCCGTTCGCGCCTATGCGTTCGTCTCTTTGTCTAATTTGCTCCTAGCTTGGTTTTCCCTCATGTTTTAATCAACAAATTTGTGAGATAATCAATAAAACATAAACTAGAGGAAACTAACAAAAGTGGAGAAATGAGCAAGAAAAGTACTAATATAATATATGAAATACACCCATAAAACATGCTCATTTGGACACTTATCACGCCCCCACACTTACCTTTTGCTTGTCCTCAAGTAAATCCATGTACCCAAGTAAGTAGGGAATGCTCAATACTAACAAATATTATTATGAAGGGTAGGATAAGGAGGTGAACAGTACATGATCTTTAAACTTTTCGAGGAGTGTGATCCATCAACTGCTGGTGGCACAGGTGTACTCAGGGTAAAAATAAAAATTAGAGTTTCGGGGTATGATCCGGAGTACTTCAATGCTTCTAGATTAGGTAACTTTAAGAACTTTTACCATGGCCAACTTCTCTCAAGAATGGGCATTGAGGAGAAAACAAAAGGAAAAATAGATTATACATTTGTTTCACTTTTGCATAGGAGATGAGAAGATAATATGTAGGCATTAAGCCTTTGTATTTAAGAACACTCAACTCTCTTTGTTGGTTACCAATGGTGTCTCGCAAGTCCCTCGTTTTTTTTTTCAGAGAAGCACCCCTTAGCAATCCCTAAGAGAGAAGACAGAAAGAACCCCTGAGCAATAAAAATCAGACCATTGCAGATCATTTGGTCACACCGCATAAAAATGCTCCTCAAAAGTAATCTGCTCCTCAAAAGTAATCAAAAATTAAAATTTTTGTACCATTTATCCCACAATTCATAACAGTATTTATTCTTAAAGAGAACAACCCACATATAAAGGGTCCACTATATTGAATTTGGACAAACACAAGATAAGCAGAGAGATTAAGCATTTTAAGCACAAAATGTCACCGAAAAGGGCACTCACCCCCACACTTAAATTGAACAATGTCCTCATTGTTCACCATAAAAACAAGGGAAAGTTTCAGAAGACCTTTTCGGTAAGTAGAAAAAATAGAGAAAAACACAAAGGTCATAATTAATCATTTTAGCACAGAAGCTCTCCTCGACAGAATTTATTTAAATAAAAGCACAATTAAAGAGACTGGTACTCCCCTAAGATTATTTTTGCCTTGGTTTAAAGGAGTTCCCCCACACTTGAGCTTCAGCCTCAAGTAGCGTCGCTTGGTTGCGGTGTAGACATGAAGTTGCACCTGCATAAGACACTAGAAGCAACCATACTACAAACGGGGTTAAAAGTTAGCAAAAATAAAATTTAAAGAGAACCTGAAAATTAAAAGAGCATAAAAGCAAATAAAAGAAAAGTTCATCCGGGTTGCCTCCCGGAAAGCTGCCCTTGTTTAACGTCTTTGGCTAGACGCTTTGGTTAGATCAAACCTGGGGGTGGTTATGAGGAGGGGATCCAAAGCATGACTCGATGGTATTTTTGAGTGTCCACCTGGGTGCATGTTTTTTTCTTATCCCGCTCTTCATCAGGGATTGGTGGTGGTATCTCTGTAATGGACACTCCGTCTGGAAGGGTGACAAAGAGAAGTGGGGATGATGGTGATTGAGTGTCCCTCACAAACTTGAGATCCTTGGATTTGTTATCCGGAGACCTTCCTGATGCAAACTCGAGCTTTTCATCATAAGCTTGAAGGGTGATTATCCCCCGGGCTACCCAAATGTGCACATTGGCTGTGGCAAGGAAAGGTCGTCCAAGTATGAGAGGGTAGTGGAGTTCTCTTCGATGTCCAAAATGACAAAATCGCATGGGAAGTATAAGTGTTCCACTTTGATGATAACATCCTCCACCACTCCGCTTGGGTAAGTTACCGAACCATCCGCCAGTTGAAGGTCATCTTGGTCTTTTTCATATCTCCAATTCCCAGCTTTTTGAAAGTGAGAGGGGCATCAAATTTATGGAGGCACCCAGATCGCATAGGGAGTATGGATATGAGGTGCTACCAATTGTGACTGGAATGGTGAAGCTGCCTGGGTCATTGCATTTCGAAGGTAGTGGCTGTTGCAGAATAGCTGAGCAAGCTACATTGAGAGGTACGGTACCGACTTCGGCCAATTTAGTTTTGTTGGAGATAAGGTGTTTGAGAAATTTTGCGTAGTTTGGCATTTTGGCAATGAGGTCTACAAACTGTATGTTGACGTTTAGTTGTTTCAGCATTGCCAGAAACTTCCCATATTCATTATCCAATTTCTGCTTTTGGAGTCGGTTGGGAAATGGTAGAGGCGGTTCTTGTGGAGAAGGTTTTGGAGCTGATGGAATGGTGAGGATGCTGGGAGATGTCTTTTCTACTGGGACCTCAACTGTTTCCTCATTATCCTCTTGGGATTCTTCTGACCTTTGCGGGATGTGAATCTCGTTGGTTTTTCTACCGCTTCTCAAGGTTATCGCCTTAACCTTTTCTTCTTCTTCTTCAAAATCGAGCTTTTCATTTTCATAGCCGGCCACCAAGTCCTTAAGGTAGGTATTCTCGGACTGAATGCGATTTTTATAGACTGTGGCGGTGCTTTCCAGTTCAGCTACATTCCTTTTGGAAGTTTCGATTGCTATTACCCACTCTTGAAGGGAAGGGTGAAGTTCTGGAACCTTAGCCGTTTTGGCCACCTCTATCTTTTCTTCATTGTGTTCCTTCACATATATGCATTTGGCTTGCTCTCTTGGATTTGGCTCCGTTTGGCTTGGGAGAGTCCCAGGCGGTCTTCGAGCAAGTTGTTCTGTAATTTGATTGAATTTACCTTCGATTTTTTGGTTGAAAGCTTCTTGTGCATAAAGCTGGTTTTGAGTCATAGACATGTATCCCTTCATTATCTCTTTGAGTTCCGCGTTTGGATCAACAGAGGATGAAGATGGTTGTTGTTGTTGGTGGAAACCTGGAGGGGCACCTTGTGCTCTATATCCCATATTAGAGTTTGGTTGGGGTCTATTTCCCTGATAGGTATTGGAACTGTTGTTCTGTCCTCCTTGGTTCTGATCAGTGTTTTTCCATGAGAAATTCGGGTGATTTCTCCATGGGTAGTTGTTGTTGATGTTATTGTTGTAGGAATTACCGGGGCGGTTTCCTATGAAGTTCACATCTTCGTACTGGTTTTTACCTTCGCATTGATGAGTTTCATGAGGACCGGCGCATATGACACATCCGTCTGCAGATGAACTTGTAGGTGGGGAAGCTATTGTCTTTACGATTTCGTTTTGAGATGTTGTTAGCTTTTCCACCATCTTTGCAAGGGACGAGATCTGGGCTGATAAATGATCCGTAGGCTCAACATGGAGTAGGCCTGCTGCTCGTGGCGTTCTTCCTTTGGATCTCGTCCACTGTCTTGTATTGCTCGTCATGGTTTCGAGAAGGCTCATCCCTTCTTGAGGAGATTTCATCAAGAAACTTCCTCCTGCAGAGGAATTTACGAGTAGTCGGTTTCCATCATCCAGGCCATTGAAGAATGACAGCAGAGGGATTGATCGTCGAGACCATGGTGGGAACACTTCATCAGCATATCCTTGAATCTGTCCCATGCGTCGTATAACGTCTCTCCCGGTTCCTGACAGAATGTGTTGATTTCTCCTATCAACTGCCTTGTTCTACTGGTTGGGTGGTATTTGGCAAGGAACTTCTGGGCCATTTGCAGCCATGTATGGATTGATCGGGAGGGAAGACTTCGGTACCACCTGTTTGCTGAATCTGACAACGAGTGAGGAAATAGTTGTAGGCGGATTCTTTCTTTGACGTTGCCGGTTTGACCAAAGGAATTACAGAAGTATAGGAAGAGACTTAAATGATTTGGGGCTTCATCTGGATTTGCTCCACTAAATTTGCCTAAATCCCGGACAACGGTGATGTAGTGGGTTTTGAAAGCCCATCGTCCGGTTTCTTGCGGTGTTAGTTCGGGGAGAACTATGGCTGATGCCCGTCCTTCGGTATCCGGTTGGTGGTAATCAGAGAGGGCACGGTGTTCTGGTTGATTTTCATGGTCCATTTCATCTATAACTTGGTTTTCGGCCATGTTTTGATTTCTGGTTTCTTCTTGTGTTAAATAAAGTGCGCTCGGGTTCGGGTCTCGGACTGATAGGTGGAGAACCTCGGGTTCGAGTGTTTGGCATGCACAGAAGATAATTTGTGGTTTGTGAGAAATTGCCAAATCAACAGTGGTTAGATAAATAAAAGCAGAAATATTTAAATAGGCTGATAAACTTTAATTAAACAACACTTATATTTTTTTATCAATTTTTTTTAACAAGAGTATAATGACAGAAAATAAGTGAACAAAAAGAAACAAAGATAAATGCAGATTAATTAAATAATAAAATAAAAAAAGAAAAAAAAAGAGCAGAATTAAATTGCGGGAATTTAAATGACAAAGGAATTTAAAGAACTGAATTTAAATGTTAGTAGTTAGAGTACTGGAATTTAAATGACCGAATGTAAATGTTAGTAATTAGTTGACAGAATTTAAAGGACAAAAATTTAAATGACACAAATTTAAATGTTAGGAGTTAGTTTACAGAAATTTAAATGACTGAATTTTAAATGTTAGAAGTTAGATGACAGAAATTAAATGACTGAAATTTAATATGTTAGAAGTTAGATGACAGTAAATTAAATGAGTGAAAAATAAATAACAGAAATAAATAGAAATAAAAATTAAACAAACAACAAAATAATATAAACAGAATATTAAGTGAACTACCGAAAACTAGCCGGCAACGGCGCCAAAAACTTGTTGTGTAAAATCTACACGTTAATGCATATAGATTTATAGCAAACTAATAGGCAAGTGCACCTAAGTCGGAGTAGTACAACAAGTGTCGTATCCACAAGGAAATTGTTCAATTATCCTAGTATCGGTATTTAAAAAACAGTAAAAAGGGGGAGACAAGCTTGATTTGTTGTTGGATCAGTACAGAAATAATAAAAACAGTAAAATAAGGTAAATGGATGGAAAAAGGTATCCTAGGATAGCGGGGGAATTGCCTAAAATTACTTAAACAAATTTATAACCTTGTCTCAATTATTTTGTCTATTAGAGTTAATAGGTGTCAGTTACGAACTCTTAGTAATAGCCTCAGTATTTTCCTGCTCAACCCGGAGTGTAAATACCAAGGTTTATTCCTTTGTGGTACTTTGACTATCTCAAAATCATATGTTGATAGTTACCATAAAAATGCAGTAGTTTGTCACGTAACGTAAAGCATTTAACAATATTTGCTGAAAGGAATTAAAACAAGTTTAAAAAGTGAGACAGATGATAAATATTTATTTAAGTAATATTAGGATCAAACACCATCCTAAGATACAAATGAAAATTACTCAGACATTAACGGAAATAAAAAGATAGCACAGATAGATTTAGCCATTGTTTTAGAGAAAGAACGGGTCTGTACTCGCTCTCACTTCTGCTGCCTCTCTTCTATTTCTTTTGTGTACGTGAGTATGGAGTGTTGTGGTGTTACGGGAGAAAATGAATGGTGAAGTGTGGTGTTGTTGTGTGATTTCTTCAGTCTCCCCCCGTACATGTGTGGTGTGTTATTCTTCAGTCTCCCCCCCGTACATCTTTTTTCGTTGAAGGTGTTGGGTTTATATAGAAGTAGAGGATGAGGTTGATTGGAGACAGAGCTGGAGTGGAGACAGTGGAGCAGAGTGGATTGGGGCTGCGCAACGCGTGAGGAATTTCAGGACTGTCGGCCGGTGCCTGATATTGTTGAAGGAGTAGATAGATATGTTTGCAGCGCCGAAGAAAATTGGAGAAGACAGTCAGCGTAGTTGCAGCTCTATTTGTTGTCCGGTCTTATTTCCACGGACAGTTCTATTTCTTGTCCGTCCATATTTCCACGGACACATTGTGTCCTTGCTTCTGTCCGCCCCTTGTCCGGCCTAATCTCCGCGGACGTCTCATTCCTGTCCGGCTAAATATCACCGGACGTGCCACGGTCACACATGCTCACGTCCGGCCTTTGTTCCTCGGACAGCACACGGACACAAGTACGTCCGGCCCTGGTTCCGCGGACGCATATGCACTGTCCGACCCTGTTTGAGCGGACAACCCACGGACACAAGTCTTTGACTCGTTTTCTTTTGCGAACTTTGACCGGCTCTAGATTCTTCGTTTGGACTCCGTTTTTCAAGCCGTTTGAGCCTATGCGTTCGTCTCTTTGTCTACTTTGCTCCTAGATTGGTTTTTCCTCATATTTTAATCAACAAATTTGTGAGATAATCAATAAACCATAAACTAGATGAAACTAACAAAAGTGGAGAAACGAGCAAGAAAAGTGCTGATATAATATATGAAATACACCCATAAAACATGCTCATTTGGACACTTATCAGTAATGTGTAGTTGCTCGGGAATCTAGTTATCAGACCGGTACAATGTAGATGTATTAGCCTTGTTAGCCACGTGGGTGGTTAACGGCGTGTAACACCAATGAGTTAAGTAATGTGATGAGTTAAGCTTTCCGCTGCAGTTTGTTGTTTAGTGTGTTGTTGCTAGTTGGGGTATTACAGTTTATAATTCTAAGATAAAAATGAAGCTAAATAGGTAGCCACAAATGAACTTGGTGATGATCAATTTCTAATTAATTGTACTAATTATTGGTATGATATATTATATGTGATGTTAATATAGTTAGCAAATATTTGCAATCAAAGGATATACTAATTGATGTTGCAATTGAAGAAGTAAAATGTTTGATTTCATTTTTTGAAATGTATAAGAAAAGTGGTTACCATGATGCCACTAATATTGCTAACGAGATTTGCATTGTGATTAATATTGCTCTTGTGTTTCCCGCTAGACGTGAAATTTGAAGAAATAAACATTTTGATATTCTTGTATTATCTCATGAGGATTTCTTCAGATATAACTACTTCTTATACATTGTTGATCATACAATTATTTATTTGAAAAAGAGTTTTGAATAATACCAAGAATATAAAAAAATTGGTTTCTTATTTACATTAGACAAGTTGCATTCCTTGGATGATTTGAGTACTCTGATTTCTTGTTGCACTCATTTTGAAAATACTTTTAGTAATTGTGGGCAATCTGATATAAATGGAAATGATTATTCACTAGTAGAAAAAAGATTTTAAATGACGCACTTTAAACCACGGTTAATCACTTAACCGTCATTTAACAATTTTATACCACGATTATTAGCATAACCGTCACAAAAAGTGTCGGCGGGAGATTTTATACCACGGTTCTGGGTGAAACCGTCGTATATAGCTTGACGCGTTGCATTTTATACCACGGTTCTGATGGAACCGTCATATATAGTTTGACACGTTGTATTATATACTACGGTTCTGGGTGGAACCGTCATATATAGTTTGACGTGTTGTATTATATACTACGGTTCTGGGTGGAACCGTCATATATAGTTTGACGCGTTGTATTTTAAACCACAGTTTTGTCAAAACCGTCGTTTTAGTCATGGTCAAACAACTTTAAATGGTGGTATATAGTCTAAGCGAGAATTTTGATTTTCGGCCCAAATTAACACGGCTCTTTCTCCGTTCTCTTACATATATTTTCTCTCACTTTTGCAACCCACACTGGCGAACAAATTGAACGGTGCTCTCTAGCCTCAACTCTTCTTCTCTTCAACTCCTTTTTTTTGCAACCCACCGGCGAACATGGAACTCTGCGCCTCTTCTTCAACTTCGCAACCCACCGGCGAACTGGAAAACAAGGAACACATGCTCTGCGCCTCTTCTTATGCTCTGCGCCTCTTCTTCACGGTAATTTTTGCGAACAAGGAACACATGCTCTGCACCTTTCTTCATATTCATTGTAATTATTGCAACCCTAACCGGCGAGCACACGGTAATTTTGTAGCCCACCGATGAACACGGTAATTTTGTAACCCACCGACGAACAAGGAATACAACATTCACTCATTATTTTGCAACCCTAATTCGCATACAAGGAAACATACATGTTTGACCTCTTCATTCTGCAGTGTTTGTGCTCTGTTGAGATTAGATTGAAGGCGGTGCTAAATTGCCGGCAATCATAAAACCGTGGTTTATTTGTTGATTTTATACATTATATACCACGGTTTTACACAATAACTGTCATTAATACTCACTTTATACCACGGTTCGGGCTTTTAACCGTGGTATAAAGTCAATGATATCACGGGGAAAGGGGTCTTAAACGACGGTCAAAACGAACCGTGGTTTATAACCTCACTTTTAAACGACGGTTTTAAACCGTGGTATATAGTTATTTTCTATATACGACGCGAGTATATACCACAGTTTCTAACCGTGGTATATAGGCAAAATAACCGTGGTTAAAAACATTTTTTGCACTAGTGATTAATGGATGATTTGGTTTAAAAAATAATAATTCATAGCCGCATAAGATATGACATGAATTATTGTCTTTATGGTTTGGATGCAAGTCGGTTCCCTTAATTACTTTTTGGGTTTTGTTTTGACATCCCCTTTACTACATACTTAGACTTTTACGTATGAATTATCCATAAAATGCATAAATTCTATATAAATTAGAGATGTCAAAGATGAAAGTTACAAATATAAATGAAAAATTGTATAGAAAAATATATAAGCTGAGTAGATAACATGTACATAAGAATTAGACATCAAACTTAAACATTATAAATTATTCTTATTAAACTCCCCCTCATTTAAAAACAAACAAATTAAAGCGTGATTCTAAATCTCAAAGCAACCCAAACCTAGCTAGGTGAAAGGCATATTAAGAGTGTCATTAATTAATACTCCTATGGTGTTTTGTATCATTAAACAAGTTTTATGGGGATGGAATAAGGAACATTAAAATTAAATAGGCAAACCTGAAAGTAAATGACTTAATTAATGGGGTGAAACGTAATCTAAAACAAAAGATGGTCAGTTAGACCTTAGCAAGTGAGCAGAAGAATCTGAGTAATATTCTTTCTGGCTGGCGGCTCAAGTCCTTAATTATAACAATTTAGAATTGTAGTAGTCTCCATTAGGTACGTGTTAAGTAACTTTAATTGTTTCAACATTGTGAAAAGTAGGGAGTTTTATTAAGTAACTTCACTCGAACGTTATGAAAAGTAAGTACGATTTTCATCTATCTCTTACTCAATTTTATTGTATTACTAATAAATAAGATACGTCGTCGTTTTGGCTCTTACTCTTCTGTAATTAAAGGTTGCTTCAATAGTGAAAACGTATTACAGACAACCGCCGTCTTGCTTGCATAACGAAATGGAGCCGAGAGAGAGAAAAGTGAAAACTGGATAGCTAGCTCTCCACTGCGTCTTTAATGGCGGCTGGTACTTTCGTCATCAGTAATCCACACCATGTTCGATCGATCGATCGATCGATCATTATTGAACAAATACTACATTATATAACCAAGTCAAGTCAATATCTGTGTACATGGTTTTTCATCAACTGCGCAGCCAGCAGCTAGGTATATATAAGTAACCCATATTCTTCTGCTAGCTCTTCAACACAACCTATCTGAACGTACAGTAATTCAATCTAAACTATACACACTACATCTATCTGCTGCATCCTTTCCCTCTGATCTCTCTCTACAATAATCAAACCCAAACAAAATGCAATCGTTATTCCTAATACCATTTATAGCATTGTTAACCATCATACCCATGATCACTGTTGTCAAAGCTGCTCCGACCTACAACATTCTCTCTTATGGAGTACATCCAGACGGTAAAACCGATGCATCAAAATCCCTCTTATCCGTTTGGAATGAAGCTTGCAATTCTCCTCACTCATCAATAATAAACATTCCAAAGGGAAGATACTTGATTGGTCAACCAGTTGTGCTATCTGGATCCAATTGTAAAGGAGATCGCAATAAAAAGAGTATCTTTATTCGCATTGATGGGTCGTTGATAGCTCCTTCAAACTACAAATCGTTGGAGAGGTACTATGACTCAAAGGTCGGGTCAGCATTAATCTCATTTAGACATGTTAGTGGTGTGACTATCTCTGGTGGTGTTATTGATGGGAAAGGTAAGAGTTTGTGGGTATGTAAGGGTGAAGATGGAAAGGGTGCGGGTTGTCCAAAGGGAGTTACTGTAAGTTAATTCTTCATTTCAATTAAAGAGTAGGTACTTTTTAATTTAATTAATTTGATCGTGTGTGTGTGTATATATAAACTATATATATATGTTTGCAGTCATTGGAGTTTGTGAATTCGGATAGAATCATAGTAAGCAGATTGATATCAATGAACTGTCAATTATACCACATTGTGATCCTGGGATGTAAAGACGTTACAATGAAGGGAATTAAGTTGTTGACACCTGATAATAGTCCCAACACAGATGGAATCCATGTTCAGCACTCGAATAACATCAGAATCATTGGATCTAAACTCTCAACTGGAGATGACTGTGTCTCGATTGGACCAGGGACTATTGATCTTAACATAGAGAAAGTTGTGTGTGGTCCAGGACATGGGATTAGTATTGGTAGTCTTGCAAAGGATGTTGATGAAGATGGAGTGGAGGGAATTACAGTCAAAGATGTAATTTTTGTTGGGACTGATAATGGAGTTAGAATTAAATCGTGGGGAAGACATAGTAAAGGGTATGTTAAAAATGTCATGTTTAAACATATTCAGATGATTAATGTTCGAAACCCTATTATCATTGACCAAAATTACTGCCCACATAACATCAACTGCCCGACTCAGGTAAATTTATATGTCTTTGTTAATTTTTAATATACTAGTAGTATACTCTCAATTCAATTAATATATTGCAGTAATTAATACGATGTCTTTTTTAATTTCTTCATTAAAAAAAAAACCAGCCTTCGGGAATAAAAATCAGCAATGTAACGTACGAAGACATCCACGGCACATCTGCCACGGAAGTGGCAGTCAACTTATCTTGTAGCTCCAAGAACTCGTGCAGTTCCATCAAAATGAAGGATATAGTGTTGACTTACAAGAAACAAGGAGGACCCGACGCTATGGCTTCCTGCTCCAACGCCGGTGTCTCACACTCTGGAGTCGTCAAACCCAAGAGTACATGCACATAGTTAATAGTAGTAGTTACTATGTACTATGTACGCGTACATCTTCAAAATTTCTTTGCTTACTCTGTTTATTAGATGGTGCTAGTTTGATTTTAATCTGCTGTGATAGTCCCACAGCCCGTACGTTACGTACGTACTAGCTTAATTAATTAGCAATAATGGTATAATTTATTATCAACTAGTAGTAGATATATATTAATTGTTGTCAAACCGCTTTACACGCATGCAGTTGTAAAAGCTGGTGTTTATGTAACATTATTAATGCATGTGATTTAATTTGTGCATGTTTCGATTAATTAGTCACCCACTAAAGAGAGAATACACGTAGTACATGCCAACATCCAGACACATACATGACAGAATTGAGTTATGTGGGTGGGTACCTCTAATTGGGCCATAAGGCCGGCCCATACCAATATCCACTATCTTAACGATAGGAACCCAATATTCAGTTCCGTCCTACTCCTCGTGCGGGAATACAGTCTATAATACAGTAGTATGAATATTTTATGCAGAGAAGAAAGAAGCATCTTGCTAATAAGGCGAGTCAGTGTAGTCCTTTTATTGATTTGTCAGAAAAGTCTCCTATGGCTATATGTACACGGGCATAGCAGAGTTTGCAGGAATCTTTTTTTTTTTTTTTGAAACCAAACAGAACTTTCATTACTTCAATAATAACCGCAAAATGTTTGAGGGAAATATCTCCCACAAAAAAGAGATTTGAGCCAGTCTGTCGACCCAAATTTGCCAGCACATGCGCGCTCAGATTCTGATCTCTACCCACCACTAAAAAAAATTGACATTTACCGACGGATATCTATTATAACGGATATAATTTTCCGTTGACATAACCCATTAAGTATAATAGGAAGAGTCAGTTCTAACGGATTGGAATATTTGTTGGCATAGCTCTTTTAGGCGACTTCTTTAATCACGGTATTTTTCATCTGTTGGCATAGCCCATTAAAGCAAATACAAACTAATTAGCGCTAGGCGCGGGTTAATGAGAAAATTTCAACTTCAGAAACGAGACAGAGGGAGGGAAACAAAAAAAAAGCAAAGCAAAGGCGGTGCCTTTTCCCCGTCATTGGTGAGGACCTCAACCTTTCTCCTTTTTCCGGTGAGGGCCATAGCTTCTCTCAACGAGGAAGACAGCAGCAGTTCACCAAAATAGAGAAGCAAAGTGACGACGCCATTCCACTCCAGTTCCCCTTACTTGATTTGCTGGACGACGAGAGCTTCGACGGTACTGCAGCGATGAATTTTCAGCCCCTGAGGAGTTTTTTAGCAGCATCTGGTAAGTGCTCTACTTCATTCTCTTCATTCTCTTTGTTAAACCATACATCACCAAAAATTTTCGTAACCCTAGATGACTAACAGAATGGATTAACACAATAGAGAAATTAGAACAGAAATTCTACTATACTATATTCTACGGTTCACATATTGCAGATTGGTAAACAATCTTTTGTTACAACACACTGGTTCACATATTGCAGATTTTTCTTTGTTTATACTGAACTCCTGATATAAGCTATTCGATTTGTTCTGAGGCAAGGCTTAAAATATTTATATATTGCTAAGGAAGTTTTAGGTTATACCTTTGCCTCATGAACTATTGTCTTCTATACAAGTGACTGATGTGGAACTTCTTAACTGTATGTTTTATCCTCCACCTTCATTGGGCCTCACTTTACTTTGTCAAGCCAAAGTCTTACAAAATTAACTTATAAAAAAAAGTCTAACAAAACTGGACAATGAGGAGGCTTCTTGTTTACAAGAAAATTTCCTTGAAGAACATTTATTATAATTAGGTTGAACAATCAGATCCAAACAATTGTGTAACTAACTATATAAAATTAGTATGGATAAAATATCTAATAGTTGACGTTTTGTTAGCATTAACATACAGATTATAACCACATCAGTTACCAGTTGGTGTGTATAAGCTCTTATGATCTCTTCCACCAGCTTTTGTTTATCAACACCTAATGCTTCTAGAGATACAACATCATTCAGACGAACTCCATCCATGTAATCCAACATGATAACTTTTCAGATGACTGACATTACAAACCAACAATCAATAACTAAACAAGCGTAAGAAGCTCCACATTAGTTACATAAGACAGAAACCAAGATACAACTTCTAAGCAAAAAATTGCTGTCTTCAATAAGTACATATTATTGGATAAGTGACTCCTAAGACCCAAGAAAGACTTCTAAATATTATTTGAGTATTTTTTTAAAAAGAAATTATTATTTCATGCTTATGCAACAGGTTTTTCTTAGCCACTCATTTAAAAAATTGACTTAAATAATTTTTGTCAATCTTGTGGTGGTAACCTTGGTGTCAATTTTTGGAGATATGGAAGCAAGTCAATGTTACACGTGACAATATGTGGGATATCAGAAGCTGTAATGATTGTATCATGTCTTGCAAATATATACTTATCAGATATGTCAAACAATATAAAACGTGTAGCCGCTGCTCCAAGTTTCTGCTGCTCTAAGTAGTAGTTTCCAGCGGTATATAAGCAGTTTCTGCTGCTCCAAATATATACTTATCAAATATATAGCAGTATTGGCCAGCGGTATATAAGTAGTAGTGACAATATTAGTCATTGCTGCTGCTCCAAGTTTCTACTGGTTTTGTTTCCTCTTTGATCTTCTTTACCCTTGTTCAATTTACACTTTATCCCTTGTGTTTATCCTTTCTGAAACACCTGATGCCCCATCAGTCTATAAATTCATTTTCCTTACTTCTTTTCTAGATTTAATAATTAAATGATGATGATGATGTTCCTACTTCCTCTCTTCTGAATGGAGCAGCTTTTACGAAGCTGTTTTTACGAAGTTGTTGTACGTATATTTGGTATAAAGTTAATGTTGTTGTTAATCTATTGTTTTGGTAAGCTGAATTTAAAGTCTTGGTGTTTTTTATGTGCATCTCTTTTGTTTTGAATGATGTGTTTCTAGTTGATCAGTGTTGGTCTGATGTCTGTGCAACATATTGGTGAGATAAACAAAACAAACAAAGGCAAGAACAAAGAGCCTCATACATCTGGATCTAAGGCATTTGCTAGAGCTATTCATGAAGAGGTGATTGTAATCGGTTTATCTCACATATCATTAGCAAATGAAATTGCTTCTTTTATGAATAATTTACTTAATTTTTCAGTCTCATTGTCTAAAAAATTGTAGAGGAAAATGGGAATCCTTCAACTCATGCTGAAGTTTATATCAAAACCCGGTTCAACAAGAGAACTAGAGAATATGTGACACCAGAGGCTGCTAAGTTTGCGGTATTCTAGTTTTAAATTGTCTATACTGTCATTTCACTATAACCGACTCTAATGAACATATGTGTCCAACTTGCAGGAAGTAATGAAGGTAGATCTTGAAGCTCATGGTTCTACCCAATCTGATGGAAATAAGCTGAGTTGGAAAGAAGATGTGTTTTCAAAGCATAAACGGCTAGAGAAAAAAGGTCGTATAAGATGCATGGGAAAACTCTTAAAGTCTCAAGAAGCAGAATCATCAAATCAATAAAAAATGACTCTCGTGAGCAGCAGATAAAAGGGTTATACAATATGATTTTTTGTTTGGCGGATTTTGTCAAGGATATATGCCCAGATTTCTCACTTGAGAAAGCACTTGAAAATGGAAAGGTGTAGGTATGTATGGTTGATCCTTCTCATTTACTTCATATGTGTGGTTAATCTTCTCTTATGGGTGATTATTTATCGAAATTAGACATGCACTGGACCAATGGAATTACTTTTTACATATTTAATCCAGAGTAGATCCAAACGAGATCACCTTACATCTCAACTATCCCTTATATATCCTCGAGCAAGAATTTGGTGGAAAGTTTCAAATACTAAAATTCATAAGTTGGTTCCCAATTGGGCATAAATGGCGTAAGCCATTGAAATCAATTATATTGGGTTACTAGCTTTGAAATCATTTATTGACTTCTATAGTTCACCTTCTGTTTTGTTTTTTTGTTTTTCGGTCTATGACAGTCTTTTCTGGATAGCATTGACAGAAGAGTATAGACTTTTTTATCACTTATAGGTCACACCTTGTTATCATCTTAGTATGATAGGAGTCGGCTCCTCTGCTCTCAGACACTTCAACTAGATAGTTATTTTTTTAGTTTCTACCTCTCTCTGATACAGCAATGTGATTACAATACTACTCTTAATTTAGTAACTTGATACCAACATCAAACAGCCACACAATTCCTTTATTTCTACCGCAGGTGATTAACAATTGTGGGAGTGACAACGGTATGCATGAAAATTGAGCATCATTGATCTTCTTATTCACTTTATATGTATCGTTGCTCTTCTTCTTTGTTTGGTGGTGATGTTCTGTGTGAAAAATGAGCTGATTGCATAGAGTTGTTTGTATTATTTATGCTATTTGTTCATAGTCCAAATGAAATGTCAATTGGTTTCTGTGTATTAGCTAGTTTTATGGGTGATTATTTTCTGAAATCATTGTTAATATAATTGATTCTACCAGGTTTTGACCGGTTCTAGTGGCACTCACAAGGACCCATCCTCAAACCAGACATCACTCGCAAGGACCCAACCTTAAACAATGTAGACAACACCGGGAAGAAATAGTTGGCTTGGAAGACTGTGTATTGGGGATGTGATGTTGTGGCTGAATGAAGAGAGTATAAGAGATGTGATTTTGTTGCTGAATGAAGAGAGTGTTTTTTGGATGTTTAGAATAGCTAGGAAGGCAGAACTTTTGGCCAACATTGCTGGAAGAACTTACTTTTGGAGTCTATATTTGGTTATGGATGTTATTAGACGATTCTTAATGTACTTTGTTACTTTTCATGATATATATATATATGTATGCATGTATGTTAATGTGATTGAAGGTGGTTTAAAGAAGTGAACCTACTATCTGTCAAAGTTGGGATATCATTGTTGTACAAGTTAAAATAATAGAAAATCCAGGGACATGTAGATGCTATTTGAAATAGGTTATACCAATGAAGTCTATGCCAACGGAAAAAACTGACAGTATTGTGATAAATGACTATGGCTTCTGCCAATGGGAATAAGCGTTGGTATAGACACAAAGGATCGGTGTATCATTTACCTATACCAACGGAAATATACGTTGCCACAGTGAGCTTGATTCATTACTAACGGTTTTTTTCGTTGGTATAGGAATTTCAGCTGCTCCAACGGACAGAAAAACCGTTGGTATAGAGTTATCCTCACGGTACTAATGCCAACGGAAAATTTTCCGTTGGAGTAGGTAAATTGGTACTATACCAACGGATTTCTGGTTTTTACCTATGGAATTCTTCCGTTGCTAAATGTCAATTTTTTTGTAGTGCACGTATCCCCACTCAATTGAGTCAAAACCCCAACAGTACAAACCACAATCGCTCAAAATTACTTTTGCTTCCCAGTTTAAATCTCCTCTCCTATGAAAGAAATTAACAATCGATAAACAATCCGACCAGAGTTTGACACGAATCGTCCCCATCCTTTTTGCCAACTTTAGCCCTAAAATCACCGCCCGCGCTTCTGCAACTATCGGCGAGATCTTCTCCCCACTGCCCTCTATAGCTACCGCCTCAATTACCCCATCCTTCCTTACACATATCGCACCCGCTCCAAAACCTCCATCCTCCTTACTGCTTCCGTCAACCCAAATATTTGTCACACTCTCATCAATTCCTTGAACCCCAGGCGGCAGGCAGGGAGGGAGAGGTTTTCCCCTCTGCGAAGATCTCCGGCGAGGCCTCCACCGTAGCAAGAAAGCTCCAGGCTTGGTCCAGGCCCCATGCAAGGTCCCTTGCGTCGCCGTGCATCACCTGACAGCGCGCGAACCAGCCAGCCCACAGATGAGTGACAATCTTCCCCGTCTTTTCTCCATTTTCCTGCAAGCATAAATCGAATAACCAATCATAAATTTCAGGCTCCAATTTATTTCGGTCAGGGAAAGGTAAGTCCGAGAATTTCCACAACGCTTTCATTGCGGGACAGAAATAGAGCGCATGCGAGACCGTCTCTCGATCTCCACAGAAGGTACACCTATCCTCCTCCCCTCCGCATCTTTTTGCCAAAACTGCCTTAGTGGGAATAGCTCTATTTAGTAACTTCCAGGCAAATAGCGCTATTCTAGGATGAATTATGGTTTTATACAATTTCCACATGATATCTGCTGCTTTGTCGCCCAAAGATGTAGATGGGATATGTTCTCGCTTGAACTCTAAGAACATGTGATACGCAGATCTGACAGAGAATTTACCACTTTTTTCCCCAGCCCATCTCCATTCATCCCTCCTCTCAGTGCGACTAAGTGAAATACTTAGGATTTCTTCTGCTTCTTCATCCGTAAACCATTCTTTGACCCTTTGTCTATTCCATCCTCTTTGAATTGGATCAATGAGCTCAGCAACCCGACCCCTCTTTTTGACTTCCTCTGGTAATCCCCACATAAATGGCTTACCTCCCGGTTTTTCTGGCAACCATCTATCTGAAATATACGTATCCTTTCCATCCCCAATTACCTTTAGGATACCCGTGCAAACAAGAGGGGTAACCTTGACCAGAGATCTCCAGAATTGGCTAGGATTCCCCCTAGCTTTGCTCTACAGAGGGATCCCGTGTTGAAATACTTCGCTTTTAGAAGCCTCGAGACAAGTAAAGTTGGGTTCGTCAACACTCTCCACACCTGTCTGGCCAAAAGGGCTTGATTAAATGTCATCAAACATCTGAATCCGAGCCCCCCTTCCGCTTTCTTCTGGAAAACTTTGTCCCATTTAACCCAATTCATAGCCCTTGGATATATGCCCCCTTTCCACCAAAAGCTTCTGATGAGAGCTTGAATTTTATTTATCACTCCCACGGGCAGCTCAACAATCGCCATGACATAGCTAGGAATTGACTGAAGGATACTTTTAATGAGAACAGCCCTTCCCGCCTGGGATATCTTACCTGTCCATGCCATGATCTTCCTTTGGATTCTATCAATGAGGAATTTGAAAATCTCCCGTTTGTTCCTCCCAATCTTGCTCGGAAACCCCAAATAATTACCCAGGTCCAAATCTTCCTCAATCCGCATCTTCTGACAAATAGCCCTCCTCAAATGGAATGGAACACCTTTGGAAAAGATAATGGCAGATTTCTCCACACTAACCATTTGCCCCGACGCCTCTGTAAAATCATCAATCATGTGCTGGAGTTTGGTTGCGTTATCCAGATTGGCTTGCCCAAACAGAAGGCAGTCATCCGCAAAACATAAGCAGCCAATCTCCGGAGCCTGTGGAGAAACTTTCAGCCCCGAGAAAATCCCAGCTTCCATCGCCACCTTTTGACTTGAGATAAAAGACTCCAAAACCATCAGATATAGGTAGGGGGAGAGGGGGTCCCCCTGCCTCAGACCACGCTCTGGTTTGAAAACCCTCCCTGGGACACCATTTATGAGAACCGACATTGTGGCTGTGGAAACACATTTCTTGACAGCTTCCGTCCATCTTCCTTTGAAACCCATTTTGTTCATAACCTCAAAAAGATAATCCCATTCGACCCTGTCATATGCTTTCGCCATATCAATTTTTAAAGCAAAGTTCCCTTTCTTTTTTGCCGTGGATCTATTCATCGAGTGGAGGATTTCATGGGCCATGATAATATTGTCCGTAATGCACCGCCCAGGAACAAATGCTGTCTGCTCTGGAGAGATTAACTCCTCCATGAAAGGCTTCAGCCTGTTAACCAAAACTTTTGCGGCTACCCTATAGTATTACATAAGGAGATGGGGTGATAATCTTTCATTGTATTTGGGTCATTATTCTTTGGGATCAGAACCAGAAATGTATGATTAATACCTTCTGGAAAATAGCCCGCATTCAGCATTCGCAGAACAGTATGTACAAAGTCTTTCCCAATAATATTCCAAAAAGAGAGTAAGAACTTACCATTCAAGCCATCGGGCCCTGGGGCTTTGTTCTGATTGATTTCTTTTACCACCGCAACCACCTCTTCCTCTGTAAATGTTTTGTTAAGAGAAACCATCCACTCATCATCGCATCTTCCCTCTACACATGCGGTCAGGTGTGGGTTGCACTCAGGCTCATTCGAGTGGAACAGGTTCTCAAAGTATGTCCTTGCCATCACCTCCATACCTTCCCATGATTCCTCTCTGTTACCGTCTTCATCAAACAACACCCATATTTCATTCTTCTTGTACCGGGCATTAGTGCGAGCGAAAAAGAATCTGGTGTTTCTATCTCCATGCCTTAAGTGTTGAACCCGGGATCTCTGGGCCCACCTTATCTCCTCCTTCAGTAGTAGCTTATCCATCTCTTCAATTATCCCTCTTCTTTCTTCCATGTGGTCCCCCTTATCAGAAGCGTTTCCCAAGATATTCAACTTGAGTCTAAGATCCTCAAGTTTTGCTTTCTCTGCCCTCATGTTCTTCTTTCCCCAGGCCTTCAGTCTCTGCCCAAGCACCAGAGATTTATCCGTGAAATTTCCCCTACCAACTGTGTTATGATTCCAGCACCTTTCCACAATTTCTCTACATTCCTCCATGTCAGCCCAGCAGTTCTCGAATATGAATGGTCTGCCCCTTCTCTTAATGCTCGGATCAGGAATGACCTTAATTGGCTTATGGTCTGATCTCCCCCATTCAAGATTCACCACTCTAGCTCTAGGGAACTTAGCCACCCAGTCAAGATTTGCTAACCCCCTGTCCAGACGGCTTTGTGAATTATCATCCCCCCACCTCCAGTTAGAGAAGGTATATTTTCCACCAATAAAGCCAATATCTTCCAGATTACATTCCTCCACACATGTTCTGAAGTCCTCCATTGATCTTCTATTCCTCCTTCCCCTACCGATGCACTCTGATTCAAAGAGGATTTCATTAAAATCCCCCATAATCAGCCACGGCCCTATCTTCATACTGCTCAACTCTTTAATTAGTTTCCACGATAGATGCCGGTCTGAAGTATTTGGCCATCCATAGAACCCCGTACACCTCCACCCACCGCCCAAACATCCTTTCTCCATCCACCCATCAATATGATGTAGGGAATAAGAGAGAATCTTGAAGTTTATATTATTTTTCCAGTACATCGCCACCCCACCACTCCTTCCCGCACTATCCACCGCTATGCCTTGAAATCCCTTCAGTCTATTCTCAAAATATCTCATCTCCTTGCTGGAAAGTTTGGTTTCGGAGAGGAAAACCAAACTAGGTGACTCTTGGTGAATCAGATCAATGACCCACCTGACTGCACGGGGGTCACCCAGCCCCCGGCAGTTTAGAGCAAGGCAACTCATTTCTTTAGGCAACCCCGGGTGTTCCCCGAGGGTGCCTTTTTGATTTCTGATGTTGTTTCCATCCCCTTTTGCTTTGTACTTCCAGACTCTGAACTATTAACTCCTTTCCCTTTCCTCCTATTATCCTCTGTCATCTCCATTTCCAAAATGTCCTCCAGAGAACTCCCATCTTGCATAACTCCCAATTTCCTTTTCTTTGACATAGGATCCTGCACAGTCGGGGTCCAAGGAATAAGTATCGGGATCTCTTGGGAAGACACCTCAATGTTCTTGTTATCTTCTATTCCTTTGACCTCCCCGACCCCCTCCGACTTCTCTTCCTCCTGGCCATCTTTCTCATTCTTACTGCTAATCCCATCCTCTAGAGTGATCGGTAGCTTTAGCAGATCCCAGGGAAACTCTTCATCCTTTCCTTCTTTGTTTTGTTTGAAACCTTTTGCCCTCAGCCATGGACCATAGGGCAAGGTCTCTCCCTCCTCCAAGTCCACCTCACAATCTCTAGTGCCATGGGAAAGGCACCCACACTTGAAACAGATAGATGGCAGTTTTTCATATGAGAGCCTAAGCATCCTTTCTTTTCCTTCCATAACCACCATTATGCATCTTTTAAGCGGCTTTGTGACATCCACCTTAACTCTTATCCTCAGAAAATCTCCCATGAATCTGCCATCTTCACCCCCAAAATCCACAAATTTCCCAATATTTTCTCTAATTCTTTTAGCAAACTCGAGTTGAAAATAATAGAAAGGTACCTCATGTATCCTTATCTAGAAAGGAACCCAAGTGAAACAATGGTCCTTTGGTGCCTTCATCATTTCCACCTCCTGTATAGCGAGCAACGACCCATCAAAGGACCACCGTCCTTTAGCCAGAATGTTTTCCCGCTCTCCCTGATCTCCAAACTGCAAAAGGAATAAGTTCTTCCCCACTATCTTCACCTTCATAACTTTCTTGATGTTCCAGACCCTACTCAGCGTGGACTCCAAAGCTTTGCAGTCCGCCTTTCTTTTGGCAAACAACTTTGCCAGCAAACATAGCTCATACTGGGAACATCTCTCATTTTGATCGATGTCATTCACCATAATCTTTCTACTCTCATCTTTGGTGATAGAAAGTTTTGCACATCTTTGGGTAATCTCCTCTAAGCTTGCACTCGAGTTTTCCATCTCACTGAAATCCTGGGTTTTTGTTTTGTGACTCCCTCTTTCTTGTTTAGTTTTGCTTAGAACTTCTCTCCAGTACACTATTTGATCAGTGAAATTTTTGAGCGTGCTGTGAATAGGTTTTGCATAGATTCTTATATGTGTGGTTCTCATGCAATGATAATTGCTGGTTGTAGGTATAGGAACCTTCATTGAATATGGAATACGCAGAGGTTTCCCTTTACAGACGTGCATTTTACAGGCAAAAGGAGGCGGAGCCGCCCAGGGGAAACTCAACCGGCGACACTTTCCGCCTAGAGTCTGACAGAAAGAAGGTGCTTGAAAAGTAGCTTGTGGAGGCGCTGCACAGATACCAATGGGTGGGCAACCGGAAACGGAAGAGACGACACGCTCGCTAATAGGAGGAAAGGACCCTCGCTAGGAGAGGGAAGAATAACTTAGCAGCCGAAAACAAAACACAACAGAACACATACAGAACGATAGCTCAGAGTTTGCAGGAATCTTAATCTATGTTTGTTTTTTTCTTGCAAAAAAATAATAATATATGTTTGTTTTTTAAGTACTACTAGTACTATAATTTTTGTTTGGTCAGAGAAAAAGATAGGAGTCGGTCAGTTTGTCATTCATTCCTTAGCACATGGAACAGGTCAACGACCACTTATCGATCATAAGGTTGAGGGTGGGATGAAGCTTGCTTCTCACTAATCAATAATGTAGTTATTGTCACATGAATCATGTGAATGATACTACTAACTTTTAATTATTCATTGTAACAAGACTAATATTAATTAATTATGAGTACGACTTTCTTAATAATTTTAACTTTTTTTCTTACTTATATCTACTAATTAACAGCTGTTCTGATAGATATTCTTCTAATCTAACACGCCGTCACAATCCTAAATAATACTTGTATTAAAATATATTGGCCGCCTCTTATTTATTATATATGATAGCTTCTTGACTTTTTTTTCTTCTACTTCAACCACACTACTAAAAAAAATATAGATAATGATATTTTTTTAAACCAATTAAATGTAGTAAATTTTTTATAATAACCACTCGATTTAGTTACACTTGTTTGTGTAGAATTATATAATAAGAGCTTATGCTCATGTAGGTAGAAGTATGTATATATAAAATACAAAAATCTCTATATCTATTATGAAGACACCACAAGAAAATTAATTTTCCACATTTTATTTGTGTATAAAATAATGTTAATTTTCTCCCACATATATCTTCATCTCCTTATTTTTTTACCTTTACATCCTCGGAGCATATCGTACCTAAGCAGCAGCATAAAAGAAGCGAACCCCTTTCTATACTTTTACCTGCGTAAAGGCCAGAGCCGATTGATAATTAGATTTATTATCAGATGATGGCTATTTTCATTTATTCCATCTGCTTTCTATTCTCATGCGCGCTCCTTCACCACATCCTATCTCAGCTTTCTCGAAGATACAGACGCCTTCCTCCTGGACCAACCCCTCTCCCCATCATTGGCAATCTTCTGAATCTCGGGGATAAGCCTCACATATCGCTAGCAAATATGGCCAAAATCCACGGGCCTGTCATGTGCCTTCAGCTAGGAAGCCTAACCACTGTTGTTATCACCTCTCCCTCCTCAGCTAAGGAAGTTTTGCAGACAAACGATGTGATATTTGCTGTACGATCCATCCCAGATGCCATTCTTCTTCACGCCGAGAAGTCATTTGCGTGGCTCCCACTTGATGCTATGGGGAAGAACCTCAGAAAAATTGCCAACTCCGAGATCCTTACCTCCAGCCGATTAGATGCCATGTCACACCTTCGGAAGGAGAAAGTCAACCATCTCTTATCTCACGTGGAAGCTTGCTGCCAGGCCGGTGTGGCTGTTGACATAGCTCAGGCGGTTTTCACTGTCGCATTGAATCTGATGTCGACCATGT
The DNA here is from genome assembly GCA_023374045.1 of Limonium bicolor. Classification (NCBI taxonomy): domain Eukaryota; kingdom Viridiplantae; phylum Streptophyta; class Magnoliopsida; order Caryophyllales; family Plumbaginaceae; genus Limonium; species Limonium bicolor. Next base: position 324,935,169 of record CM041776.1, on the reverse strand, counting down.
TTTTCTCAATAGATCTGGCCAAACCTCTAAACGTGGCAGGTTCTAGAGAGACCACCGATTCAAGTGGTGATGAAAGTTATTATGCTGTGGACGGGAAAGAGTTTCAGGAAATAGTTTGCAGCTAACAATGGAGGCTGGAAAGCCTAACCTTTCTGATTTTTCCCCATCCTCAGGTGGTTTGACCCACAAGGAAGAAGAAGGGGTTTGAGACTAATTTTAATAAGATGTTGAGCTTCTTTGATAGGTTGATTGATAAGATGGACGCCAGAATAGGTAGTGCCTGCGATCAAACGTATTGGATGCTTTGCTAAGGATGAGTCAACAAAATATCAATGGGTTTGACCGTCCACACATAGGACATATGCTATGGGTATTTTCAGCTGCCTGTCAATATTTTATTTTTGTATCAGTAGTTAGTTATCTGCTAGCTATCTCAAGATATATATGTTCATTTTGACTTGTTGATACTTATAACAAATTTGCTGACTGCAACTCTCATTTAATTTCTTTTATATAGGATTTCTTGCTTGGAGGAACTGATACAACTTCCAGCACTACAGAGTGTAAGATTATGTAGTAAATCACCTTGAGGATTACCATTCTATTACTCCCAATATATAGACTGTTGTACAATAGTTAGTGGCCTAAAAGTGGGGGAGTAGTTAGGAGATTAAGGAGGTTGTTAGAGTTTGTTACAATTATTTTGACAGCCCCCCTCGAAGCCGGAGGAGGGCGAAGGCAGAGACTGTTCCTAAAATCTACAAAAATGGAGTGTGGTAATCCTTTTGTCATTATGTCCGCAAACTGGCTGGTTGTGGGTACGTGGAACACTCGAGCTTGGCCCAGGGCAACCTTTTCACGAACAAAGTGGATGTCGAGTTCAATGTGCTTAGTCCGTTGATGTTGAACTGGATTTGCGGACATGAAGACGGTACTGACATTATCGCAGAGACGATGGTAGCTCGTGTTGTGGGCGCATTGATCTCTTGAAGTAAACTGCGTATCCAGCAGGATTCAGCTATGGCATTTGCAACGGCTCTATATTCAGCTTCTGCGCTTGAGCGGGAGACAGTAGGCTGCCGTTTGGAGGACCAGGAGATGAGGTTGGAGCCGAGGTACATGCAGTAACCCGAGGTTGATCGGCGCGTATCGGGGCAACCTGCCCAGTCAGCATCGGAGTAAACGTAAGCTGATCAGAAGCAGTCGGTGTGATGTTGAGGCCAAGTGTGGTAGTGCCTTTAATGTATCGTAGGATGCGTTTTAAAGCTGTCAGGTGGGACTCGCGGGGATCATGCATGTGGAGGCAGCACTGTTGGACTGCATAGCTGATGTCGGGCCGGGTGAAAGTAAGATATTGGAGAGCACCAGCGAGGGAGCGGTAGGCGGTGGGATCAGAGACGGGGGGCCACCGTCGTGACTGAGTTTGGGATTGGTGTCCACTGGGGTGCGGCTGGGGTTGCAGTTGGTCATGCCAAAGCGGTGTAGGATGTCTTTTGCGTAGGTGGTCTGGTTGAGGTGGAGGCCGGAGGAGGAGCGAGTGACGGCGAGACCGAGAAAGTGATGGAGGGGGCCAAGGTCGCTCATGGAGAATTCGGTGCTAGGGCGCGGATGATTGTGCGAAGCAGTGTGAGGGTGGAGGCGGTTAGTATTATGTCGTCGACATAAACCAGTAGGTGGGCCTGCTGTTGACCGTGCTTGTAGACGAACAAGGAGGGATCAGAACGACATCCGGTGAATCCGATACGAGTGATGTAGTCGGCAAAGCGTCGAAACCAGGCTCTAGGGGCTTGCTTGAGGCCGTAGAGTGCTTTTCGGAGTTTACAAACGTGGTGTGGGAAGTGAGGGTCGATGAAGCCTGGAGGTTGTTGACAATAGACTTCCTCTGTAAGGTGACCATGGAGGAAAGCATTTTTGACATCCAGTTGATGTATTGGCCATTGACGGGTAACAGCCAGGGACAAGACAGTGCGAACAGTGGTGGGTTTGACGACTGGGGAGAAGGTTTCATCGTAGTCCAGGCCGTGTTCTTGAGAGAAGCCACGACCCAGCGAGATTTGTAGCGTGAGAGGTTTCCATCTGCATCAAATTTATGACGAAACAACCACTTTCCTGAAACAATGTTAGCATTGGGTGGGCAAGGGACGAGATCCCACGTTCTATTTTTAATCAACGCATCAAATTCATCCTTCATAGAGCGAAACCAGTGTGGGTGTCGAAGGGCTTTTTATGATTTTTGGGAAGTGGTGTGGTAGTGACGTGCAGGTTGAAGGGAAGTTTCGGTTTGGAAATGCCGGATTTGGAGCGTGTGACCATTGGGTGACTGGGGGTGGGGTCTGGTACGTGGGCTAACATGGGTGGCGGGGATGGATTCCTGCGGACTGGGGCGGGGGTGGTGGTCGGTGGGCTAGGGAGTGACGTGTTGGTGGGTGGGTCAGGAGTGGTGGGCGAGAGCGAACCGGTGCGTGAGTGTGGATCGGGAGACGGTGCGAGAGAGGGTGTAGTATTTGGGCTGGGATTTTGGTTGGGCCGAGTGGAAGCGGTGGACACAGAGGGAGTGCGTGTGGGTTGGGGGACACGTGGGGTGGGGTGAGATTGGGTGGAGACGTGGGCCGGTAGATGTGGGCCGGATGGTGGATGCGAGTGTAGGTGAGGATGGGCCGGAAAAGGGGGCCAGTCGTCATGGGTAGAGGGCGTAGGGGTGGTGAGTTTGGGGTTCGTGGTTGGCGAAGGAGGGTGGTACGTGGAGTATGGAAATATTGTTTCGTGGAATGTTACATGACGGGAGATAATAATACGATTGTTGTGTAAGTTGAGACACCGATAGCCTTTGTGATTTTGGGCGTAACCAAGAAAGATGCAAGGGGTTGTTCGTGGAGCTAGTTTGTGTGTTGTGATGTTGTTGGTATGGGGGTAGCATAGGCAACCAAATGTGCGGAGATGATTGTAGGAGGGGTTTGTCGATAGAGGAGGGTATATGGGGGCCGGTTCTGTGTGGTGGTGGTGGGGGTGAGGTTGAGGAGGTGGGTGGCTGTGGCGAGTGCCTCGGCCCAAAATGGCGGTGGGAGATGGGCTTGAAATAATAAGGTGCGAATGGCGTTGGTAATGTGCGTATCATACGTTCGGCTTTGCCATTTTGCTGGGAGGTGTGTGGACAGGAGAAGCGAAGTAGCGTGCCGTGGGAGACAAAGAAGTTGCGCAGGGTATAGTTGTCGAATTCGCCGCCATGGTCACATTGTATTTGTTGTATATTATAATTAAATTGAGTTCGTACGTAGGCGTGAAAATTTTGCAAGATAGAAATAGTGTCCGATTTTTGTTTGAGGGGGAAGGTCCACAAAAAATGAGAATAGTCGTCGAGAATTAATAAAAAATATTTAAAGCCGCTCAAACTCGGGACCGGAGAGGTCCATAAATCGCAATGTAATAAAGTAAATGGAGAAAATGTAACAGTATTTGAACGTGCAAAAGGGAGACGAGTTTGTTTGCCTAGAGAACAGGCGTGACAATGGGACGGGGTATTATTAGGGGAAGAAATATAATTGTTATTAATCAAAAATTGTAGAGCAGCGCGACTGGGATGCGCAAGCCGGTGATGCCATTGTGGTGTGGTTGTGTCAGCCGAGAGGGCGGTGTGAGAGGGACTGCGCCGTGGAGCCGGTATGAAAGGATAGAGGTCACCGGTACTATTGGACCGATGGATCACGGTCCTGTGGATATTGTCCTTGATTGAAAAGCCAAAACGATCAAATTCAATTGTACAATTATTATCACGACAGAATTGTCGAACAAAATAAGCCGTTTAATGAGATTGGGAACAATTAGTATATTACGTAACTTAAAAGAGGAGAAGGGGAGAGTGAGTTGACCGTGGTGGGTTATGGGTAATAGTTGACCACTGCCCACAACAACATGTGAAGGAGAATTGACGGCGTGATTAAAAGTAGAAGAGGAGATACCTGGGGAGGAGCCCATGTGAGCGGTGGCGCCGCTGTCCATATACCACTGTGGGTCAGCCGGCCGTGGTGAGGCAGCGAAAGCGTTGAGGGCGGAGATGAGCCCGGTTTGGTCCCATTGCGGCGCGGGGGCAGAGACGGTCAAGGCAGGTGCAGGCGCGGGCGGTCGGGAGCCAAGAAGGCCTGGCGCGTTTGACCAGGGTTGCGGCCACTGGTTGGTTCCGTTAAGCAGGTTCCATAACTGGGTCTGGAGAGAAGCACGACCACGACCCCTTCCCCGTCCTCGGCCGCGCCTATTATTTCGAGTGTTGGAGGACGCGAGAAGATGCGGTGGTGAGGGAACCATCGGCAGGAGGTTCGACCGGCGCCGGTGCGGTGGGAGAAGCAGGGGCTGGAGCGATGGCGGGGTTCGGAACAGAGGCGCGACACGTTTCCTCCAGCATCAAGGCGCTGCGTACTGCTTGAAAGGAAGGGAAGGGTTTTTGAAATTGCAGTATGCTGCGCAAATTAGAGTAGTTCTCGCTGAGTCCGCTTAAGGTCTGCAGGACTAGATTCTCATCCGTTACCGGATTGTCGACATCCGCGAGAGCATCCGAGAGGGATTTCAGGCGTGCACAGTACTCATTCATGGAGAGTGCGCCTTGGCGAAAACCTCTGAACTCGGCTTCAAGTTGTATTGCCCGGGCTTTTTTGTTGTCGCGGAACAAATTTTCGATGGACTGCCAAACGGTGAAGGCGGTGGCATTGGGGCTCATGATGAGGCTGAAGATATCGGGATGGATCGTGGCATAGATCCAGGACAGAACGGTGAAGTCGAGCAACGCCCAGCTTTCGTCATCGGTGGGGGGAGATCCGTCGATATGGTGAAGGAGGTTAAACTTCCCGAGAGTAACCAAGAACAAGTGTCGCCACATTGCGTAGTTGGGGGTTTTTTGGGTTAGTTCTATCTATCGGACATGGTTGGTGATGGAATTTACGTGGAGGGCCTGGGAAACGGCTATGACTGCGGGAGTGGCAGGGGAGGCGGAGATGGGGTGTTGCGGTGGTGATCTTGGTGGTGAGGCAAGGAGGGTGCGTTCAGATGCTGGGGGAGAGTTGTCGGGGGAGTGGGCATTGTCATTATTTTGGTTTTCCGCCATGACAGGGAGGGCGCAGGTAGGAGGCGAAGAGGGAGAAAAGAGATGGGAGAAAGAATTGATTGGGAATGTTTGAAGAATATGAGGCCTGATACCATGTAAGATTATGTAGTAAATCACCTTGAGGATTACCATTCTATTACTCCCAATATATAGACTGTTGTACAATAGTTAGTGGCCTAAAAGTGGGGGAGTAGTTAGGAGATTAAGGGGGTTGTTAGAGTTTGTTACAGATTATTTTGACACAGAGTGGGCAATGGCAGAACTATTACTAAACCCTACAAAGATGAAGAAAGCTCAAAAGGAGCTTCAAGACGTAATTGGGAGAGATAATCATGTTGAGGAAGTAGATATCGCAAAGTTACCATATTTGCAAGCAGTGTTTAAGGAGACTATGAGACTACACCCAACGTTTCCTTTGATTCCTAGAAAAGCGTCATCTGACGCTAAAATGTCAGGCTATTTAGTCCCTAAAGATTCACAAGTAATGGTTAATGTCTCGGCAATTCAAAAAGGCCCTAATGTATGGGAAGATGCCCTTGCATTTAAACCGGAACGATTCATAGGATCAAATATTGATATTAAGGGTCTAGATTTTGAGCTTATCCCATTTGGTTCAGGGAGAAGAGCCTGTCCCGGTATGCCGTTGGTTACCAGATTCGTCCAGTTGACATTGGCTTCCCTAATTCATTCCTTTGATTGGAAGCTTGAAGACGGTGTTACACCCAAGAATTTGAACATGGAAGAGGAATTTGGTATCACCTTGCACAAAGCTCAACCACTCAACGCAATTCCAGTGCGGCAAGCCTGGTAATAGTTGGTTATCAATTTGGGTATGGTACAAGATGACGATGAAGGTGTGGATATGTGCTACCTGTTGTTTCACTTTTCTGTTTCTTTTGGGTGTTTATGATTCTATGTGATTGAATGTACTATTTGGTAAGTTTTTAAATTGTTACTCTTTGTTTTTAAGAATCGTAATCCTATTTATTTACAGATTGTTGACTTTGTAGTCTGGTAGTTTAGACAACTAATAAATGGGCTCTAGACAACCCAAGGCCCAAAGTAAACATTGTAATAATAAAATCCTAATCTAAATAAGCAACTCTATACTACCCGATATTTTACACAACACATATCACTTAATATCCTCTCTCTCGAGAGTAAAACTTTTCCGTCAAATGAAGCTTTGACCATTGATTAACAAAATAATGAGAAAAGGGTTGGCTGCCTCAAGTCATTCCATGGCCGTCACATGTCTTATGATATGAGGTCATTTATAATATATATATATAAATTTTAGTTACTCTATATATTGAAATCTCTACACTAGTACAAAAATTGCTATAGACAATTGTTAAAAAATTCAAAGACAACTGTTATTAAACAGTTGTAATAGAACCAGTTGTTTAGGTAGACAATATAGACAATTGTTAAATAACAGTTGTCTTATGGCGCCAAATAACTACTATAAATGTACAATTGTTATTAACGGTTGTAGTAGATATACATAAGATGACTATTAATAGCAGGTGTAATAGATCATATTTTTCCCACTTCGACACCTATCACAACTGTTTTTAACAGTAGTCGTTGATACTCTTTGTTTTTTTCCAGATTTTCCTATTTTTTTACAACATGTTAAGAATAGTTTTCTTTGACACACTTTGAAACGATTTTTCCTATCTTTTAACAACTATTATTTAACGGTTGTCTTTGGTTCTTTTAGATTAAATTTTTTACCCTACACAATTGTTAATCTAAGACAACTGATATGATATTCATCTATTTGTCACCTGTTAACAAATACATTCATATTTTCATCTTGCAAATGCACAATAACATTCACAAACCCACATGCATCCATCTTTCATTTTAAAAAAACGTACTACCAAAGCTTTTGTTTATGGAATATTATTAATGCATGTGATTTAATTCGTGCATGTTTCGATTATTAGTCACGCATTAAAGAGAGATACACGTACGTACATGTAAAACATCCAGACAACATAGACAGAATTGAGTTATGTGGGTGGGTACCTCTAATTGGGCCATAAGCCGGCCCATACTAATATCCACTATCTTAACGATAGGAACCCAATATTCAGTTCCGTCGGTCCGTCCTACTCCTCGTGCGGGAATATAGTATAATTCAGTAGCACGAATATTTTATGCAGCACAGCAGCAGCAATTGTAGAAGAAAGAAGCATCTTGCTAATAAGGCGAGTCAGTAGTCCTTTTATTGATTGTCAGAAAAGTCTCCTATGGTATATATAACATATGTACACGGGGAGCAGAGTTTGCAGGAATCTTAATCTATGGTTTGTTTTTGTAGTAGTAGTACTAGTATAATTTTTGTTTGGTCAGAGAAAAAGACAGGAGTCGGTCAGTTTGTCATTCCTTAGCACATGGAACAGGTCAACGGTCACTTGTCGATCGTAAGGTTGAGGGTGGGGCTTCTCACTAATCAATAATAATTGTAGTGTCACATAAATCATGTGAATGATACTACTAACTTTTAATTATTCATTGTAACAAGACTAATATTAATTAATTATGAGTACAACTTTCTTAATAATTTTAATTTTTTTCATACTATATCTACGACTCTCTCCGTTCAACAATATCTGTCATTCTAGAAATTTGCACTTTCTAAAAATGACACATGTACCCCTACTTTTTAACTTTTCCATCTAGATAATACTTTTGTGTTGAATAGTAGGATTAAAAGTGGAAAAAGATGTATCAAAAAACTAAATAACAGATATTTTTAAACAAGAATCACTAACTAAAAAGACAGATATTAATTAAAAAGGTGTTCTGATAGATATTCTTCTAATCTAACACGTACGCCGTCTCAATTCTAATACTTGTACTATATTACTAAAATATAGTCGTCAGTCATCATAATAAATGTAAAGTCGGATTGACGTGAGGCGAGCTTATACCGGCCCAATCACAAGCTAGAATTAGGTAATTCGTTTTATTGTGCATGTGATCCTTCTTTCCCTGTTAATTATTTCTGTTTTATACTAAGCAGCAAGGCAAAATTATGCACTTCAAGTGGTATGTATTAGTGATACCACATGGAATTGTGAGAGACAGTGCAGTGCGCGCATGACAGGTTTCATTCATAACGAGATATTACATTATTAACAAACCAAACACAGCCCTCGTGCACTACCGTCGTTTTCCAACAATTCGGCCCAATCGGAAAAAAGAATGGTAAACACGGCTGAGCTATCTGTTGTTCATGCAACGCATTATACATGCATGCATGCATGCAGGCAAATTTAATGTCAATTTAGCGTATGCTTGCTTGCATGCACCGTCGTCAAATTTGGTAGTGGTGAATGAGAATACTCCCTCCGTCCTGAATTGACCGTCCGTTTACTATTTGGACATGTCGTTTGACTTCATTTTTAACATATAAGATAAATTAATTTTGAAAATTTAAGTTTTGCAAATGATTCTTTACATGATAAACTATATGTTACAAAATTTAGTTTTATAAAATTATTTTATCTTATATGCTTAATATTGAAATGGAAAAGCGTGCCATAAAGCAAACAAGACGGTCAATTCAGGACGGAGGGAGTAATTAATTGGCCCACTGAAATCAATAATAACGGTTCCGGTTATTACTGTGACTATATATCCTCGCTAGGCTAGCTATGCTAGCTGCTTTGGTTTCACTTTTCCGATGAAGCCAGCGTCATTGCCTTTACAGCTTATTGGGATAATTTAATTAGTAATAGTTGTTAAAGTCAGAACGAATACATATTGTATCGATGAAGCGAGATTACTGAAAAGGAGGGGAAAAAAAAAGCAGCCACAGAATTTATTCATTTTCTTTCACCTTTTTATCAAAGTAATAATTAATACGTATTCCCTATAAATATGGAATTATGGATGGGTGCGGGGTGCCTCCGAGCTATTCGAGGGGATTCTTAGTTATCTACTATGGGGACCTAGGTAATAGGTATATAGTGGCCGCCTCTTATATGATAGCTTCTGGTCCTGGACTTTTTGTTCTTCTACTTCATAGTATTAATTTTCTCCTACATATATCTTTATCTCCTTGATCATATTGTCCCTAAGCTAAGCAGTTGGGGTACGCACTTTAATAAAAATTAGAGCTAGCTAGGAAGTGCCTAATTAGGCCTTGTTTGAGACCTCCTTGCCCACTTCGCTACCGCCTTTCCTTTGGATTTTTTTTTTTTAAAAAAAATGGTTCGTACATAATCTAGAAATTATGATTGCAACCACTCAAAGGGAGTTGTGATTTTCTAGTATGATTTATTAGGTTGTGAGCTAACAGATTCTCAGCAAGTAATATATGAAACCATTTAATATTCGTCGGAAGAGTTAAGAACCATTTAATATTCATCGGAAGAGTTAAGTTTGAGAGCATTTAATGTATGATATCCACTGACTGTTGCGGTATAGTTGTTGCATGCCCATCAATAATGTAATCTATGAGACTCTAATAATCAGAGAGTATCCGTACCGTACAATATCCATAACGTTTAGCGGAATCAACCCTAAGCTAGTACCTTTCCTTTGGATTATTGATTAACCGTGCACTCCTCTTTAGCAATGTATATATATTTTTTTTGAATAAGTAACCAAATTAAGTTAAATCATCAACAACTTCACTCTTAATTGTTGCTACGTAATATATATGTATGCGCCCTTAATTAAGTTTGAAGCTTTTCTTGTTTTTTTATAATTCGGCATATAGCCATGGTATAAAATTAAAATGCGGATGGGCTGGGAACGGGCCTCATTAAAAACTCCCTAAGCAAAACCCAGTGGGAAAAAGGTTAGGGAGGAAAAAGAGTACTCACCACATCCAAATACAAACTTACAAGTCAGTTCAACTGCTCCAAACTAGGACATCTACTAAACAAGAGAGCTAAGCGTACACTGCCCGCTCATCATCAAACATGACCCCCACAATATAAAAGAAGAAGATAACCTTTCAGCAGCACAAAACCCCATAAAAAATGAGATACTCCACCAAATTAAGAAGCGACCCCATATCCTTGAATTTCCTCTCAGAGCATCAATAAGACTCCTTTTCTTTCAAGGCACAATACACCACCAAAATATCTTTCAAACAACAAAACTAGACTTCCCGAGAGAGTCAAATCATCATCCTATCTTGGGCATACAAACCTTTCCAAGGGTACTACAGAGCGATTACTTATGTTGGGCCTCATGTGTCTCCATCTGCGACTGTATTTGATTAAGAATGTTCGCTTTTGTTAGACCTGGATTAGGAACTTTGCACCCCAATTGCATTAGCAAATCAACACATTCTCCCGCTTCTTTCTCTGGATTAATAAATTTTCCCTTTTCATTCCTTGCCGAAACTTCCTTACTAGGCAGTAGTGATGATGGTGGCGTATTATGAAAAGCTCCACAACCAAACTAACACCATCTTTATTTATGGGGGCCTTACTATGGGTTAACTGTGTAGCTAAACCCTCTTCCCCAAAAATATTTTGCTGAGGGGATTCCTGAAAAAATGTGTCAGGAATAATAGTAGCTTCTTCATCCTTCTCATACATTATCTGTCGTGACTGATCACAAGTAAAAGCAGCGACATCATCAATTATATTGTCGCCTTTCGAGTGGCTCTTCGGGTCATCAGCATTGATTGCGCCCACCTCTACATTCTCCAAGTGACTATGCTTTCCCTGCGCGCAGTCCCCAAAATCGGGTATTCTATCATCTGAAAAGGAATTTTTGGCTTCCGCACTCAACTTTTCGTAGCTCCTTGGGAGCACTGCGCCTGTAACAAGCTTGGGGACAAGATCCTGACACAATAATTGCGGTGTATGGAGGGCAACCAAACATCTACCTATGAGATTCGAACCGTCGTGGTCAACACGTTCCTCCTTGTCACGAATTTGGGAAGCGCTACCCTGCGAAATTCTTTGACAGTTAACCTCTCCTCCGTCTTCTTTATGTGAGTGATCAGCAGTCTGAGAGATAGGAGTGTGGACTCCAACATCATTAGGGATCTGAACAATACTATCATTTGGATCTGCGTTCCTGCAAGTGACCCTATCATCACCAACTTCAATTATTGAAACCAGGAACGAGTGTCCCTCAACTTGGACCGCAATTTTCCAATTACTCAGTTGGAGGGTCGACATTTCAATGTGAACGCGGATCTTGACATTCTCCACAAAATGGTTTTCTTTCTCTTCTATCTTGATGACATCACCCACTGTTTGTGCAATTTTACGCACGTTTTTATTGTTCCAAGCATGAAAGGGGTATAGCCGGAGGACAACCCACTATTTGAAGCTTTTCTTGTGTAATGTGGGTTTACATTCCTCAAACCATTTTTTTGTAATTTCAAAACAAACTACCTACAGGAAAGAAAAGTGCATACTTATAACAGTCATGATATAAAAGATTGGGAAAATTCACAATATTCCCCTTTTTTCTTTCGTAATTCAAAATATACCCTATTGTTTTTTGTAATTCAACTTTAAACATGCTTAAAATATTGTCTAAAATTGATGAAACTTTACATGGATGACATATGAGCTTAAAAAACTTCAAATTTGATATTGGACCAAAATATAACACTTTAGCATCGTCCATGTAAAGTTTCATCAATTTTGGACAACATTTAAGCATGTTTAAAGTTGAATTACAAAAACCAACGGGGTATATCGTGAATTACGAAAGAAAAAAGGGGTATATTTGTAATTTTCCCTAAAACGGGTTCACGAGTCGTGTGTTATGGATTTTAAACGAGTTAACTTGACCCAACTCAATTAATTAATCATGTCTGAATATAATAAACGAGTTGACCTGACCCAACACAATTAATTAATTATGTCCAAATATGAAACTCAAACCTGTATATATTAAACTCAAACCTAACTCGTGTAACCTGTTTAATTATATATAAGAAAATAATTTGACTAATTAACATTACTTTACCTGTTTAATTATATAAGAAAATAATTGACTAATTAACATTACTTTTTGTAATTCTGATATATTATTTTACTTTAATAAAAATTTTGATTTTAATATTTATATATCTATTAATATCAAAATTTCATAAAAAAATATTTAATCTATAATTTAATAATATATATTTATTTAATATAAAATACTTAATTGGGTTAGCGGGTTACACATACTAAACCCAAACCCGATATGATTCTTAAACGAGTCATGTTGGATTAACCCGTTTATTTAAATAAATCCATATATTTCATGTCGGGTTTTTGTTTATCAAACGAATCATGTTAAAATTGCCACTTTAATATGAAATGTCGGAAGTATTTCATCTCGTGATCCAAGCTGGCTCATTCAAGACCAAAGCTAGAGCTAGGTCAATTAGAGAGTCCAATTGGTCAACATCGAATACAATGAACTCTAAATTACCTAAGAAATATTGTGTCAAATGCAATTCATGAAGAAGCGGTGGCTACGTACTTGACCGATTCTGAACCTAAGATTCTACAAGCATTTATCAAAAGATCGATCGAGGATGCATTATATATATATAATTAGCCGGCAGGCTAGAGTAACAAAAATGATCTCATATTCATATATGTGGAATTTGACTTCAACCCAATTTCGAGTCAACCGCCGACTAACAGATATAGTAGCAGCTAAATATAGCTAGCACCGGTTCAATTAAAATGGGTAAAAGTATTGTGAATTTTTTCCAACAAAAATCTATGGCTCAATTATCTAAACCATAATGTAATAATTAATAATATCTTCTTGCAGCATGTACAGCTAGGTAGATTCTGCTACCCTCACAGCTAGCTTATCTATATATGTTGATTATTCAGATCAGCAAACTATGGCGATCAAAAAATAAAAGCAAAAATTATGACCATGCACAATATTCTTTGTAATCGTATGGTGGTGGGCGTTATCTCCACCTAGCTGGGTGGGAAAGGAAAGGTCATCAATTAATAATAATCTACAGGGGCGGATCCAGAGTGTTAAACCTATGGGGTCCAATATTTTAGAGTACATGTACATATAAATATTAATAATTTATATACGGATTTTCATACTAATATTTAAAATATTTTACAATTGACTTTTACGATTCTTTATTGCTGGTTTTAAAAAATAAAAACTACTTCTACTTATAATTTTTTTAGATAATGCTACTGACTCACATAACTAGTCTATCCACAAATCTTAAACCAACCTATAAAACATACATCCGAAACCAAAATGTTCAAACAAACAAAAGAAGCTAAGTTTGAAGTGTAGTGAAGTTTCTGAACTGTTGCTAATTAAAAGAAAATTATTTGGATTGGACTGCGTCAAGGATTGGAATATTTTCTGGAAAAAAAACAGAACAAAGTGGCAACTAAGAGGAATTGAACTCTAGACCATCAATATTACTAGTTCTTAACCACTAAACCACAATCACTACTTGATAGTTATGTCATTTTAATACTTATACAAGGTTTTTTTTATGTTTTATTTTTTATTTTTATTTTTTATTTTTACTTTATAAAAAAGCTATGGGTCCGGGACCCATTGGACCCATGTGGGTCCGCCCCTGATAATCTGAATATGACACTAGGAAACAAATACTAATGCAATACAAATCATGTCATCATATCATGAATAAGACGGGGAAAATTGGCGCACGTCAATCAAACCTGTTGAACAAATCTGTTATTCTCCTTAAATGTTTATAATATCTGTCAAATATTTTTATTCCTCCCGTCTTATATTTGACCATCCCAATCACACAGATAAGTATTTATTCAAGTCCGCAAATATACCTCTTATAAATAATACACATTTCTCACCTCCAAACTAATACGTTCCTCACCGATCACGCGGATAGCCAGCCAAGTCAAACTAGGAGGAAATTCCAGTACTTGCCGCCTATTGTAGTAATTGCGTTTTTTAAACGCGGCTATTTAGTTTGCGGTTTTTAATTAAAGTGAATCAGAGTTGTATTTATTTGTTTTTTATATAGTTATAGCACAAAGCTCAAATAGCCACAAGGGCATAACACAACGAGAACTCTAGTGTTCAATGGTATATTCATTTACAAGTGATGGTACATTTTGCTATTTCAGTAGATCCACCCTAAGCATTCCAATTTAAGAAATAACAGGAGAGAATAAAGGATTACTAACTTTAACATGATGAAACCTAATGAACTATAAGAGAATATATGGAAACTAATGTTTCTCAAGCATCATAACATGTATATTTTCAGTCTACAAGTATATCAACATAATAGACCTATAAATATTAATACATCAATAAAATCATATTATTACATTTTACATGATGGAAAGTACCTTTATTTAAGACTAAGAGTACATTTTATTCCTTAAAAGAGAGTATATAATTGTCATTCCAATTTTTGAGGAAACTACTATTGTTCAATGATTTCTAGTTCAATAATAAAATGTACTCTTGTTTAAAACAATACCTTAGATCAAAGTAGAAGGTATTCTTCATGAATAGATCTACTCCTAGGGAATACAAAATTGTATTCTTGTCCCTCACACAATTGTTGTGTACTCACTTATAAATCTACTCTTTGTTTATGAAAATATAATGTGCTCCCTACACACAGATGTATGTTCTTTATTATTTGTGTGTAGTTATTATTGTGTAGTTAATTATGTGTTATTATGAAATGTAGATTAGTATGTTGTTAATAATTAACATATTTGTAGATTTATGTACTTCTAATGTTTTAAAGTGTGAAATTGTAACAGCGGTTTAAGGTCTGTCCGACCTCCATGTTTGGAAGGTGAATATCTGGACTTGTGTCTAGACTTTAAAGTTCGGACATAAGCCGAGAGTTGAAATCAACATTGTCCAAACATTGAAGGCTGGACACTAGTTCCGATAAAATTAATCTTACGTGTTCTGAACATGGTCCGAACATGTAAGTTCGGACCAATTCCAAGACTTACATGTTCGAACTCATCCTCGCATGTTGTCTGAACATGCAAGTTTAGACAGATGTTTTGGACACCCCATTCTGCAGAAAACCAACTTCAGTTCGGGACCTGTCCGAACTTGCATATCTGGACAGACGTTCGGACAGGTCCAAAAACACAAAAACAACTTTAAAAAACTCCCATTATCAAACTACAATGGCATAACATCAATACCCAAGCAATAAAGGGACTTATCAAAATAATTGATGTCAAAATCAGCAGAA
This sequence comes from Limonium bicolor, assembly GCA_023374045.1. Classification (NCBI taxonomy): domain Eukaryota; kingdom Viridiplantae; phylum Streptophyta; class Magnoliopsida; order Caryophyllales; family Plumbaginaceae; genus Limonium; species Limonium bicolor. The sequence goes on along the minus strand of CM041776.1, from coordinate 324,919,873 downwards.
AGATAACAGCGAATAAACAATCTGGGATTTACTGCTACACCCACATCCATGGGTGTTAAGGATATCCTCCAACCAAAACATGTTTAAACATTAAGCTACTAGACAAAATACATCTGATGTTGAAAATCCCAAATTGGTTAATAACGTTATCATGAATTTAAGTGAGTTTACTCCTACTTTCTACGTGGCGTCGCAATTCCCCGACCATGCTCTATCATAGTTACCTGCGATCAGAATATATAGAACACACAAAAGAATCGCACAGTCAGTTGACACTGAGTAAACTACTACTTCCTGAAAGAAAATTTAACTCATTTGCTTGAAGAGAACAAACCCAGTTCTACTCACAAGGAATTGAATCGTTCAACCTGTATTCCAACACTTCCAATACCAAGACTCAACCAAAACAGGGAACCCTTTCTCTGGCAACCAAAATTCACCAACAAACACTCAAACACGTGGGGTCGCAAAATAAAAAATTCCACCAACGATCACCTGAACTAGCGGGGTCGTAAAATAAATAATTCTACCTCACTCTAAGTTCTTAAGTGTGCACACCCTTCTAAGGGTATTTCTGACCACGAATTAGTGGATCTATAGAGCTTAAACTACGATATAGTGATTGTGTGCAAAATAATCATTCCAATGTACAAATGTGTACGATTCAATCCCAGTGAAGGTTCCCAAAAGTCATTACCACCAATCCAGAAAAAATAATCAACACATTCTTAAAATCCCCAATTTATTCTCAAATCCCTAATTCCACGTTCAACCACAAGGGTTTTCCATTTAAATCAATTTCATCACAATTCACAACATTCCCGCAGAGATTAGTGAGCATAGTAGTTTACCTAGAACTACCCCCACCGAGAATCAAAAATCACAGAGATCTAGCAATCCCCGTCAACAAACCCCAGATCTAGACTTTAACACTCACACAATCAGTCAACCAATGCCACAAACAACTCACAATTGAAGACTCTTACTTTCTTAGATATACTTACCCTTCAACTTAGCTTCAACTAGCACCAACAATGGAAGATGGAAGTTACATGAGAGGAGAGATGAGCAAGGCAAGGCTTAGAGAGGAAGAGAAGTTGAGAGCGTGATTTGTTGGGGAAAGAAAAGAAAGTTAAGGAAAGAAGGAAAAGGAAATAATAGATAAGGAAGAGAAACATAATTAGAAGGGAAATAATAAGAAGGGATATATCCAAACAATATTGAGTTGTAATTATTTACTCCCATATACTTCCTTTTTCTTACGTGAGAAATAAATCTCAGTTTCCAATAATCCTCTATCATTAACATATTGACAATTGCCGATTAATATTACCATGACTAGCCCAATATATTGTATATAATATATGCTTATAATTTAGTCAGACTTAGGGGATATTTCAGTAATATATAATAAAAGTATACAAAACTTCACAACTAATTAGTTAAATTTATATTCCTTCCATCATGAAATGACTATCTTGTTTACCATTTAAACATGCCGTTTGACTTCAACATTAAACAAATAAAATAAAATAATTTTAAAATTTAAGTTTTGCAGATGATTCCTTACATTATAAACTATATATTATAAAATTTAGTTTTATGAAATCATTTTATCTTATATGTTTAATATTAGAGTGAAAAAATATGTCATAAGACAAACAAAACTGTCAATTTAGGACAGAGAGCAATACTTAATTCAAATACATATATGAAAATTCTATATAAATTATATAGCTTTACATTTAGCTATATATATATATATATTACGAGTAATTTTTTATTCTATAAGTTAATATAAAAACATGAAGTTGTTAATAAAAATTAGATAAGTTATTAGACAAGTAACATAAATTACAATAAGAAACAAGTAATAAAGACCTATATTTTGTATTAAACTATTTTTGAGTAAGATTATTTTATTAGTAATATTAATTTTGTTGCATAGGTCAAATTAAATTTATAAGATTAAGATTTTAATGTGTGGTATTTTATTCGTTTTAAATTGAAACAAATTCTATTTGAATAGTGGTCACAAGTGTGGTAGAGCGGTATTGGGAATTAACCCTTATCAATCTCAAGTTTAGTTATTTAAATCTAGCTTTACTTCACATAGATCAAATTTATATAATATACCATGTTTGAGCCATTAAATTTATAATAAATATAAATTACTATATCAAGAAAAAAATAATTGTGATAAATTGAATAATCTTTTAAAAAAACTATTATTAAAAAATACAAATAAAATAGTTAATGAAATGTGAAACAAGCTTAGACTTTTGAAATAACTAAATAGTACATATAAATAGATTAAATTATTACTCGAACATAAATATAACTAGTAATTAAATAGATATAAAGAGATAACAAAGATATTAAATATCAATATATGTGGCAGCACAACACCATTACCATTGTGGTTGAGCATGCATTAGTCCTTACAATAGCATTAAAAGGATAAAATTCCTGCCTGCTACCAATTGGAATGACAGACAATTGAGTTAGTTCAATAAGATAATATACATGACTAAAAACATATAATAGCTCGACTTGGATGGGTGTATGGTTAGTCTAGTTAGGAGGAGTAGTGGTACACTTGGCATTTATTGGGAGATATGAAAGGTTTTGGAATGGCCCATGGCTTGGGGGGGGGGGGGGATCGCGGTAGCTGGAATACTCAAAGTTGACCTAATTGTTTTATTGGAAATTGTGAGTGGTTGACATGTTTCCCCGTTGCTAGAACCTTGCATCTTAGTTGGGGGTGATCTGATCACAGGCCTATCAATTTAGTGTTGCAACCTGAGAGTAGAAGAGGATCCCGCCCTTTTTGTTTTGAGAACTGTTGGACTACTGATAAGGCTTGTAGTCGTATTGTTCAGGAGGTTTGGAATGAATGTGGAGTATATGACAAAGACCCTCTAGTGTGGTTATTTTTTTAAGAAATGGGTCGTGACAAGCTAACAAGTAAGAATTGTGTCTTTTAATTAAGAAGGAGTTGAAGTGGGAGAAAGGTTACCTTCCCTTCGATGGAAGTAGAGGTCGAGACAATAGTGGTTAAACAAGGGGGGTAGAAACACTGATGGTGAAAGACAGGAAATGGTGTAACTCATCCACTATCTTTTTATTGAAAATGGTGGGTCGGTGACATCCTGTGATGGTATTGAGGAGGTTTCTAGGGTTTTTTGTGAGGAGCCTTTTACTTTTGGCAATCCTGATCCCAACTCGCATCTCCTTTCTTGTGTTAAATGTCGCGTCTCTTTTGAGATGAACCAAATATTTGGCTAGTCATATCAGCGGGAAGAGGTTGTTTTGGTGCTCAATGAGATGAATCTAAACAAGGCACCAAGCTCCAATGGATAAATGATATCTTTCTAAACTCTTTTTGCTGCACTGATCCTTTTTGTCTATATCTTTGTACATTTACTAAAATCGTAATAAGCTGCATAGACTCCAAGTCCCAGCGGAACAATAATCCACTCACCACTATACTCACTGTACTAAATCCCTTTTCATCACCTACCACGACTGGTTTAACAAATGGTATCTCAATTCGGGGTTTGGTATTGTAAATGTATATTTATTTTGGGTTTTTGATGTGACAAAGACGTCATCTGGGTCTCGCTACGAATATCTCAACAACCATCACTCCCGTCTTAGTAAAAGAATCTTAACTAATTTCTTAACTTAGCATTAGCTCAAGAGCGATTTTACCTGGAAGTTGTTGAAGATATATAGTCAGAATAATCACTATTATCTTAGCCGATATTATAGTATCTATTGTTTTAAAATTATATTAGTTTTAGACAAATATTTTATGTATGGTTTTATGAGGTTTGTTAATATCTTAATTAGTATATGTATGGAGATATCAAGAGAAAATGTAAGAGTTTTCACCGCAAAAAAAGAGAGCTTTGAGAGAGAAAAGTTTGTTGATTAACCTCAACATGTAGTCTAGTGTTAGACGTGTGAGTGATTGTTCAAAGTTGTTTGAACATGTCACATGAAAAGTTTTTAAGTTATCAATAAAGATTGATAGCAGAGTTTTTCGTCTAAACTCGTTGTGTCTCATTCCTTTTTTCTATCAGTCTCGTACTGAATCTTATGATTTTTCACACCATGAACTTACACGTATCCTTAGTTTGTTTTTTATGGATGATTGTGTTATCTTTGATAAGGACACATTTAGGAATGCAAAGTTGATTAAGGGCCTCTTTGAGGATTTACTGACGCTTCAGGTCAGTGTGATTATTAAAAAACCAAGGCTTATGTTTTCAAGCGGAGTTGATAGTGGGTTAAGAGCCGGGATTACTAGTTGTTCATAGTGGGAGAGGTGGCAGACTTGAGTTTTTATTTGGTTTTCCAAGTAAGGTGGGACAAAACATAAGAGGTGTTTTATCTTATATTCAGATAGGTTAGCTAAGTGGATTCAGGGTTGAAGTCACATTGTTTCCCAAGCAGCAGGGATATCTGTTGGCATGGTATACTCAATCCTGCTTTAACCACTTCATTAAAAGAACTAACCGTGTATTCTGCCCAACAATCACATGTACCCAGGAGTTGACGATTGACATAGCGGAACTAGACCTACCCACATGAAGACCCCCAACATCCTGTTAGATTCATTCTAGATTCAACCGCTCGACCAGACTCAACCCGGGCACAAACTAGTGCACAACCCCGCTCCATCCGAAGCCAAGTCCTTTGTCATTCGGCTGAACCCCCTTCATCGTGTCAAAACCCAGCTTGCTAAGCTCATCGTATCACTCCGTCCCATCAATCCTATCAGATAACTAGTTACCTCAAGCTACGCCCCGTCTGATGTGCTATTAATGCCTCAGGACTATTTTCCATTTCCCTGACCAGCGAAGGCGTGGGAAGATGAAGGAAGGTTCCTCCCTGGAGTTGCTGCTCCCACGTGACGTCGTCCCTATCCTGAGTGGTGGCCTCTTAAGTCATCAAACCGAGAAGGAGATAGGTGTCGAGTGGGAGGAACTAGCTAGGTGCTGGGGCTAATAGATAAGCCCATCTTTATTAAGCCCATCAAGATTTGTAATTAGATTAGTTTGTTATTATTCTGTTTGACTGATTTCTAATTTTTAGATTTTTTGAGATATTATCAAATATCTTATTGTTTATAGATATGAATACAGTTACAAAGGCTATATATATGTATTGCTAGAGGAAATAAATTGTATTCGATATACATTAATATCATACAGAGAATACAAAACTTTGCATACACAAATCTATATGGTATCAGAGCTTAGATTTGATTCTAGCCTTCTATCGTCTTCACAAGCATGGCGGCAGCAGAAGACTCTAGCAAAGGAAAGGGTTCCGCACTAGAACTTTCCTCCAACAACAATGTCATTGATGTCAACGACCCAATTTATGCCCATGTAGCAGAAAACCCCGGGTTGAGTCTTGTACTGAAGTTCAACGATACAGGGTTCTTGGGGTGGAAGCGGGATATGGTCACAGCATTGAAGGCAAAAAATAAATTCGGTGTTGTGACAGGAAAGGTTACAAAGCCAAGTGAAAAGGATGTGATACACTATGGTGCCTAGGAAACATCCAACTCACATGTTCTTTCCTGGTTAAAGATGACACTGGAACCAAGTATCGCTTAAAGTGTTCGGTTTTGCGATGATCCAAAAGAACTCTAGGACTCTCTTTGTGGGAGATTCGAGCACAACAACCTCGCTATTGTTCACAATCTGAAACACGAGTTAATAGAGATCAGACAAGGAGAAGATACAGTAAGTGAATATTACACAAAGCTGAAAAAATATGGGGAGAATTGGACTTAGCTCGTCCTTTGCCAAAGTGTGGTTGTGCAGGGTGTACTTTTGAAGTAAGAGATTCAATTAGAAAGCAGGCAGATGAAGATAAACTTATACACTTTTTAATGGGGTTAAACCGAAAGTATCTATCAATCAGAGGCTAAATTTTGGCGATGCAAAATACTCCAAGCTTGGAGAAAGCTTACTTTTTTATTGTTCAGGAAGAGGAGCAAAGAGGAAGTGAACAAGTTAAAGATGAGTCCACATCTTTTTACAGTCAGTCTACAGTCACAGCTGGTGAAAGCTCAAGAAACCCTAACAGAAAGTTTGAGAAGAAAAAGGTTACTTGCTCACACTGTAAAAAACCCAATCATAGTTATGAAGAGTGCTACCAATGTCAAAGCTGCACCCATTACAAGAGAACGAGACATATAGCAGCGGAATATTACCAGTTGCATGGTCGGGACAAGGTGTTAGCACGTAAGAAACGAGGTTTAGCAAACACGGCGAAAAACACTGAGCAAGGTGACAATGAAGAAATAGAGCAAGGAGATGGTTTAACTCCTCGGCTATTGCAGCAAATTTCACAGTTGATTTGAAGCACAAGCACAAAAACCAAAACGGAAGAAATCGATTACTACAATTTCTCAGGTAATCGACCCTTTTGCATAGTAAAAAACTTTGTCTCATGAGTAATTTTACAGATAATCAGTTTAAATGCAAGTGGATAATCGATTCCGACGCCACCGATCATATGTCAGGAGCTGGAAATTTATTCGAAAACTGGAGAAAACTCGAAAGCGAGAGGATAGTGATTTTACCCGATGGAAGTCCACAGAGCGTCGATTTAGTCAGTGATGTCAAAATAGGGAACATATTATAGTTGAAGGAAGTGTTATACATTCCTAATTTCATGTTTAATCTCATCTCTGTGAAGAAGATTGTGAAGCAATTGAACTGCATTCTGTCTTTTGATGAACACGGGTGTTTTGTACAGGGCCATATCACAGGTCAGGATGAAAACCGATTCGGGCTGGGGTAAGATAATATGTATGTTCTGGATACAGATGCGGCAGACACATGGGCCATCAAAAGTCTGGGCTTGGGTTGTATCGAGTCAGACATGAGTTTGGGCCGTTCTATTTCCGAGTTTACAAATAAAAGTAGGATAACCCCAGGGGCTAAAGACATCCATGTTAGACTTGGGCATGTTTCTTTTCGGAAACTTGTAACACTTAGTTTAATAAAAGAAGTTGAATTTTCTTCCAGTTATGCTTGCGATGTTTGTTATAAATCCAGAGCTCAGCGTCTACCTTTCTTAAGTTCTGTTAGCAAAACAAAGAAAGATTTTGAATTGATACACAGAGATGTTTGGGGACCATTCAACACCGACACTTATAATGACTATAAATATTTCGTCTGTTTTGTTGATGATTTTACTCGCACGACTTGGGTCACTCTCATAAAGCAAAAAGGAAATGCTTGGGAAGCCATTGTAAATTTCATCAAGATGGTCGAATGACAGTTTGAGATAAAAGTAAAGTTGGTTCGAACATATAATATTAAAGAACTTGGTAGTTCAAATGAAGGTAAAAGGTTTTACGCACAAGAAGGGATAATACATCAAACTTCTTGTTCGTATACACCACAACAAAACGCTGTTGTCGAAAAACATAAGTATCTCTTAGAAACAGCATGAGCAGTGTATTTTCAATCACATGTTCCTTTGGTTTATTAGGGAGGAGTGCATATTACATGCAACTTTCTTGATAAACAGACTTCCTACGAAAGCTTTGCATGGTAAGACACCATTGAGAGCTTGTTCAATGATAAACCCGCATATGAAGGAATTAAACCCTTCAGATGCTTGTGTTATAAAACGATCGTTGGTCCAAAGGAAGGTTTTTTTTAGCCAAGAGGTGAGGCTTGTGTGTATCTCGTCGAAGATCCTAGAAGGAAAGGGCATAAGATTTTATTTACGTACTCGGACAGTTGAAGTGTGCCGAGATGTGAAGTTTCATGTTGAACATTTCCCCTTCACTAAGATGCAAACAAGTCAGCCCACTCATTCAGATGACATGGCAGTACTAGTCCTTCACTTCCAATTCTTGGATGAGGACAACAACATCCAGCAGTACATAGTCCACGAGACAAGAATGTTATTGATCAGCATGATACACGTGATAATGATATTATTGCTCCAGATGTTGCACAAAATGATCTACGACGCTCTGGTAGGGTGAGTCATAAACCCAGCTACTTGGCTGATTATGTTTGCCACACAACTTTCCAGGAAACCCTAAATAAGGGAGTTTACGGCTATGATCAGCATAAGCATGTCTTTCTGAATTGTGATGGTTTGACAGAGACAACACCGGTTCAAACTATAGCGCTTCTTTCTACAGAGGCACCCATTAAAGATGATCCTACTCTTCATGAACCACATGATTATCATACAGCCGTGACTAATATGCAAAACGAGTTGCGCGCCCTAGAGGAAAATGACACATGGGACGTAATCACGTTACCATGTGGAAAAAAGGTCGTTGGTTGCAAATGGGTTTACAAGGTTAAACTCAAATCTGATGGAACATTGGAGAAGTATAAAGGACGGCTAGTTGCCAAAGGGTTCACTCATTGTCATGGGTTGGATTACCATGAGACTTTTTCACCTATAGTCAAGTTAACAACGATCCGTTCTCTTATCATTGTTGCACTTAACAAATCGTGGATAATCAATCAACTAGATGTTAACAATGCATTCTTGCAAGGAGATCTCGATGAAGAAGTTTATATGCGGTTACCACAAGGTCTTGAGGTAACAGGCACCAATAAAGCATCTCATTTGAAGAAGTCGTTGTATGGTTTGAAAAAAGTTTCCAGACAATGGTTTTCTAAGTTGGAAGTTTTCTCAAAACTCTCAACTTTGTATAGTAAAAAAATCATTACTCTCTCTTTTACAAAGAAAGTAAAGATGAGAAGATTTTTATTGCAGTCTATGTTGATGACATGTTAATTGTTGGGGCTAATCAATAAGACATTGATTATAACAAGCTCTTTAGATGACAACTCCAAGAGTAAAGACTTGGGCAGTTTGCACTATTTCTTAGGCATAGAATTTATTCACTCAACAAGGGTATATTCTTTTCCAAAGAAAGTTTTGCACGGAGTTATTGAAAGAGTTTGACTGTGAAAACAGGAGAATCACCAAAGGACCAATGGTGGTTGGGCAGCAACTACTTGTCACAGATGGTACCCCTCTTCGTGATCCTACTACTTACAGAAGGTTGGTAGGAAAGCTCAATTACTTGTCAAACACAAGACCTGACATCAGTTTCAAGGTTCAGGTCCTTAGCCAGTTCATGCAACATCCAAGTGACGTCCATATGGAGGCAGCCATGCATACATTGTGCTATATTAAGGGCACGATTAACTATGGAATCATTCTCACACATAGTCCCACCCTTGACCTTATAACATATTGTGATTCAGACTGGACTGTTTGTCCTAACACGAGGAAATCAGTATCCGGCTACTATATTTTCCTTGAAAATAGTCTATCTCTTGGAAAACCAAAAAGCAAGGGTTTGTTTCACTTTCAAGTGCTGAGGCCGAGTATCAATCATTATGACGTGTAACTGTAGAATTGACCTGACTTACACGTTTGTTGCATGAACTCAAAGCCGTCAATGTGACACCTATACCAGTCAAGTGTGACAATAAATCTACTATATACATCGCTCGCAATCCCGTTTTTCATGAGCGTACTAAGCATATAGAGATTGACTGTCATTTTATGCGGGACAAAATTCAACAAGGTCTTGTAGACATTGTTTATACTCATACTTCTCATCAACTCGCAGACATGATGACCAAGGTTCTTCCGGGCACAAGGTACAAGGAACAACTGCATCACATGGGTATGCATCATAGTGACCATTTAAGCCTAGGTAACAATGTCTTACCTACGACTTAAGGGGGGTATTGGGGCTAATAGATAAACCCCTTTTTATTAAGCCCATCAACAGATTTGTAATTAGATTAGTTTGTTATTATTCTGTTTGACTGATTTCTAGTTTTTAGATTTTTTGAGATATTATCAAATATCTTATCACTTATAGATAGGAATACAGTTACAAAGATTGTATATATGTATTGCTAGAGGAAACAAACTGTATCTGATATACATTAATATCATACAGAGAATACAAAACCTTTTACAAAACTTTGCATAAGCAAATATAATACTAGACGCCAGTCACCTTCTTTTTTATAAGTATCAATAAGACTCTATTACCGAAAAGAGGATGCCAACACAATAACACACAACGGTAAACACAATTAAAACACATAACAACAAATAAAAATTCATGAATACTCTCTCTCTATCCCCCATTTGTACTATCTCGATTATTTTAAGAACCTCTATCAACCCCCGTTGACTAGTTCATTCAAGATTAAACCCCATAAACCTTTGTGTTTCATTTTTTATTGGTGATCATCAAGGGAAAAGTCGGGTTGTTCATGTTATGGCTCAAATTAGGACGTATGATTTGTCACCACTAGTGTACCTTTTCGCCTGTAAATTTATGTATGGCTTCTTACCTTGTAAGATTGTTTGTCTCGTTGATGTAAAGTTATTTGAGGATGGTTGATTGTTGTGTCAAAAGCCTGAAGGAGTTGTGTATGCCTTTATTAATTGTGAATCTGTAGTGCCATTGTAGGGAAGGGAGGGGAAGAGCCCACCTGTTCACCTTTTTCCCGACTCTACGGTGTGTGACTGGTTTCTTATGTAGTGTCTTCATGAAGATATTGGGCTAGTTAGGAGGTTGATCATGCTTTTGTGGGAGAGTTGGCATGCCACGTGCCAATTGCAGCATGAGAAGGTGACAAACTTGGTGTTGGCTTGGGAACAAGTGCAAGCTTTATTATATGTGCTTGTTGCACAAGAGGGATGTCCTAATAACCCTTGGTGACTAGAGGCTGAGTGATGACGATGAAGATGTCACTGCAACTTTTGTTGATGGCAATGTAGTGGCAACTCAGGATTCCTGTGGACTTGGAACTTATTTGTAGATGAGGTAATGGTGATGTCATTAGTGATGTCATTGCAGCAGGTCTCATGGGTTGTGCGAGGCTCTGTGCACCAAGTGTAGATGAAACCAAGACAATCTTTTTTTTTTTTTAAAAAGAAGATGTAATTAAGGCATGATTTAGGAAACTTAGGGTCTTTAATAATATTGTCTTTCACTTCATTTTGTAAATTGGGAAGGTTTTGTAAATCATAATGTAAGGAAGATACGAATGATCTAAAGAAGAAAAGGGGGTGGTTTGATTACTTTTATTGTTGTTATAGCAGTATGAATGACAGTGTGAATGCCCATGTGTTAGCCAACTTGGGAAGAGGGGAAGAAATAAGGTAATATATGTTGGTCATATTCTTGAATGTGTTATGGAGCTTTGCAAGTATAAAGTTTTCTTTTGATTTTATTTTTTATTTTAAATGGTTATCAATCATTATTAGCCGAGCTACAATCCTAATATATCTATGATGGCTAGGGTGTTGAACCTGTAAGAAATAGTCCACAAACTAGACACTTTTGATACCAATCGAGTATTAGTTACAGTTTTGGTAGTATTGGGAGGAGGTGCTTGATAAATTGGTATGACAATAAATCATATCTTTTACTCTTTTAGGAAGAGGAAATGAGAATTAAATGATATTTATTCTCACAATTTGATAACCACCAGAGGAGTGATTATCAAATTTTGATTACCATCCGAACAAAAAGTGAAGCAACATCTCTTTAGGAACTGATAAATATTTTCAACCTCGAATGCTTATATATATATTCTACTTTGTTCATAAAAGTAATTAATTTTTTCAATTCATACCTAATTTTTTATTATTACTCAAAATAAGTATTACATGTTGTAAATGAGAGAATTTAGAAAGGAGTAAAAGCGATAGGGTTTTCATTCACCTTACAAATGAGTGCAATGGTCTCTATTTATAGAGAGAAAAGGATAACCCAAAGGGGCAATATGGACATTCACTATATAGATATAACACTCCCCCTTGAATGTCCGATATTGATTGCCTCGTTAAAAACCTTGCTTGGAAAAACCCAGTGGGATAAAAACCAAGACTAAGGAAAAAAGAGTGCAATCATAAGTTCTCCCCCTGAACTAAACGTCACTCTCAAGTCTCTGAATCTACATAGCCCAATCTTGCGGATTAACTTTTCGAAAGTTGAAGTTGGAAGTGACTTGGTGAATATATCTGCCAAATTCTCGCTTGAACGATTTGTTGTATATCAATTTCTCCATTCTTCTGAAGCTCATGGGTGAGAAAAACTTGGGAGATATGTGCTTCGTTCTATCTCCTTTGATGTACCCGTCTCTCATCTGGGCTATACAGGCAGCATTGTCTTCATATAATGTTGTGGGAATTTTCAGATCAAAAGATAGGCCACACTTCTCTTGTACATGTTGGATCATGGACCTCAACCAAACACATTCTCGACTGGCTTCGTGTATCGCTAGAATTTCTGCATGATTAGAGGAGGTGGCGACACTCGTTTGCTTTATAGACTTCCATGATATGGCCATACCTCCATGAGTAAATACATAACCTGTTTGTGACCTTGCATTGTGAGGATCAGATAGGTAGCCAGCATCAGCATAACCTACTAGACCAGACTTAGGTGTCTTTGGAAGAACAACCCCATATCCATTGTACCTCGAAGATAACGGAGTACATGCTTAACACCATTCCAATGTCTTTTTGTAGGAGCAGATATATCTTGCTAATAATTTACAGAGAATGCTATATCAGGTCGAGTATAACTCGCCAAGTACGTCAATGCTCCAATAGCACTTAGATATGGGACTTCAGGACCAAGTAACTTTTCGTCACTTTCACGAGGTCTAAATGGGTCCTTGTTTACATCTAGGGACCTAACAACCATTGGGGAGCTCAACGGATGAGCATGATCCATATAAAATCTTTTCAACACCTTTGTAATATATTGAGTCTGGTGTAGGAATACCCCACTTGGTGAATGCTCGAGTTGCAGTCCTAGGCAGAATTTGTCTTACCAAGATCTTTCATTTCAAATTCTGACTTTAAACATTCAACAGCTTGTTGAAGTTCGCAGATGTTCCAATTATGTTGAGGTCATCAACATAGACTGCAATTATGACAATCCCAGATCCACTTTTCCTTATGAATATACAGGGACAAATCGAGTCATTCTTATAGCCTTTCTTAAGCAAGAAGTCGCTAAGGCGATTATACCACATACGGCCCGACTGCTTTAGTCCATAGAGGGATTTATTCAATTTAATAGAGAACTTTTCTCTAGAGCTTGATTTAAATGCTTCGGGCAATTTAAATCCCTCTGGTAGCCTCATATAAATGTCGCTATCAAGCGATCCATATAGATAGGCTGTAACCACATCCATTAAACGAAACTCAAGATTTTCTTGGATTCCAAACTAATCAATATCTAAAACTTGTGGCATCCATAACTGGGGAATAAGTTTCTTCATAGTCAATACCAGGTCTTTGACTAAAACCTTGTGCAACTAGACGAGCTTTGTATCTCACAATTTCATTTGCTCGTTTCTTTTTGCACAAACACCCATTTATAACCAACTGGTTTTATCTTATGGGTGTATGGACCACTGGTCCAAAAACCTCACGTTTTTTAAGTGAGTTTAATTCTGCTTCAATAGCATCTTTCCATTTTGGCCAATCATTTCTTTGTCTGCATTCTTCAACAGACTTTGGTTCATGATCCTCTTCATTATTCATAACTTGTAGCGCTACATTATATGCAAAAATTTCATCGACGTCAATTTCATGTCGGTTCCATCGAATTCCAGTCATGACATAGTTGATCGAGATCTCTTCATTATCAATATTTGTTTCAGGTACCTGATTTTTCTGCATTTCTGCAACTGTCATGTCTACAGACTCTTCAAGAGTCTCACCCTTTTCACTTAGACCATCTTTAATGCATGCTCCCTTTCGTTTTCGAGGGTTTTTATCTTTGGAACCGACTGGTCTACCACGCTTTATACGTGTGTTAGACTCATTTGCAACCTGTCCTCCATGGACATCAATTTTAGCGGGAGCATTTTTAGCTGGCACATACGACTGTGTCACCTGATTTAGGTCGGTAAATGCATCAGGCAATTGGTTTGCCAGCTTTTGGAGATTAATAATATGTTGAACATCTTGTTCACATTGCTTAGTGCGAGGATCGTAATGTAGTAATGATGGTTCGTTCCATGTAATCTCCTTTACCAATTGCTTATTTTCTCCCCCTAATGATGGGAAATGTGACTCATCAAAATGACAGTCAGCAAATCGAGCTGTAAACAAGTCCCCAGTTGTTGGCTCGAGATATCTAATAATTGAGGCAGATTCAAGCCCAACATATATTCCCATTCTTCTTTGAGGCCCCATTTTGGTTCTTTGCGGTGGAGGTATAGGAACATATACCGCACAACCGAAAATCCTCAGGTGAGAGATATTGGGTTCTTGACCCGTAACCATTTGTAATGGTGACAACTTATTAAAGCTTGTTGGCCTGATGCGAATCAAGGTAGCTGCATGTAATATAGCATGTCCCCACGCAGATACTGGGAGTTTTGATCTCATTAGTAACGGTCTTGCAATTAACTGCAGACGTTTGATCAAAGATTCTGCCAAACCATTTTGGGTATGCACATGAGCTACTGGATGTTCAATGGTTATTCCAATGGACATGCAATAGTCATTGAAGGCCTTGGAGGTAAATTCACCAGCATTATCCATGCGTATGGATATTTGATTATCAGGAAAATTGGCTCGCAATCGAATTAACTGAGCCAATAATCTTGCAAATGCCATATTACGGGTTGATAATAAGCTAACATGTGACCATCTGGTTGATGCATCTATCAAAACCAGAAAATATCTAAATGGTCCACATGGTGGATGGATAGGTCCACATATATCACCCTGAATCCTTTCGAGAAAAGCAATCGGCTTTATCTCGAGTTTAACTGGTGATGGCCTTATAATTAGTTTTCCTTGAGAACAAGCAATACACGGAAAACTATTTAGTTGAAGAAACTTTTTGTTTTTCAACATATGACCACATGAATTTTCCATAATTCTTCGCATCATGATGGAACCGGGATGGCCTAACCGGTCATGCCAAGTTTTGAAATCATCAAAATATTTCAGTTTTTCAACAACATGTATTTCTGTTGTATTAATATACGCAGGGTACAACCCAGAG
Source organism: Limonium bicolor (assembly GCA_023374045.1). Lineage (NCBI taxonomy): Eukaryota > Viridiplantae > Streptophyta > Magnoliopsida > Caryophyllales > Plumbaginaceae > Limonium > Limonium bicolor. The sequence goes on along the minus strand of CM041776.1, from coordinate 324,904,791 downwards.
GAAATAGCAACTAGCTTTTCCAACATTTGTCTCTTTCCAGCTATCACTTTTGTGATGCCAATATATTCAACATTTCCATCATTCCCCGTCTCAATGTGATACCCATTCCGGCGTATATCAATGAAACTCAACAGGTTTCTTTGAGACGTGCTGGAAAATAATGCATTTTCAATGCATATTTTTGTTCCCTTAGGTAGAGTAATGGTTGCTTTTCCAGACCCTTCAACAATACTCGTACTACCTGATATGGTAGTAACCTTTGGCGCATAATTTCGTAAATAAGAAAATATTTCTTACTCTTAAGAATTGTGTGCGTTGCAACACTATCAATAAGACAAACGTCTTCACCATCCATCAATGAAATTCTTCAATGGTAATTATTATTACAATCTGTCATATAAATAAAATAAACAAATATTAGGAACGATCCTATAGGTATCGTTTTTATGACATCATTTGAATATCAGAACTGAAAACTTTCTGGCACGGTGTCTTTTTTTTCTATAAATAATACTAAAATTAAACTTAACATGCACAATGCCCTATATAGCGATGTAACCATCATAGAGGTCAAAACTTGACATATGAACATACAATTATTATATGATGCCGCTTAATTAGATTTTTTTTAACAACTACAATCATAAATTTTCACTGGTGCTATACCATCATGATTCTTCATAAAGCATAATACAATGCTCATCCCGTACAAAAATAAATATATAAATACGGCTGCATATGAATTAACCAGGTGTTATACCATCTTTGCGATAAGTGATCTACTTAATATCATTTCTTTTTCATATATTATAATGATTTCTGGTGCAATGCCAATATCATATTATATCAAAATTGAATTTTTCAGGTGTGATACCTTTTATAGCATATCAAAATTAAACTTTCAGGTACAATGCCCTTTACATTTGGGTAATGTTGACCATTCTTAAACACTTTTGTCATAAGATAAACAGATATAGAAACGATTATACATGTATCGTTTTCAGAACATCGCTTTTATATAGCATCAAAAGCTTTCCGGCATAATGCCTTAATGATTTACAAATTAAAATTTAACAGGCGCAATGCCTGATATAAGCATTATAAATAATAATAAACAAATAAAATTTGAACCATATATCAAAACAAAATAAATAAACAATGTATAATAAATGGAAATATTAAATGACAATAAGATCGGGCACGATGCCTCACGTGATAAATAAATATGGCACAATGCCTCACATGATAAATAAATATGGCACGATGCCTCACGTGATAAATAAATCTGGCACAATGCCTCACGTGATAAATAAACCTGGCACGATGCCTCACGTGATAAATAAACCTGGCACGATGCCTCACGTGATAAATAAACCTGGTACGATGCCTCACGTGATATCTATATCTGGCACAATGCCTCGTGTGATTTTAATTTTGGGCAAAATACCTCACACGATACATAATAAAATAAACAACGATATAAATAAACAATTAATTAAATAAATGAATGAATAAATAAATATTAAAGAAACTGAATAAATTAAACACTACGAAATGAATGAAATAATTAACAATAAATAAATCTGGCGCGATGTCTCACGTGATATTTAATATCTGGCATAATGCCTCACGTGAAATTAATTTCTGACACAATGCCCGACGTGATATGTATTTCTAGCACGATGCCGCACATGATATTAGTTCCTGGCATAATGCCTCATGTGAAATTAATTTCTAACATAATATCTCATGTGAAATGTATGTCTGGCGTGTTGCCTCACATCACAATTATATAATAAAAAATACAAATCAATATAATTCAACTAATATAATTGAAATCATAAAATAAAAAAAATGAAAAAACAAATTCACAATAATGAATCATAAATCACGCCCCCACTTCGATTAATCAAGAATTTCATGAAATTGTGTTTCATTAATTATGCGTGCTTGGTTTAGATGATCAGACTCGTCATCTATCATTGTATCATCATTGAGAAACAAAAACCAGATTTAAAACGATGGTTGCGTATTAGAGAGAACATATGATTCTGAAGAAAGCAGTATTTTATTTTTTAAGGAAAAGTGATGCAATATTAATAAGCTCGATAACGATGTCATGATAATAAAGCGAAAGGTAAGGTCATTGAGAAGTTCCATCGGCACCACCTGCTTTGTAAAATAAAAAATAATGTCTTTTACCAATCAGACAAACAAGCAAAAGAAGAAAGAATCAGATACAGATCTGACAATATAGACATGTCGTCGCCGGCAGACTTTTACTCCTCGGAATAATTTGGCATAGACACAAATAGAGAATGAAATTGGCAGGTTGTTCACTCGTATAAGTGTTTGGAGAAGAAAATTTTGGGAGAAGGAAAAAATAGAAGCGGTGGCTATGGCTATGAGAGGGGAGGAAAATGTTTGAGAAAGAAGATCGAGCGTGTATGTACCTGTTGATGGGAGCCGAACAGAATTTAGAGCGTGCTGATAACGTGTTGTAAATGATAGAATTTAGAAAGGAGTAAAAGCGGTAGGGTTTTCATTCACCTTACAAATGAGTACAATGGTCTCTATTTATAGAGAGAAAAGGGATAACCCAAAGGGGTAATATGGACATTCACTAAATATATATATATATAACATTACATTTATTTTAAAGGAGTAACTTTTTTATTATTTAAGATTTTATATTATAATTAATTGTTTTTTACAAAATTTGATACTAGCTTCTATTAATATTTTAATATCATTTAAATATAAAATAACAAAATTCAAACTTATTTCCATAACATGTGGAGTTCATTATATAAGAAGTTAGATGGACAAAAATATTAAGATAGAAAAAATGTTAATAAATACATCATTGACAAGATAAATAAGGTAACAAAAAATATTAGATTACAAAGAAATCTGATCAATTGTAATAGAAATATTCATAATTTTTTTAGTACTAAAACCGTACATATTCATTAATTTACTATAGCTAATATCGTACAATATATTTTTATATTATTTTTCTATATGTATAGTTATTGTTTAATTTTTATTAAAAACTATTAATTTATTTTTTATATTTAGAGCTATCCGATTACTTTTACTCTAGAAAAACAGTATGTGATATATATATATTCATTTTATTTCAATAATGTTTACATTTTCTTTTGCCCGGCCAAGTAAAATTTCTGAGTTCACCGTGTTAAGATTTATCTTTATATGTTAAAAATATAAAACTTGAGCTAACTATTTTTTTTGTAAAATTATACTTAATGTAACAATAAAATATTTATTAGAATTGTTTTATTAACAAATTTATCAGAATATGCATCAAATATTAAGGTATATATTTATATGTTAAAGAATAATTAGTTAACTTGGCCTAAATACTTTTATTTTATTTTATGTAATCATTATATTAATGTAACAATAAAATATTTTTAGAATTGTTGAATTAACAAATTTATCATAATATGTGTATAACCTACAATGCATGTGAATAACAGTGAAATTTGTTTCTCATTGACAGTTTATAGATACTATACCTTAGAATGGAAAACTTTGTATTTTTTTGTTATTTCTATCTCCATACTCATTTCCACTAATTATATTTTCTCCACATCAATTCTCATCCACTTATCAAGTATGCCCTTATTGTATTATAGAACTAGTTATAGTAATGTGTAACAAATTTATTATAATAAGCTCAGTAAGAACTTTTAACAGCAGGGAACCTCCAAACTCAATAACTGTTTATAGTCAGTTCCAAATTAGCTGACCAGCATACACACTGAGGAGAAGGCTAGAATTTTCCTGCTGTGGATAGAATAAGAAAAAAACAAACAAATAGGTGATAGATGAATTTAAATATTACATGGAATTCTGAAATTGTTCTTTTAACATTCGGTCAGATAACAGATTTAAAAAGTATCGCAGCATTGACAAGCTTATTAATTAACTATATTGAAGTACAAACTGATTAAGACAAAAATAGTAACAGTATTTTATTTTTCTGGTCCTCCTCGTTTCCGAATATACCCCTATTCGGATGGGAGAATGATAGAGGAAACAAGCGAAGGCTTTGTTGAAAGAGAAGGCCAGCCAAAACGGACTCTCCGAACGACCTCCACAATTTCCACTCTCTTCCCCTCTCGCTTTCGCCTCTTCTCTTTAGAGCAATTAAATAACGGAGTGAACAAAAACTTGAAATCTCCATTCGATCACGATTCATTTATCGATTCTAATTTCGCAGCGGTGTGAGTTTCAACCTCTCCCTATATTTATGTTTTCAGTTTCTACAGTCTTCCGATCAATGGACAGTGCCATTTGATTCGATCAGGTGAGTGTCGCAATGTTTCCGAGTTTTATAGATCGACTCAGAAAAATTGTCTGCGTTTTGCTTTCGTGTTAGGTTTCCAATTTAAAGGTTGGAATAAATGTATTCTCTTTTTGTTGTCCATTTGCAGGACAAGCTAGAGTAAGCTTTGTTTTTTTTACCCCTCGACAGTAATTTCCATTTCTTGCGGTTTTGTTTCGTCTCGAGGAGTCCTTCTTCGTTCCGATCATGGCTGTTGGCTGAGAACGGTTCATCAGCGCTGCACATTTGGAGACGAAGACTGCTCCCAGTTCCCATGGGCGATCTGTTTAACCCGATCCCAGTCATTTCCGACACCAGAGCGGCACCAACAAGGATACAGACGGTTGCGACAGCGAGAGCACGGAGGAAGAGTGACGATAGTCCTAAATTAAGTGATCAGAGTCTGACACTTGAAGTCTCAATCACTTCATGATAACATCAATTGAATGCGGCGTTGATGAACACGATCACGCTGAAAATGGTGGTATCAACCACGAAAACAGTGGGACTAAGGATAATGGTAGTTTATGTACAGAAGGATTATGAAGTTCTGACCAAGTCTGATGATAGTAGTGAGGCGGTTGATGATGTTAATGATGATCTTGCTGATCCCTCTAAGGGGGACGATTATAGAGGAACGGGAGAAGGGGGATGATGATTATGGGCTTAAGAAGAATATAGGGATTTGAAGGAGATGCTCTCCAAATTGAACCCTATGGGCCGCGGAATTTGTTCCATCTTCGATCGGGAAGGTTCCTTCTCCTCGTGCAATCGACGATGTTGGGTTTTGGTAACAATTTTCTAATTCCGACAAACGGTGGTAACGGGAATGGATTTGCTGGGAGAAGGGGTACGCGACATTTTGTTTATCTCTTTTTTACTTTTTGTTGTGTTGGGGTGATCGGGTCGGGGAGTAACACACCATTATTCCCCATTTTACTCATGTAACTTTATTCCAATACCTTATCTTGACTGATTGGTGTTTGGGGGGACGTTTCTTCAGAAGAAAAGTAATTATGGTCAAGGAAGAGGAGAATGAATGCAAGAACAAGTATGGCTCAGAGGGAGGAGGTGATTAGCGGACTGTGTATGTGTCTGACATTGATCATCAGGTATGAACTGCTGGCTTTTGGAAGTCCCTGTGGCTGCAGGGACTACTTCTTGCTTTTGTGTATATTATTAGATACTATTATTAGTTTTCACGGATTGATGTTTTTCTATGACGGATTTAGGTCACCGAAGAGCAGCTGGCTGCTTTATTTATCAACTGCGGACAGGTATTTCTATATATTGCGTTGCTTTTGCTCTTCTTTTGTCCATTATGGTTTTATCGTTTAGCTTCGTTTTTTTATTTGATCAATTAGCTTCTTCATGCTTGAGTGAAGGTTGTTGATTGTCCGTGTCTGTGGTGATCCAAACTCCTGTGCTTCGCTTTGCTTTCATAGAGTTCACTGATGAAGGTAATTTTTGCCCTTTCACCTGAGATATTTAGTTGATTTGTTTTGGTTGCACTTCCTCACTGGTTGAGCTTTCATGACAGCAGAGGGGCGAGAAATGCATTATCTCTTTCAGGCACTATGCTAGGTTTTTACCCTGTCCGAGTTCTTCCTTCAAAAACAGCTATTGCACCCGTCAATCCAACCTTCTTGCCTAGGGGGAGGTTTATGTCCTTGTGGTTCTTGTTAATTTTACAAATTCCGCTTTTGAAAGATTTTCTTTGTTCTGTGAAATCTGCCATTGATAGTGACCCCTATGCTATGGTTTCAGTCAGAAGATGAGCGTGAAATGTGCGCTAGAACTGTTTACTGTACAAACATTGATAAGAAGGTAATGTTTAGGCGTAATCATTTCTCATTTTAGTTGCATGTGAATTTCGCTACCTCCTCTTGAATAATCTCCATGTTTAAATGACGGGAGTTGGTATCAATTTCTTGCACAGGTTACTCAGGCTGATGTCAAGATGTTTTTGAATCACTCTGTGGAAGGTATACTATATCCCTCTCAAACTGTATTTTTCAGTTGTGTACTTTGCATGAGTAACTCATCATGGTTCATCCTCCACAGGTTCACCGTCTGAGGCTGCTCGGAGACTATCATCATTCTACTCGCATTGCATTTGTTGAGTTTGTGATGGTAATGGCCCTCATATCCAACCAATGCAGTCTTCATTTTGTTTGCTAGTGTCCCACAGCTTATATGTCTTTTAAAAGTAGCATGCAAATTGAAAGGCATGTTATTTCTTGCAGTATGATATGAGGTAGAAATAAATCTTATACCAGAATAGGTTTGATTCAGAAGATTCTCCCTCAAATCGCCTTCTGATGCATATTCTTTTCACCTACCCATTTCCTGTATGTGTTGGTAAACATTTATGTTCTCATATATGCCCAGAACTTTTCTTGAGGTGCAGCGTTCAATTTAGTATATGATGATCATCAATCCGGGTCATTGCTAATTAAGATATTATAATTATTGAATATGCTATTGACCCTGCTTTCTTCAACAATTGAAGTGACTCTTCATTATGTTTGTCCCTTGCTGTATCGGGCCTATCTGTAGTGAATACTACATCAGCATTCGATCTGCACGATTTTTCTGTTGTTTGATTAGATTTGAGTTTGACTGGTAGCTGTAATCTTGATCATGCAACTGCACCACTAGGTATCTTTGACAGTTTGTTAGGTTGGACATATTCTAAAATCTTCTTTAAATATCGTTATCCTCACGTGTCACATCACAAGTGGGGGTAAGATTAGAGTTTCTGAAGCCTTTATGGAGGTCTAGTACTAAGGACAGGGAATGATTTGGGTTGAGTGCCACATAAAGAAAGCGTATAGGATGGCTAGGCAAAGATAGCTTTATCCTCTTTGGTATAACTCGCTGGTCAATCTACGGGCATAGTTTTGTTGAAACCTTATAAGATAATAGTTTCTGGCTATTTCGAATTGCCTTTGGTCTACTCAGTATCCTCTTTGGTATAACTCGCTGGTCAATCTACGGGCATAGAGTTTGTTGAAACCTTATAAGATAGTAGTTTCTAACTCTTGATCTACTTTTTGCACTTGGGAGTCATACACGTTCGGTCACTGATAAACATGTATGCTCAATGATAAATAAATTGTACCGATTGTATCCTTTTGCTAGTAGATGTATGTTTCGTTTGTTGTTTATGGGTCCAAAGTTTACTTTGATTAGAAAGAAATTTTCAACCGCATTGTTACAGGCTGAATCTGCAATTGCTGCTCTGAGTTGCAGTGGTGCGGTCTTGGGTACACTTCCAATCAGGTAGTCTGTCATCTTCCATCTCCAAGATCTGTTTTTGATCATGAATTTCGGGTGCTTTTAGCCCTACTTGCTAAGCTCTTTATTAATTTGTTACTTGTAGGGTCAGCCCATCAAAGACTCCTGTTCGTCCTCGGCCTCCACGTCCCTTGCACTGAACTGCACACCACGTACATCTGGATTTGAGTTGATTTTAACTCCTGGTTAAGTTGCCTACCAACCTATACGTGCATAGTTTACTTGATCCTTTTGGTGGAGAGGTACTTGAGGCGTTTTTCTTTTCGTGGCATTTTTTTTTTTTTACCATTGAGCAATCTTTTTCCATTTAGCCCAGTACCATCTGTTTAGTAGTACTTCAAACTATTTTAAGAGGCTCTGCTGCCTCTTAAATGGTTTTTTTCTTTTTGCTTCTGTTAAAACTTTCTCCGTCTGTAGAGCTCTAGAGCAATATCTTCAAGCGTTTCCTTTATTTTCGTTCTCGCTTGTATTTTTTTTTTTATGATGAGGTGGGCTTGTTCTGTAGGCTCTGCTAGTTACTCTACCCTGAGATTGTCCAACTGGTAGTCTGTTGACTCTATTCTACTTTGATTCCCTTGGTAGTGTAAAAACACTTTGTATTCTATTAATTAAGCAAGCATTGATTTATCTTTTGCATTTTGCTAGTCTTGTATTTTATCTGGATGAATCCTTGCTCATGTTGCTATGGGTCTGTTTGCCATATATGTGATCTCCACGGCTAGTTGATGGGGCATTCCGCATTCGGATGTTGTCTCCCGTTGAGCTATTGGTTATTGTTGGTATGGGGGGTCAATGACTATGAGCACTTTTTGAACCACACATGCTTAGTTTCGAAGCTGCTGTGAGCATTGCCGCCTTTCCCTGCATTTTTGAGAAAATTTGAATGAATAATAGAGCAGCAAATACACAGCGTTGCTCAAAAAGAAAGATGCTTCTCAGTCTGTTGTCACAACTCTAAAAAAGTTTGTTTTCCTCACCTTGCTTCCTTCTAATTTACGGGTTTCTATTGGTCGCATTGCCGTGGGAAGTTCTTTCGGTTCTTTATTCCTAGGTTGCATCTCGCAAGATTGTAGAGGGGGCTGAAAAAAAATGACACCTACTTCAGCAAGCAACCGTAACTGGTTTTGAACCACCAAATATGGAGTGAGAATACACTTGTGCGTGTCTGGCAAATGGATGGAGATTTTAAGGTTAGAATGGCTGGTAAGGACTTGTTTGAGTTTGAGAGAGCTTATCTTTTACATGTGGTGCTTAGTGGAGGGTCATGGGCGTTTGATGGGTCTCTTTTGGTTTTCCAAAGAGTTAACAATCATAAAGAACCTAAAGATCATACTTTTAGGTGGGTTTTCATTTGGGTACGTATCCACGATGTGCCTTTCCTCTTTTATCACAAAGATTTCACCAGATGCTTAGGGAATAGCACGGGAGCTTTATGGAATTTTGTGGGAATAATGGGAGACTTGGTGGAGTGTTGTGGATTAAGGTGATGCTTGACATCTTCAAGCAAGTTCTACGTTGTATCACTGTTTCTTTATGCGGTGTTGATACAGTCCTTAGGATCATCCATATGTTTTAGTTATGGTTTGTTTTTACATGCTACGAGAGATTGTCGAGATCAAACAGAATATGGAGAAAGAGCTTTTCTTATGGCTCATGGCTACGCCGTAGCTTTTTTATTTATAAGAGAGCACCTTCGGATGAAAATGATGAAATATGGCGTTATATCTACAGTTTGGTTGGGAGTGAGGCCTATGATAAAGGAGTTCGAGAGTAGAGTGATAGCCATACTCAAGTTGGAGCCCCATCCCCCTCAAGCTATGCGGAGCCAAACGAAAATGACCCTTTAGAGGATGCTTGCGAATCAAGAAATTGAATGCCACAAGTAAGAAGGAGATTACTCCTCTTCGCCTTGGAGATACTTTAGTGATTGATTTAGCTCAGCTGATGGTGCAAGTCAGACAGAAACAATTATCAACAAGGCGATTTTCAATAGGTTTGGGGATTGCTAGACAGAATAACGTTTTTGTTTAATGGTTGTCAAAGCATGGGTAGACTATGTGCAACCTTGCTTCACTATATATTCATATATTTTACAGCTACCTTTTTTTTTGTTCTGGGTCCCCATGACCAATGGTATGCCTAATCTCCTAGTTCAAGAATTGGTTCAATCTAAGTGGAGATCACCGTGCGATCTCTATTCTGTTTAGGATGATGTGGTAGTCTCTTAGTTAGATTTTCCGGTTGGTTGCTTGAAGTAATAGGGCTTTTGCTCTTTTCTCTTCCCAGAAATGGTGATCACACTTAGGAGGATCTAGCAATAGGGGTTTTTTTTTTTTGAAAGAAGGTAAGCTTTATAAACTGTAAAATATTTACAAGTATGTATTCAAGCTGCAACATGCTGCAGCGGACTGATATTAGCCCTTACATCTACTTAAGAAAATCGAGTAGACCAAAGGCTCTAAAAGTTCTAACAGTTTTCCTATTGACCTGATATGGAAACATACTCCATCTAACTTTAAGCTCGTATCTAATATCAGCTATACACTTATTCCAATCAGGAGAAACTCCCTGAAAAATTACTTCATTCCTCATCTTCCAAATGAAGTAAATGACTCCACCCACTGCAGAGGCTCTCATTTTAAACACCACTGAGCTTTTGTTTCTTGATTTCCAAAGGAGGAACATACAAGCCGAGAAGTCTGTTGGTAGCTTGCAGAGCAACACCCATGCAAAATCTTCTGGAAAATTGCCCTGCTGAAACTACACTAAAAAAAAAGGTGATTCCTAGTCTCAACAAGACCACAGAATACACACTGAGGATTAATGCTATTATTCCAACGAACAATTCTATCCTTACTTGCTAATCTATTCTGACAAGCAAGCCACCAAATAAATGAGGAGTGAGGTGTACAAAATCTATTCCAAATAATATCCTTCCACTCACCCTTAGGCTGCTCAGGGTGGATAACCTCATATATATCATTGACCGCCACTTTTACCTTAGTTCTGATCAACTCCTGAACCTTCACCACTAAATTATTGCGAACCATATCATCCCTCAGAGACAAGCAGCTCTTCCACCAATATGCATGACTACCTCTGAGCTTTACAGACCAAATATCATCATTCTTCAAAATATATTCCTTGCTCCATCTTCCCAAGGCCGACTGACAATCATCCTTATCATTTATCCTCAAAAGTATACACATAATAGCAACTTTATTCCAAGATAAAACCTCCTTAATACCAAGCCCCACCATTCTCCTTAGGCTTCAAACTAGACGTTTCACACATGGCCAGCTAATTCGAGATTGATGTTATACGAGTTCTTTTGTAATGTTCCTGAGACTTTTGTAACTAACTACATAATAAGGTGATGTTTGTTTTTGAAAAAGGAGATAAACTAAACTATTTAACTAAACAAGGTTCTTTTATATTTCACATTATTGAGACATTATGGAGTAATAGAACTTGAGCTTATGAAAATGAGTTTATTTCATCGTCTTATATTTCTTTCAATACGTCAAATACTTTAACTGCCATATCAATTTTCACTTTTTTTCTTATATACATTTTCTTCCTAAGTTTTCTCTCAACCTCTAAAAATGAGACCTGAGTGAAAGCCTCACTGGACCGGGCTAGGGCCGAAACCATAGTTATCTTGCGGGCATTAATGATCCCAGAGCAAAATTGTAACGTATGAATTCTTGAAGAAAAAAAGCTCAGGAAATCACGCAGCGGAAACACTTAGCAACATTCAAGCAACAAGCAAGCACACATGCGCGTAGAAACACTAAACACATGCATATAAACAGACATCCCCAAGTCAAAGGTGCCAAACACACAGCTTGACAAGCCTTAGGGTGAACTAACCAAGAACCCCGGCAATACGGCACACAACCAGCATGCCGGATGCGCCACTCATAACCATAAGGATGAGATGGATCAGGGTGGAGATAAGTGTGTTGGTGTTCGTCCGACGCCCTCACCCTCCGGTTGTCGGCCTATTTTTGAAAAGAAAAATAGTTGATACTATGGTTAGCAGTAATATGACACATACATACTCATCAGCTAACAATAAAGAAAGCAACTGAATAAACACTCTCACACCCTTCTTTTCCAACTACTGTTGGCGGCCAAGCCCAACTCAAGTATGCATTATTACGAATAGGGATGACAATGGGTGACGGGTGCCCGTTTCACCCAACCACCCAAACCCGCTAAAACGGGTGAAAACAAAAAAAAACGGATGAAAAACGGGTGATGGGTGAAACGGGTGCGGGTGACGGGTTGGGTTGGGTGAAAAATTTTCACCCGTTCACCCGACCCGTAACCCGTATGTATTATTTTAAGTAAAAAATATACTTATTTCATATTTGTTGAGATATTTTAGATATATTTGGTTAATACTATATGTTTTGAGTAGTTGTTGACATTAGTTGATGTGGTATGTATTATTGAACAAATATGAATGTATTTTTTTTGAAAAATTAAGCTTATACAAGGTGTTAAAAAAATAAAATGTTGGCTGGAAAATTAAATAAAACGGGTGATGGGTTCACCCGTTTCACCCGTGCGTGACGGGTGAAACGGGTGACGGGTGATGAAGTCGCGGGTGACGGGTCAGGTCGGGTGGTGCTGGTCAAAAATGGGTGGCGGATCGGGTGGAGTGTCACCCAACCCGAACCCGACTCGTTGTCATCCCTAATTGCGAAGGTATAAATATGGAACATTTCCAAAGCTTAATTGTCAAAGGGCGCTCCCAAGAACCAATACCCCGTTGGTTCAGTGGTGATTGAGACTGAACTTGATAGGGAGAACCACGGTTTGATCCCCCGTAACGGCTATTGGCAGGGTGGCGAACCGGGTGGTAGACAAAAAAAAGGGCGCTCCCAAGGCATCTCACAAGTATCATACAACCCAGTCCCTTTTGCACTCTTTACGTAAAACCCAGTTTGAACACGACCGCATCATCAATTGTTGTGAACTCAGTAACTGTGAGCAGGGGCTATACTGACAATGGGGAACACATCCTCCACCATAGGAGGAAGAAGGTCACACAAACAAGCAGCCTTCAATGCTGCTGCGGGTGGTAAGAATCTTCGGCTGACGACCACAGCGAAAAGATCCTTCGATTCAACACCTCAACAATATTCGTCGAGGAGCGAGTACTACGTCGGTGCGTTCAGAAACGCCACATAATCAGATAACCCCTCCCTCCAACCCACAAGCTCTAGCTTGGTGAGCTGTATTTCAGATCGGAAGACGGTATTTATGATAATAAGTAGTAGTACCACCACCACCCATTGGTGAAACCAATATGGTTTAAACTTGCCAATCCGTCCTAAAACTATTGGGTTGATTTTTTTAACCCGTTTAGTAAATAGGTTGGGTTTGGATTAAAGAATGTATAAATGAGTTACATTAGGGTTAAGATTAAGGTATAATCCAATCCACCAACCTATATATCTCTTTTCCATTTTATCAATAACTTCTTTTTTTTGTAAATGTAGTAATCTTCTACATTATTAAGGGATTATATACAATAATAATTTTCAAAAATATATAATTCATACACTTTTCATATATAATTATCATTCATTTTAATTTTCAATTAAGTTCGAACTAATCTTTTTATATATGAAACTTTATGTAAGAATTTTAGCATGACAAGTTTTTCGTGTGATATCATTTATATTTATGTTATAGTTAATTATGTATTAACTTATAACATGTTTTATGTCTATAAGCAATTAATTATTTATGTAGAAAGCTTAATTGGGTTATCTGTGGGTTAATCATAGGTTGATGATTTGATTAGGATAGAAATTTTAAATAGAATTTGTAGGATCTGTGGGCTGATGGAGTTTGTCTGGGTTGTTAGACTCAGACAGACTCTCTCTTGAAATGTGACGGACAGAGTCAATCTTATGAGATAAATGGTGCATCTTTATGGGTTGTTAGACCCTTACAGACTAGCTCGAGAAGCGGAAACAGTCAATGGATGGGCCATCTTCTAAGTTTTCTAAGATGTAAGTCATTGAAACACCTTGAATCTTTCGTTGAATGGATGGAGTCCGTCAACAAAAATATCGATACAAGAATGAGAAACTTTATTGATAAACTTTTTAGGGTTACAAGAAAGTATCTCACACTTGGGGTTAGGCAGAAAAACTCTACCTAACTCCAACACTCACTTCTCAATAATAGAAAAGCTCTAAATAGCTAGATATATATTGGAGCTTGTAATAGGAGACATGTCTCTTGTTTTCAGTGACTTTTCCCTAGTATAAGAAGTATTGGGACGGAAAAGCACACATTGCAACTAATAATCCAGCTTTTTATATAGCACAACCTCTGAAGCTGTTGAGGGAGTCTATTTCTGAAAATTCAGGAGACTGATCCTTTTAATTTCGGACCGGACCTGTCTTAAGGTTGTGGCTCCAAATATTAAGGCCAATGGAATTGCACGTTGACATATAGACGATATGGAAGTTTAGACACATTCTTTGACCATGAATTTCAAATATGGTTACAACGACTAATCATGTTCAGTAGTAAATCGCCAGACTGATGCTCTTGGTTAGACGAACTCTCTTGGCATTAGAAGGACTCTCTTGATTCGATAGACTCTTTCACACACTCTTCTGTGCTAGTTGGTGCTGGTTTTGTTATTCTGCTTGAGGGACTCTATGCACATGGAGGACTCTATCAGCAACACACAAAGTTCCAACATTTTTTCATAGACTCCATTTGCGTGTAGATGTAGTCATCATCGGTAAAACTCAAATAATTCCAACAAAATTAACTAAATAGTTGGGGTTGGATTTACAATTTTTTAAATGGGTTGGATTGGCTAACTCGACGCACCATCCCGTTTTGTCACGTCTAAACTGGAACTGGTTCTTATATCGAGTAGGTAATTAGAACCCGGAGGAAGATAACAGAGTTGAACCCAGAGGCGGACAGAGGGGGGGGGGGGGCCCCCCTCCCCAATTTCAGAATATTTTATTGCTATATATGTTTATAAGTTACAACAAAGTACTAGTCCAAGTAGATTAAGAATTTATTTAACCCTACTGATAGCATAAATGTTTTATATATGTATGTCTCCTTCCTCCCTTGTTTTTTTACTGGTTTTGTCTTCATCTCATCACACTCACCCACCCACTATCCACCACATGTGCGCTTACACGCTGCCAAAGTGAACTCTACACCACTTTCCAATTTTTCACATTCTGCATCTTCATCGTGAGTTCATACAGTGAACACCACACCAATCCAAGTCAACCACCCACGCACCACAAGCTAGGCAACAGTAAGTTTAGTTTTCTTAGGCTCATTAACTATAATGATAAATTAGTATTTAATGCTCCAAATTAAATATAGTTCCATGATTATGAACTATGAAATAATTATTACTCTCTCACCATTTCTTAAGTTAACAATATGATTTGTTTATGAGTTGTTATTATTGTAAAATTAAGTACTAAATGATTTTTATTTTGATTTTACATGTACTAGATAGATTTGTATTGTCACATTTAATTACTAATTTTAAATTTAGAGTAGACTTACAAAGATAAATGATGTATTACATATGTGTCAAACTTGTTTTCAGATTAATAATGAAGACATCATCAAGAAATCTTGGGACTCTTCAATCTTTGTTTGAAAAGAAAAGAAAATCTCAAGATGCTTCTCCATCTGCTGCTAAATTTTCTACTCAATGAAAAACAAAAGAAATTCAAGAACATAATGAGCCTCTTCCTGAAAGGCAAGTAAGCGAAGATAAAATGGAGATGGATGATGATTCAACTGCACATGCTAAGTCACTACAAGGTGATGAAATCAAGTATGACGTTAGTCACCTTCCACATGATCCAAGACTAAGAAGAGCAATCACGACATACCATGTAAATGAGTAAAATGCTGTAAGACGAGCATATAAACTTAGAGGTCCATGCCAACCAAGATTAATCTTCCCAACGACAAAGTGTGGTACTAATTGTGCAAGTTCAATGCTATGTGGTGTGATAAGTATTTTTGGCTCGAGTATAGTGTTGAAAAGGATGCTGCATTTTCTTTGTATGTTTTCTATTCAAGAATGATGTTGAGACTAGTGATGATACTGGAGAGGATTTGTTTGGTGGAGAAGGATTCAAAAAATGGAAAAAAGTTGAGAAATTGATGAAGCATATGGGTGGCATTAGAAGTCACCACAATCTAGCTTTTGAGAAGTATGAATCTCTTAAGAACCCCAACAGATGAATCATACAAGCACTTAAGAAGCAATCTGATCACACTAAGGTAGAATATAAAGCTCGATTGACAGCTTCACTGAAATGTTTACGGTACCTTTTACGACAAGGATTGGCATTTCATGGTCATGATGAAAGTGAAAGATTCGAACAACAGAGGTAACTTTATTGAACTTCCAAAATAGCTTGTGGAAATAGATGCTAGTGTTGGACAAGTAATCTTGAAAAATGCTCCGAAAACCATCAACTGGTTTCACCTTCAATTCAAAAAGATATTATCAATGCATATGCTAAGGAAACCACTAAAGTTATCATGGAAGATCTTGGAAATGAATCCAGTGATGTATCTCAGAAGGAACAGATGGCTCTTTGTCTACGCTATGTGAATAGTAAGGGTGAGGTAATGGAGTGCTTTCTTGGAATTGTGTATGTTAGTGACACCACCGCCGCCTTATCACTTAAAGCTACAGTGTGTTCTTTGCTTATGGAGCATTCTTTGAGTTTGCCTAAAGTTCATGGCCAAGGTTATGATGGAGCTAGCAATATGAGTGGTGAGTTTAATGGACTTAAAGGCTCTATAATTTTGAAAGAAAGTCTAAGTGCTTATTACATCTATTATTTTGCTCATCAACTTCAGCTAACACTAGTTACTGTTGCCAAGAAGAATATTGAATGTTTGACTTTCTTTGATTCAATGGAACTTTTGCTAAATGTGGTTGGTGATTCTTGTAAAAGAAAAGAAATGCTCAGAGAAAGGTAAACTCAAAGAGTTTCCAAGGCCATAGAAGAAGGAACTCTTGAAACGGGGAAAGGTTTGAATCAAGAGCTTGGCTTGAGTAGACCTGGGGATACTCATTGGGGATCTCATCACAAATCAACTTTAAGTGTTGTTTTTCTGTATCCAGATATAAGTGATGTTCTTTACAAAATGGGAAGTGTTCCATCACAAGATCAAGTAAAAGCTCAAGGTTGCTTGTTTAAAGTTGAATCGTTTGACTTTGTCTTCATGACTCACTTGATGTTAGCCATATTAGGGTACACACGTGAACTGAGTCTTACTTTACAAAGAAGGGATCTGGATGTTGTAAATGCAATATCACTTGTCAAATGACCAAGCTTCAAATTCAAAATATGAGAGATGACGGGTGGGAAAAACTTTTCTCCAATGTTCTTGACTTTTGTTCTGGATATAAGATTGAAGTTCCAAATATGAATGCTACATATGTTCCCCAAGAAAGATCTAAGGCTGCGTTCGGACATAGCATATATGTGGCATTTTTGAGTTTGGCATTTTTGACAAAAAAAATACCAAACCGCCATCACCGAACACCAATTTTTAAAACAGCCACAAATATACCAGCACAAAACAACCACAAACAACCAATAATTTATGCTGCAAATATAATGAATACCGTAAATAGAAACGGAGCTATAAAACTTTAATTAAGGGGGTGCAAATATTTTAATAATATTAATTAATTTATTAAAAATTAATATTTAATAATTAATTTAAATTTTCAATATTTATAATTATATTTTAAAAATGATATTATATATTAAAATTTACACAAAATTAAATTAAAATTGAAATATATAGATTAATATATTATAAATTAGTTTATTTTTCATTTTTTATTTTAGTTTTTTTTATAAATATTGGCATACTAAATTATAAATTAATGAAAATAATACAGAATAATAGTTTTAAACTAGTAGTGTTTTTCTAAATTGTTTATTTAGATACTGATAAATAGTCTCTTAAAACTATTACTATCTATCAATTCTAATAAAATATTCTACAAGGAAATAGCAAACCAATAATTAAAGAAATATTTTATATGCGAATATACGTTATTTTTCATTTCTTTACACATCCAGTATTTAATTTAAATTTATGTTTTTGAATTTAATTAAATAATATTTAATTGAATAGAATATATTGTTTTAACTACAAATATATGTTTAAACTAAATATTTTACCAACAATTAAATAATATATAATAAAAAAATAATAAGTGATAGCTATATATATTCGTTTACAATCAATTATTTTGTTATTATAAAAAATTGCTTTTCATTTCAATGATATTATTTTTTGATTAAAAATTAAAATAATCTTAGTATTAATACATTTGAAATGTTATATTAAATACTAATATATAATCCGTAAAATTTTATTTTTTATATATAATATCTAATATATTTACTCTAATACAATAGTTTATTTCTTTATTTTTTCAAATATATGTAAAAAATTTATTTATAAATTAATATGTATACATATTATAAATTAATTGTCACTAAAATATTAATAAAGAATAATAATTATAAAGGCTATAATTAAATATCTACATATATTTTAATTTTATTAACATTTTTTTCAAATGTAATATAAAATTTTTAATTGTAATAACGAAAACGGTAAACGCACCGCACAAACAGACAGACGAAACCGTCGTCTGTCGAACACTAATTTTTAAAACAACCACAAACAACCGCATAAAACAACCACCAAACTATCACAAAACTACCAACCAAACAACCACAAAACTACCAATAAAAATCTTTAAGGCTCCGTTCTCACCATTGTGTCAGAGGAGTAATAATCTAGTATTTATTTGCAAGCCTCTCACAATGAAAAAAGGAACGCTACCTAGACTAGCTAGTTTTTTCCTCATAATCTACCTGTGAGAACGGAGCCTAAATCTTACCGAACACAGCCTAAGAGATTTACTCAACAATACACATACTTTCATTGCTATGAGATTGTGTTTCTTGTAATTATTGATCATCCTTACAAGTAAAATACTACAATTATCAAAATTATATCAAAATCTTTCAGTGGGGATTTCTAAACATCTTATATATTCAAAAACATATAAACTATAAAGATTGATTCTTCCGGTAGTGATTAAAAGAGAATTTTCTGCATTTAACTAAAATCAATTTTTAAATAATTATTTAATCACTTTTTAAATATTTTACAAGTTTTTATCATTGATCATTTTTAAAAAGGCAATTATAGTTTTTTTGTATATGTTATCGCACTTAAATTCACCAAAATCCTATCCATCCCCCGCTGGTTGAACCCTAGGTGGGGCTGGCTAGAGTCTATCGTCGTATTATTTGAAATTGATGAAGAGATTTCTAATTTTGATACTTGAAACAAACTTCTATCGTTGAAAATCTGATGCTTATGAACAACATCTAACAAAACATTCCTACCGATTTGCCATTTAGAAATTAGATCTGTAATTACATGTAACAACCATACTCGTCAATATTCCATCGCCATGTTTGTCAATTGACCCAAACACAGAGCACAACTCTCCCACCACACATTACTCACAGTCTATTCTATTCAATCTGCACATCAATCACTTTCCTCTCTGACTTCGCTTTCGGAACAGTCACAAACAAGACCCCCATTCTTCAATTCCGCCTTGATCTTCTCCGTCTCGCACTCCACCGGCAACTGAATCCTCGTATCGTACGAGCTGTAACTCCTCCTCTCCCACACAGACTCGTTCTCTTCTTTCTTCTCGATTTTCCTTCCTCCTTTGATGACCAGTGTGTCCCCGTCCTCAACTGACACCTTCACATCTTCTTTCGACAGTCCAGGCATGTCAAACCTCATCCGGATCTCCTGCTCGTCTTCCATCACGTCCCCACGGTGATCTAATCTCCCCATTGGTCGTCGTTCCGGCCCCTGGAAAGGTTGACATCGCGTCGTCGAATATTCTGTCCATTGTGTCCAGCATCAGCCGCATTGTTCTCATCGGGGAAAGTGAGTCGATCATCCCTGTTTCACAAAAAGGCTAGGTTCAGCAATCGAGATCACTGATTTCCCTTTACATTGATGAAGTGAGAGGGAGAGAGAGTGGAGGAAAGTGAAGACAGGAGGACTTACCGAATGGAGTTGCCATGTCGAGCGCTGTCCTTCTTGGTCGGCGTTCAACAGCACTACTACCCACCACCTTGCCTCTGGCCCTGGCCCTGAGAATGAGTGACCTGAACAGAGTCACCACCCTGGCTACCACCTTGCTGTTGCTGAGCCTTTACGGAGAGACAAAGACGGTGGCGGCGACGGTTGTTTATGGGTAGAGGAGGAAGGCAACAGGTCTTCAAAGTGGATTTATAACCCGAACCATTAGCACCTTGAGCCGAGGCTCCCACCTTGTTTGTTCGCCAATAGAAGGCGAAGCAGAGTCATGCTATGGTTTTCGGCCATCTTCCTTGCTTTTTTTCTTCGGACTTTTCACTTTAGTCTGTCAATGAAGTTTGATCTGGATGTTCAATGCTTACTTGATCGGTGAGAGAGAACTCGTACTTATAGATGGAGAAATAGAAGATTCTAGAAAATGATAGATCGTGTATGCGCCGAGACACACAGACAAACTCTCGAAAGTTGAGATACTACTGGGCAGAAGAGGTGACATGAACGTTTGGAGCGGTATGAGATTTCTCAGTTTTGACAACGAAACCGTGTCGTTTTACTGTTTCTCATATGTTCCTGAAGTATCGCGTTTCTTACTGTCTGGGAAATTTCATAATATATTCACAGTACCATTTTTTATAAAATACATCTAAACATTATAAATCATTATACTACAATTTTTAAGTTTGTTTTATCTTATAATATATCGTTCACGTTTATTTTTAGTCTACAATATATTCCTCCGAGAGTAACAATTTTTTTCCACAATATAATCTATAGGGTACTTACATTTTCAAGATATACTCCTCCGAAGTGTAATGAATATTTTTTCACGATATACCCTTCCAGGTGGAAAGAAATATCACACACCTCATAGCCAGATTAATATAATAAACCATATTTTATTCGGTGTACCCACTAAAATTAGTATAAATACTAGTAAGATTACATCGAGCCACACAACCAACTAAATTATTCATTTCACATTGTAGATTTTGTAGCTGGAAAAACTTGGTTGATGTACGTAGAAAAAAGATACATAACGAAGATCATTTGTGTAGCACGATGGTAGAACAACGAGAGTGACAATTATCTTTAAATGATATTGAGGACTGAGATAATGGCTTCCCAAAGTTAGACGGAGGATCAAATGACTTGCTTACAAATAAGAAGAGACTACCATACTTTCCTAACATAGCTTGTCCAATATCCGGCATTATATAATGATATGTTTGTACCTTATCTAAATATTTCATCAAGAGACTGTTAGAGATGTACCAACGACTGCAAATAGAACCAGTAATATAACATTGACCCAACCTCAAAGAAGGGACCATGTCCATATTTATATGCTTTGGTAGTACTCAACACATTTTCGATCATCATATTAAATGATTCTATTTATTAAATAATTTATATTGTAAAAAAAAATTTTGAAAAAACAAATATTGTAAAATTAAAAACAATC
Source organism: Limonium bicolor (assembly GCA_023374045.1). Classification (NCBI taxonomy): domain Eukaryota; kingdom Viridiplantae; phylum Streptophyta; class Magnoliopsida; order Caryophyllales; family Plumbaginaceae; genus Limonium; species Limonium bicolor. The sequence goes on along the minus strand of CM041776.1, from coordinate 324,883,471 downwards.
AATTGTTAGGTTTAATAAACTTTTACAATTAAGATTTCAATAACTATTTTTTCACTAATAACTTCGAATATGGATAATATTAAGGACTGATAAGTCCCAGAATGGTTCTGGACTCATTATGAGCTGTTGGATTTTCAAAAATAAAAATAGAGGGTCTAGATTTCATCTAATACTAATAATCAAATAAAGATGAAGTTGGTACCTTATTTTGTGGAATTCTAATGGCATTATCTATCGATCCCGTTTGAACTAAATACCAAGCCGCCACACCAATTCCTCACGACTATTCCTCTCTGCCGACATCGTCTTCACTGGCGACCTCGATCAACAAGCTCTACACCGGCGACCTCAACGAACAAGCTCTTCACCGGCGACCTCAACAAATAAGGAGTACCTCTTCTGGATGCGCCTCTCGCCATTGTCAATAAACCCTAACCAGCGAACGAGGAACATATAATCGCTGCGTTTCTAATGATTTTTGACAGAAATACCTCTGTAGAAGGAGTTTTTTGCTTTGTTCGCTCTGCCTCGACTCTCTCTACTCTTTCCTGTTGAAACCCACAACAGTGGCTCGTCGACCAACCCACAAACTCTATCTCTTCCCACACTTCGTTCTCTGCTTTCTGCGGCTCTTCTTTCGTGGCCAACCATATAATTGTCTGCGGGTAAACAGGTTTGGTTCTTTCTATGCCTTCGACGTTCTTTCTATTTTCTCTAAATTACCAACTTTATATTCTAGCATTGGTTCAACAATCAAAGCTTATATTTTTCTCTTTGTTTTGTTCACTTGTAGCAGAAACTGTTTGGGTAAAATGTGAAATAACGGAGCGCTGCGCTATATATTCCATTGCAGATTACAATATCAGGTTTTTTTTTAATATGCGCTCAGGCTCTTAGCCAACCCTGTAGTTATTCTATGGATGGGAAGTAAGCATACAGAGTTCCATCTGACCCGGGACGACAGCCTGAAACGAGAGTAAGCATACTGTCTTGCTCTCTACATAAATATTAATTTAAGAAGTCCTCATTCCTGAAACGAGAGTTGGATTATCCTGGTTTGCTCTTTTTTTTCTTGGGTAACATAGAGCCACTTAGAACCTTGTCTTATATTGTTTCCTGGTACGATTAAAACAGCATGTTAATAAAAGCATGACCAAATGACTATTGACTGAACTTTAAGCCTGTTACAGAAATCAAAATAATGTATGAGTGAGGAATCTTTGACACTTCTGCAATTAATACTTATTTATGCTTATAGTTGGTACATTTTTCTACTTGTGGCTGTTACTTCTTTTGTATATGATTGGTACTTCTTTCTTCATGTGCTGGTATTTTCTGATGTATGCGGCTGTTACTTCTTGTTGCATATGACTGGTACAAGAAATATGTTATTATGCTTTATTATGCATTTTTTCTTGAGGATTGTGTGGTTTTATTTTGTTTTATTATATTAGATTTAGTAAACAACCTAACTTGTTTTGTTATGATAACGCACATGCCTCTCTTCATTATCTTCTTGTGTCTATGCATTCGCAGAAATAAATCACTGGAATTCCTGCATCTCGCAAACCAGATTGAAGGCGGGTTGGATTATAGGCTTCGGAGTATACTTTTAGAGTGGTGATGGTGTTTCCTGCAGAGTTTTCTTCCTCGTACCCAAATAAATAATTTTTCTGATGTTCATACATGTGGCTTGATTTAACAGATTGTGGTTTAGTTGGTTTATAAACTAGTGCTTAGTGACTAATGTTTAGGTGTTATCTTACGTCTTTTTTTGGTGTGTTTTATTTCTTGTAGAACTAGAAAATTCTGACAGTGATGTTTCATTTATAACCATGTGTACACACACCGGCAAACAGTAAAGTTACACATAATGTACCAATTTCTGGATGTATTAGTACCACCTTTTATTTGAAGTGGCACCAAGTTTGCTTACACGACATTCCACCATAATCACATGGTGATGGTGTTTGTATACCCACCCACAATAAGTAATTGGACATAAACAATGCACCGAACATCACGAATCCTCTAATGAAATACCTTGCACCTGTTCAAAGCACCATCATAAATATAGTCAAACACCTAGCATAAATTAGTATTCTTTCCTATCATACAGGATATAATATACCATCAGCAATAGAATTAAACACCATGAATCCTCTGATGAGACACCTAGCACTTGTTCAATATGTACCTATGTATAAATACCATCATGAACATAGCAAAACACCATAAATTCTAAATGAAAACCTAGCACATGTTCAATATGTACTAGTGTATCAACCATACACGGTGTTGGTAACAATAATATCCATAAAAACATTGGAATTCTTTTATAGTAGACAGGATATAATACACCGGCAACACTACAACCAAACACCACAAATCACCAAATGAAACACCTAGCACAAATTCAATATGTACCTATGTATAAACATCATCATTAACATAGCTAAACATCACAAATTCTTTCGCAAAATACCTAGCATCTGTTCAATATGTACCTGTGTTTAAACTATACACGGTCTCACAACATACCAACATACAATTGTACATATACCAGCATTTAGTTAAATAAAGACCGTTTCATAATAAATTACGTACACAGCGGTATAAAATCAGATCGAATGAATTTTATAATTAATATACATTTGTTAACTTAATTTAACTTAGGGAATATTATTCAACAAAATATATAGTCCCATGAATTTAGTATGAATAATATTTAAATAAAAAGCACCATATATTTACTAATTAAAGAACGTAGTTTAAGAAAATGTGGAAGATTAGTAAAAAAATATCTAAGATTAATAGTTTATATTTACAATACACATTCAAGAAATCACCGTATATTTTGAAAATTAATTTACCGAGAGTTAGCACAAATTAAGGACTAACTACCATAATTTACTTATTTAAAAACTAAAAACAAATAACGAAAACTTTTCCAAGACACGCAATGTAGATCCGGGAGTAAATATATTTTACACAAATACAAATATCATCCACCAATCATATTTTGGCCAGAACGTTCAGGGACTCCCATTGAGTCCAGGATTGAATCCATTGCCATAACTTCCCCTGTCATCGAAATATACGATAAAAATAAAAATATTCACTGAAGTTTCTTGTATCAAGTTCCTTCAATAATTATTTGTTTCCATTAATAAATCTCACCACTATTATTGATACTTTACCTTTCTCATCTAATATTATATTCTCACTTAAGTAAAAGTGTTAAGTGTAGATAAAATGCAAGTGTAGATTTTTTATTAATTTTAATGAAAGTGTAAATATTTAAGTAAAATAATAGATTTTTTAAAGTGTAGGTGTAGATTTGTTTAATAAAAGTGTAGATTTTAATTTAGACCATACAATATTTAAATTGAAGGAGTGGATTTATTTTAGTGAAAAATAATAAATTGGGAAATTTCACGAGATACCCCCGATGTTTGAGTGAATTTTACCAGATCCCCTGAGGTTTCATTTTCATTACGAGATACTTCTAAGGTTTCATTTTCTCTACGAGATTTCACTGAGGTTTCATTTTCATTACGAGATACACTTAATATTTCAATTTTATTTGAGATGTGCCATCCGTTCAAATTTTGATATATTATATTTCATATCCCCATCCATCGCACCATATGCCCCGTAATAACCTTAGGGTTTATGTTGTTTAAAAAATTAATATAGACAAAATAAACAAAAAAAATTAAAGATCATATAAAAATTAAATTAAATTTTAAAAGTGAATAAAAAATTTAAAAACAAAAAGAATTAAAATCCAATAATTTTAAAAAAATAGAATTACTGAAACAATAAAAATTAATTAATTTAAAAAAAGCATATATTCTTACATAATTTAAAAACTATCATACCTATGACTTAAAGTCGTAAAAAATTGTAATAATTACATTAAATATAAGAACTTATTTAATAATTTTATAAATATATTAACAAATATATTATTTGATATCAATAATTACAACAAAAATGATCATATTTTATGGTTTTTATACTTTATTTTTATAATTTTAAACAATGAGTTTTCAATGTACTATATGAAATCTTTACTTTTAATATTCTTCATATTATTGTAAACTTTTTTACGATTTTAAATCATTGTTATGTATGTTTAATTTATAGAATAATTTAATTTTTTATTATTCAGTCATATCCATTTAATTAATCTTTTTGTGTTTGGGTTTTTTATAATTATATTCATTTTTAAAATTAATTTCAAAATTTATATGATCTTTAATTTTCTTTTGTGTATTTTGTTTGAGTTGATCATATATCCTTGAGGTTATTGCAGGGTCATATGATGCGAGGGTAAAATTGGCATATGAAAAATATAATATATCACTATTTGAATGAAAAGCATCTAGTAATAAAATTGAAACCTCAAAGGTATCTAGCTTGTAAAGAAAATGAAACCTTAGAGGTATCTCATAATGAAAATGAAAACTTATGGGTATTTTGTAAAATTCGCTCAAATCTCATGAATATCTCGTGAAATTTCCCAAATAAATTCAACCCAACAAGTTGGGTCGTGATCTTCTTATATTTATGTTAAAAGATTTTCTAATTGCTCATTTTCATGCAATTTGCTTAAAATAGGTATCCCTATCTTTTTTTTCTAAATAGATAGGCTATATCCTCATTAAAAAAAATGATCTTTTAAATTAAATCATGTGAATATATAATCTCGTCTAATATCCCTAAAAATATAGATATTTAAGTAGATGATAGAATTTTTAAAGTGGATTTGTTTGATAGAAATGTAGATTTTTATTAATTCCTTATGCAGATATTTAAGTAAAATGATATATTTTTAAAAAGTGTTGGTGTACAAGTGATTGATAAAAGTGTAGATTTCAAATTTAGATAATATAATTTTCAAAATGAAAGAGTGGATTTGTTTTAGTAAGTAAAAAATAATTTCAACCCACCCTGTTCACTTATGATCTTCTTATAATTATTTTAAAGGATTAATGTCAAAATAAATTCTAATTGCTTATTTTTAAACATTTTGCTTAAAATGTGGATCTTCATCTTTTTTTCTGCATTGCCATTTAAAAAATATTGATGGTTTATCTTTTATTTTCAACGTGTTCTTATATTTATTTATTTTTAAGAAGTCTTGTCAGCATATATTTTTTACTTAAAATGTGGGATCTTTTTATTTATTTTTATTTTTCATATCACGTCTTCATTTCCATTAAGGTTAAAAAATATTGCAATAAATAGTGGAATATTTATTGAAATTGATGATTTATTTTTTTTTCTCTTGAAACTAGATCATGGGAATACACGTTTAATATTTCTTCTTTATATCTAAAATTACAAATTAACTTGGACGTCTATACCCCTATAATAAAAATTAGAATTTACACCATCAATTTATTTTTAGAGATCCAATGGTGATGATATACTTGAGCATCATGCTCAATAATCCTTTTGGGCACCTTCCCTTACTTGGAGCCAACCCCTCTCTTGCACGCTTGAAGGCATCAAGAGAAGTCATGTGCCCACATATGCATTAACTTTTGATAATAAAAAATCATAATAAGATTAGCAAGTGAAATTTAAGAATATATAAAACTTAGACACCAACCTAAGAGACCCATTTTACACTAAAGATCTTGAACTAGAGGTGAAGATCTTCTTATTTTCTCTACAAGGTCAAACATAATGACAAATAATATTTCTTTTCACCAAAACTGAAAGCTAATTTGACACTGATCTTAAATTATACCATTGAACATTGTTTGTGAGACACTACATCTATGTGTCATTTCCAATATTTAAAGGGCAAAACTAGCCACTACACTATGCACCGTCCATTACAATGTGCAATAGTATATCGTGTAAAACAACAAAATTCATTACACTTCACTGGGGTATATCTAAAAATGTAACTGATGCACTGTGCAAAGGTATATCGTGAAAATATATTTGTTACACTCATAGGGGTATATTATAAGGTAAATTAAACCCGAGAGGTATATTGTAGAGTAAAATAAACTTAAAGGGTTTATCATAGAGTAAAGTAAGCCTGAAAATTATATTGTAGTGATTTATGAAGTTTAGGAGCATTTTATAAAATGTAGGTAAACCTTAGGGGTATGCTATGAAATTTTCCTAATATTTTTCTCATTTGGTTGTCGGTGCGAAATTTGTAATCCATAATTAACAGTAGTGGAAGCTCTAGATGCAATCAAATTCCAAAGAAACCAACTATTTTCTAAGAAATGGGATTCTCTCTTATTTATTTTTCTTCCACATCAATAACAATTATTGGATTTTTTTTTACCTACATTGGAGAACCCTTATTGAATTTGTTACCCACATTAGGAACCTCTACATTAATTATTAACTAGTTTTCTCTCACTTTTATGAAATATTGTGATTGAAAGGATAGTTGTAGGCCCCATAAATGAGTTTTACTCTTCTAAGTCTATTACTTCCCAACCCATATACCTCATATTTCTTTTCTTTTTTAACTAATCCATTGATGTTTGTAGAAAATATGTAATAAATACAAAGATATTTTAGTAAATTTAAACTAAAATGACATTTTGGTAAATAGACACTAAAAGTCTATTTTGATAAATAGGTAATAAAGACTATTTTGGTAATTAGTAATGTGTAAGTTAAATTTGGATCGAGATGTTAATTCAAACCATGCCACTATGGAATGATATATTTTCTGATAATGAAGGTCATGGAAAATCTATTTTCATTGACAACCTGAACAGATCGGTGGATGAGAAAGCGTTATGGTGGCTTCTCCGTCTTGGTGGTTCTATTGAGCAAATTCACATCTCGAGGAAGCGGTGACTAAATAATCCGCTTGTGTTCGCTATCGTCAAGCTGGTCTTGGCCTCGCAAGTGAAGCCAATGGTGGAAAGAATTCATGGTGGGAGATTCTTGGGTTACAATCTGTTTGTTCGCCAGGCAAAATACGAGGCAAAAGTTGTTGCAGGTCCTGTTGGGCAAGTGTCGAGACAGATAGAAGGTATGTCTGACCTTGGTGATGCTGGTGGTGCTCCAGCAATTGCAAACCAGGTGCAGGATAGTGGTAAGGATGAAGGTGGTTCTGGAGAAGGTGACAATGGTGCTGGCGAGTCTCTTCCGGACGATGTGGAAATTGTGGTCGGTGGTGTGAGAACGCAAGTGGGCAGTGGGCGCGTGGCTAGCCCTGGAAGCTCGAACGACAGACCAATTATTCGAATCGTTGTTAATTGTTGTTGCCGTGGTCGAGGCTCTATGAGCGAGGAGGCACTAGCGGTTAATGATGTTGGTTTGGCATCTTCTGGTTCCAAGGAAGGAATAGATGCAGTGTTTGTCGGTAATAGTGTTGGGGGAATGTTGGTACAGGGAATTTGTCAAGTGGATCGCAGAATGTTGTCTGGTACGGTGCACCCACTAATTATCCGGGATAGGTTTTTCCCTCGGCTCCAGTGCAGGGTATCGATTACTTTGGATGGTGGGGGCATTCGTAAGGTTGGGGTGGTGGATACGGCTGGCCGTATGACTCTGGTTTGGTGTGGTATCCCACGGGGAATACTCTTCCTAATCATCCCGCTCCCATTACGACTACGCCCGGAAATTTAAGTAGGAGTCCTAGTCGAGGGGCTATGGGGCCTGGTGCCCGGGCTCCAATTTCTATTCGAAGTCCGATTACTGGAAGGGGTTCGGATGTCGATCCGATTGTGGAAGATATTTTCAGTAGTGAGAGGAGAGGAGTGGAGCACGATATCATGCGCGTTGATAAGCTTGATAATGTGGAGCACGTGGAGAATGGTCTTGGTTCAAGTAGGCTGGGATCCGAGCCTGCTAATCCCTCGAAGCAGATGATGGAGGAAGTAGATGATGATGTTGGACTTAGGAGCCTCTTTGAGGATCCTGAGTTTCCCCCGGGTTTCGAGCCATTTGGAGGGTCCTCTAAGTTAGAAGCTGATCCCGACGAGGCTTTTGTGAAGGAGGAAGCAAGGCAGATGCTCAAGCTCGCTAAGAAGCTTGGGTGTCCCGTCCTGGTCCTGGATGAGGATGGCGCCCTTGACAACTTAGAAGGGATCATTCGTGAGCAGCGAGCGGCCTACCGGCAAAGGAAACAGGATACAAGCGAAGGGTCAAAAGAGGATTCCGATAGGTGCTCTATGAATTCTTCGAGGGATGGGTCCAGGAAGGTGACCGGGAATTGACTTTTAGGTTTTAGTAAGTTCTCCCGTATTAGTAAGACAACCCTAAGGGGTAAAAGTAAGATAGCTAGAGTATGAATGGTGTTAAGTAGGACTGGTATGGTTTGGAGGTTTGAGATTTCCTGTGTATTTCGTTGGATTGCCCTTGTGGCACATCTTGACCTTGTGCCACTAATTATCGAAAAAAATGAAAGAACACGAACCTAGAGAAATGTGCTTATGGAAAGACGTTTTCTATATATGTCTATATATATCCATTGCTATACCATTTGAGAAAGAGAACTTCCGCGAACACAATCCTCTCTACTATAATTTTCTCCCATTGAAATTACACTTGTCCAAATGTAATCAATAATTACTTTGTTAAAAAGATTGAACCACATATCAAATTTAATACTTAGATACTATAATTCGAAAAAAAAATCGACAATTGTTGATGATATAGATTTCTGGAGAACAAGGAAAAAATTTCATCCATGTCTAACAGCTATAAACATGTTTTTTTTTTTTAATAATAGCTATGAACATGTTGATTGATCGTCATTTATCAATAAATAATGATCACTTGGCGATTGTTTGCAGCTGTCGGTAGAAACTGTTGACGTTTTCCCTACAAATTAAACAAATAAGAGAATTTAATGATTTTTTTTTTTCTAAAAAAAAATCAGTTAACACTTATACAACCGAGAACCATATGCAAGTTAATAACCAAATAATCGATGACCAAAATTTTGAAGTTACAGTTAACAATTAACTTTTCTGGCCGTATTTTCCTTCAGGTCAAAGAAAGTTGCATTTTTCAAAGATTGCACTAGGCTGTCCATACCAAAGCATACTATACAACCGGAAGCACGAAATTGAATCATGGAGACTTCTCAATGTCGTAAACACATATAAGTTATATAACCATTGATCTCATCATTTTTTTACTAGTACACGATAGATTTTACTTATCTCACATTACTTTCATCTTCAACTAATTGGTCGCCGGTGAGAAAAAATATTAATACAATTTAATTCTCTGTTCAAATTTGGATTACTATTTTAAAAACTTTCAATTTTGGGTTCCGATACTATGTATCACTTGTTCAAGTTTTAACACACTTTGTTCAAAAGTTACTTTATTAAAGTGAACGTTTATGTTCAAAAATATAAATTAGTTGTTCAATCTTTTGAACCATATGTTCAATTTTTTATACAATTTGTTCACAAATTTGATACTAGTTGTTCATCCAAAAATTTATCATCAAAAAATATCTATATAATTATACCATTTATATTTCTTTTGCCATTTTTTGAACATTAGTTGCATGTTCATATTAGCAAAACACGTTGTTCAACATTTTAAACCATTTGTTCAAAAAAAATTCATGTTGTTTCTAAAATTTGCTCACATTACAATTCCAGTCTAGTTGTTCATGGATAATTATATAAAAAGAATATTAGTACAATTTAACATTTCAAATTGGATTATCGTGTTAAAAATTTCAAGATACATGGTAAACTTTTAACACACTTTGTTCAAAAAAGTTTTGTTGTTCATTTTTTTAACAGTTACGGTTCATGTTTACAAATATAAAATTAGCTGTTCAATCTTTTGAACCATATGTTCAAGTATTTTTATAAACTGTTCAAAAATATGATACTAGTTGTTCATCAGAAATTTTATAATAAAACAATATCAACATAATTATACAATTTATATTTTTTCACCATTTTTAAACATCAGTTACATGTTCGTATTAACAATACACGTTGTTCAACATTTTAAAACATTTTCAACAATTTGTTCAATAGCTTAAACCATTTGTTCAAATTTATCTTATTTTGTTTATAAATTTTGCTCAAATCCAAATTCCAGACTAGTTTTTTATTGACAATTATATAATAAAGGAATATTAGTACAATTTCCTCTAAAACTAAGATTTTTTTACTTAACAGTTAATAAATCTTTTAGAATTATTTGTTTTAAACTTCTAGATTTTCCTCTAAAACCGAGATTCTTTCACTTAACGGTTACTAAATTTTTTAGAATTATTTGTTTGGAATTTTTCAGAATTTTTTTAAGATGAAATTTTTTCAGAATTATTTGTTTTGAACTTCGAGGTTGTTCTCTAACATTGAGATTTTTTTTAGTTAACAATAATTAAAATTTTTTAGAATTGTTTGTTTTAAGCTTCTAGATTTTTCTCAAAAACTGGGATTATTTTCCTGATTGGTTACTAGATTTAATTAATTAAAAATCCAATTTTAAATTATAAAAACGGAAAGGGAAAATTTTTTAAATATATCAAATCCACATCACGCATCCACGTTGTTTTTTTTTTCATGTGTACACCGGAAGCACAGAGCATCATGCTTCCGGTTGTACAGTAGAATTTGCCTGTCTATACGGCTCGGTTAATTCGGTTATAACCAAAAATCAATTTTTTCGGTTTTTTAACAATTTTCATTATCATTTTTTAAATTTTTGGTTTCGATTAATCGAATTTTATTTCGGTTTGGTTTTCAGTTACTGAAGATAATATTACGATTAACCGATTAATCGTCATATATTTAAAAATTAAATTTAAATATGTAAATATTATTAAAAATTGTAAGTTTTCTTATAAAAATTTTGGTTAACCGCAACTAATTCGGTTTTCGGTTATTAAGTGGAAAACTCGGTTTTTTGTTGATTCGGTTTCGGTTAATTTGGTTATTAAACTGAATTTCGGTCAATTCGGCTAAAACCAAAATAACCGAAATCTGATTTTTTTTTAAATTCGGTTTTTGGTTAACCGAATTAACTGAATGGACACCCCTAGATCGAACACTCTCTCTTGATGTAATAACCAGACGCCGAACATGATTTTTTGTTAAACAAACATAGCAACTTCATTTAGGAACTTCATAAATGACAAACTTGAAAGTTATCAACCCAACACCATACAACCCTTAAATCATTACATACAACATCTAACATATAGGCTTGAGCATTACCACCCCTAATTACAACCACGCAGTTTACATCAGTAAAACTAGCATCAACATTAACCAACTTCTCATACCTACCACAACCATTGCATGAGTATATGTATTATACTGCCTAAACACAAACTACCATAGAACATCATCAAATAGATGACACCACATCAAGATATTCTCAATGTCTCCCTTATAATAATAACCCATACACCCATTTTCAATCTCTTAATTAACACACGATAGAAATACAAGCTTTTCTCACCCTAGTCATCTAGTAAGACATAGACCCAACAATACAGCTTTGTCTCAGCCACACTTGACACCACCTCCAACAGTCGTACCCTTAACTACATCATCACCATTGTAACACACAACACCATAACCAAAAAGACATGTATTTACAACAATGGCATCCACACTAACCATATCCCAACCACCATCTAGGAAAAAACCCTCCAACTTTTGGCCATCAAAACCTCGCCCGCAGCAATCTTCCATAGCAACAGATAATACCAATCGGACTTGTTCACATCCCCACAACAAAGATGGAGCACTGCCATTCATCACTTGTAATCAAACAAACCAGAGATATGAATTATACAACATCTGAAATTTGTTCATTCTTCTTCGACGTCAAATCCCCCTTCCACTTTCCGAAGCAGCCTCCAGAGCCATCTAACAGCCCAGGGACTGCCCAACACCCCCCGATAGTTAACCGTTACACAAACTCATGGCTTCGGGAAACCCGGGTCTCCCTCAGGGTCGCCGCTAACTAAAATGGAATAGCGAACAAGCTCGATTAAACTAAATCCATCACATCACTACCCTCATCATCATCTTTTTTACCTTTTCTCTTTCGCTTCTCTAGCATCCTCATCTGCCGAACCTCCATAGCATGCCAAATATCTAACTCCTTGAACTGGAACAAAATTAATCCCAAACCTACTGCCCGAAGCCGCACACTGTGGAGGTTAATTTTTTCGGTATGATGGGGGGGGGGGTCTAAATTTGGTTCTAACTAAAACACCTAGATCCCTGAAATTGTCATTCCATGGAGGGTGAAAACCCATTATTCTGGTATCCCTCAAATACCAACTTTATCGCCCGTTTGTCCCAGAAAGATTAAGGGGAATCCTAGTGAGCACTATACCCACTCTCTATGGCCCCACATAGACTTATGACCTACAAGAGGCAATTGAGTAGAGTCGCCACCTAGTTTGACATAAGATTAACTAGGCAGGAAAGGAGAGGGTTCTAAAAACTGTTAATTGACTTTGATATTTATTGCCTATGGATAGGACTTATCAAGTCATGCTAGAGATTCTTATTTAGGTTCGCACTGGGTTACACCCCTGGCGAATCTCTCCACTTTATATGTCTTCTGGTCGAATTATTTCATTGAAATCTCCCATCGCCATCAATGGTCTGTCCTAACATATCCTTGCTTCCTTGATTTCAACAAGCATGCCTTTGCTTCTGTCCACATCACAACTAGCATAAACTACCAAGATGGTTGCTTTGAAGTTATCCATCATTTATTTCCTTCCATAAGAATCCATCTTTGGCCTTCAACAGTCCTAGTTACTAAATTTCCTCCTCATACCATATTACTACTACCACTTTAGATCTTCCATCAGCCATAACTTCATCCCATGCAATGTTGTCCTTTTCTTTCCCCAAAATATAGCAACCTTAATTGTTATTGATTTTGAGTGTTGTGTCTAAACGAATCCTAGCAAAGCTAACTTCCTTTTCTCGACTTCCCTTTTGATCATAGTAGCCTTATGCTGAAAGCCAATACCTCTAATGTTCTGTATTCCTGGAACTACCATTCTCCCTATTTTTCTGATGTCTTGCACACTCACTAATGATTCTTGTTAAAGTTTGTCGTGCTTGGTTTTCATCTCAGATCTTACATCCAAATTCTTGATACATGTGAAAGCATTCCTCTACTTTCTCTTCTACATCCATTTCTCCTGTGGTTGGGCTATTAAAGTTATCAATCTCTTCTCCAACTTTTCTTTTGGCCTAAACTGTAGTATTAAGTTGTAAATTGACAGTGGGATAATATCCAGTTCGATCTCTTCTTGAGCTTTTGCCACACATTCATCCCTCTCCTTTTCTGAACTCTGATTGTTAATTTCAGCTTGTTGACCAGATTAACATCAGAAAGAGTCGATCTTTCTTTTTCATGCGTGTTCACAATGCTATCTCATTCCTTTTGGTTTGTGACCATCTCGATTCCCACTATTCTGACTGGTTTTCATAATCATTCAATTTCGTTGTCCTTTGGAGCCTTCGTTTGGAAGGTGGCTCCCAACATTCTCTTTGTGTGCTACCCCGTGCCCCTCATAAGGTGTCTCGTTAATGATCAGACATAACCACTCCCCATGAAACTTTCATCTCTTGTTTTTCCTGGTTCCAGTTCAACTTACGAATCTTGGAACCCTGCACCTTCCTCTTTTTTTCTTCTCATTTCACTAACTACATCATCATTAGTATCCTTATCTTTACGGTTATTCTCCAAATATTTTGATCCCAAATTTCCTCTCTACCTTGTCGAGTGGGGTTCCCGCCTACTCCCATGATCCTTACTTTGATTGGTAAGGTGGACTATACTCTCATCTGACTGTGCCATTGACGTGCCAGTCATCGACGGCGGAACTTCTACAATACTCACCGAAAACTGCTACCTTCAACATTTACCAAGACTTTCCAATTAATCAACTGCAATGTTGATGTTGTTTCAATTTGGATTTTAATTTCTGCATTTACAATGACCTCATTCTCTTCCGCTTCTATGCGAATAACATCCCCTACCATTTGTGCAATTTTTATGACGTTCTCCCTGTTCCATGCATGGATCGGTACTTCACTTATTAACACCCATGTTTTTCTAGATTCCACTTGGTCAACAATTAACCAAATTCTCATATTAATTCCATAGATCTCTCTTTCTTTGTACCTTGCCACCGGTTCTACTTCCTCTGCTTCGTCGGCTGTGTTGAACATCATAAGGAATTTCTTCTAGAGAAAGCCAGGATTTCTGTAATGTTTGGCAACTTCCGCTAAAAGGGTTCTAGAGCATCTTTCGTACTTTTCTCCTCTTTGAGGGTTTCTACCACACACTTCTTAAGGTTTGTTTCATCTTCATCTGCTTTGAAGGATAGCAATAATCTTGTCACAGCTTGACTCTTCCTTCCTACCGTATTGCTTTTTACCCTTGCATCAGCTTTACCGTCACCTTCCTTTTTCCATGCTCTGCTTTTTTATCCTTCTGGAACTTCATCCTACTTTCAATCTCTCTCCATTTATATTCCACCCTTGTAAATCAAGTATAACAGGTCTAGCTGCATTCATATTTCTCACCACCAAAAAGCACATGCATTCCTATTATTATCTCACTGTCCTACTAATAAACAGGCGTTCCAACTAGTAAGTCTTTGGACTAGTCTTCCCAATTGGTACTCAAATACATAACGGTTTATATTTTCAATGAAGATTACGGTTGGCGCTTCCCTTACCTATGGTGATTTTTAAGATGCATAGGTTATGGTATTTATACTACCCTCGTAATGGGATCTTCTCTCATATTCCATTACCCCTGGAGCTCCATTTGTGCTGTTTGTCCAACTATAGCTATGCTTTCTTTGTCTTTGCTCAACTTTTTTGTGACTATACCTCTCCTTGGAGTTCTTTTCCCAGTCTCTTCCTCCCATTATACTCCCTAGCTTCGGCCTCACGGCTTGGAACAGGTTTCTTCGTAGGCTATAATCAAGGTGTGTTTCTTATTTTGTGGTGGCGGCAATGTTTGTGGAGGTGGGGGCGCTGTATAAGGATGGTAAGTTTGTGAATTTGAGCTTGAGGTGTTGGTAGTTGTGGCTAGTAACTGTGGAGGCTTTGCTGGTGGTTTGGCTATACTGGCAGTAAAGGGCTAGTTGTTGGTGTTTATGGTGGTGGTGGAGATGTGGTTGCCTGGAGCTTATTGACAGTAGCATGGTGAGGACAATGAGGGAGGATGAGGGGGAGAGAGGAGGGAGGACATGCTAATCATTTTGAATCTAAATGTGTCTTCAATCGTTTTGTACTCCATCATCTCATTTCTCCCAGTTTTCTCAAATGACATGGTCGATTGATTGATTCTTTCTTTGCCCATATGATAGTCTTAGAATAAATCTTCTATCTTATGGTTGGGGGGTGAAATGAACGCAGGTTTGAGCAACGCTAATGATGTGCTCCCAGTGTATATTGAAGATGACAGGACTAATGAAGATGCTTTCAAGGTCAGGCGTCATCAATCAATTAATGATATCCCTCTTCATCATCTACTTAGAGGAGATAGTTATTGTTTAGATCCTAAATGGGTTATGAGTTTTCCTTAAATAGCATATTGTAACAAATAAAATAGCCCAATCAAAAACTAAAACAAACAACCACAAATATATTAAAGCGAGTAGGATTGTACGGCTTTTTTGATAAGCTTGTTAAGCTTGTGCCCATCCGTATTTAATTAGGTCTGACTCTCAAAGAAAATTATAGGATATATGTATTCTCATAAGTTTAAATTCATTTAGAAAGCTTCTCTTTAGTCACTACTTTAAGAAGCATTTTACTCTATATTATAATAATCTATCATCTACGTTATACAATTACTCACTTCTTTTGTTCTTTATAATTTTTGGTAATTTCATATTGGTTAACCTAAATCCGTCTACATAATATTTGAACACTCATCTAAACCATCTAGAAACTATTAGATTTAGCTAGCAACAATAATTCATTATGAGAATAAGGTCTTAGAAGCTTTGATTTAAAAGAGTTGTTGTTAGGATATATAGTATTAGTTATATTGTAATACTTAGCTGGAATATCAGTATGTTGGATTCTTTATATATATGTACGAACACTACTCTTTGTGATTATTAATAATATCAATGAAAGTTAACATGGTATCAGAGTGGAAGTGTTCACTGCATTTCTCTCTTCCCGATTTCTAATTTCGAGCTTTAGGGGTGAAATGAAAGCAGTGTTGAGCAACGCTGATGATGTGCTCCCATCGTATATTGGAGATGACAGAACTGTTGAAGATGCTTTAAAGGTCAGCCGTCGTCAATCAAAATGATATCGTCTTCATCAGCTACTTAGAGGAGGTAGTTATTGTCTACATCCCAAATGGTTATGAGTTTCTTTAAATAGAATATTGTAACAAATAAAATAGCCCATTTAAAAACAAAAAATCACCCACAAATATATTAAAGCGAATAGGATTGTACAGCTTTATTGATAAGCTTTATTAAGCTTGTGCCCATCCGTACTCAATTAGGCCTTACTCTTAAAGAAAATTATAGGATAGATGTATTCTCATATGTTTAAACTCATTTAGAAAGCTTCTCTTCAGTCACTACTTTAAAAAGCATTTTACTCTATAATCTTCTAATAATCTATCATCTACATTATACAATTACTCCCTCCTTCTGTTCTTTATACTTTTTTTAATTTCATATTGGTTAACCTAGATTCATTTACATAATATTAGAACACCTATCTAAAACATCTAGAAACTATAGATTTAGCTAGCAACAATACTTCACTATGAGAATAAAGTCTTAGAAGCTGTGATTTAAAAGAGTTGCTGTTAGGATATATAGTTTGTCATATTGTAATGCTGAGTTGGAATATCAGTATGTTGTATTCTCTGTAATCTCTATATATTTGTATGAAACCCACTCTTTGTGATTATCAATTGCTTTCATATATAAACGGAAGTTAACATGGTATCAGAGCGGAAGTGTTCACTGCATTTCGCTCTTCCCGATTTCTAATTTTGCGCTTTATGGTGAAATGAAATCAGCATTGAGCAACGCTGATGATGTGCTCCCAGTGGATATTGGAGATCAGATTGGATGGATGAATTAAAAATTTTGATTATTGATTATAGATTTTTTTTCAATAAAAACTATGTATTTTTTTTTTTAGTTCTTGTAGTACCTTTAGAAACTTTCCTCTTTTTTGTACAATTTTAAAGCTTGAAAACTCCATTTTCGAATTGCATTTTCGCTTTTGTTTTAATGGGTGCAAAAAAATGAGAAAAATTGATAAAACTGATGAAGATACTTTCAAGGTCAGCAGTTGTCAATCAATGATATTCCTCTTCATCAGCTACTTAGAGGAGGTAATTATTATCTAGATCCTAAATGGGTTATGAGTTTTCTTTAAAAAGCATATTGTAACAAATAAATAGCCATTTAAAAACTAAAACAACCACAAATATATTAAAGCGAATAGGATTGTACGGCTTTATTGATAAGCTTTGTTAAGCTTGTGCCCATCCCTACTTAATTAGACCTTACTCTCAAAGAAAATTATAGGATAGATGTATTCTATAAGTTTAAACTCATTTAGAAAGCTTCTCTTCAGTCACTACATTAAGAAGCATTTTACTCTATAATCTTTTAATAAGCTTTCATCTACATTATACAATTACTCCCACCTTATGTTCTTTATACTTTTGGTAATTCATATTGGATAACCTAGATTCATCTAGATAATATTATAATAAGGTCTTAGAAGCTATGATTTAAAAGAGTCATATTAGGATATATAGTATTAGTTATATTGTAATGTTGAGCTGGAATATCAGTATGTTGTATTCTTTGTATTCTCTCTATATATGTATGAAACCCACTCTTTGTGATTAACAGTTGCTTTCAAATATCAGTGAAATTTAACATGGTATCAGAGCGGAAGTTTTCACTGCATTTTTCTCTTCCCAATTTCTAGTTTTGGACTTTGCTCATTTTCGTTTTCCTTTCTTCTTGTCTTTCCGGTTGAAATTTACTGCTTCTTCTCGAACGACTTTCTTTCCTCCTCACAATGTATGAACATGAAATGGATTCACCGATGCAAGAATTACAAAGAAACGGTTACAGCTATCAAGAAAGGGACCTGATCCTCTTCCTGATGCAAACAAATATTTTGACCTACTAAAAACTATGAAATTAATCTATAAAATAGTAAATAAAATGCTTACAGGCTGCACATTATCCTGGTCATGATAATATAGAAAATTAGGTAAGTAGCCAGGTATCGAATCGTGGGACTAAAGAAAGTAAATCTAATCCTAGAAAAAAAAAGGAAATGAAGGGGGTTATTGTCGGTTGTTTTGGTAAATCTAATTAAATCAAATCAAATATACGTAAGAAGAAGTAAAGTGAGAAATATAATGTGGAAGAGGTGGAACCCCGGGTTCAGGTTGTTTTCGTTTGATAGAACTTGCAATTTCCACTAGTTAATTTGAGACACAGATTAGCAAATTCCTAGAATTCCCTTAAGGACTAAATTCTAGACTTCAAAGAGCACATCTACCGGAATGTGCAAATTCTAATCAAGAGACAAGCACAACACATGTAAATGGGTAAGCACGAGGAATTATATTATTGCACCTGAAGGGAAAACATAGTCAATTCAATTTAGTTTCCATAGGTTTTCAGATTGACCTTTCCTTTAATCACCGATCAAATCATTAAAGAATTCACAACGCAAGTCAACAAAGCCTAGCATTTTATTGAAAAACACAAGGAATAAATTAATATGAAACAATCTGCAAATATCTCAAATCAAACTAGTAAAGGGAATTACAAAAACATCTCAAACTACAATAACCACCCCCCAGAGTTAGATTCTACTAGCCATACATAGTCAGAAAATAAATAGAGGAAAAATAAAGAGAATGCATGCTAAAATCGATGGAGAACTCCCAATATACTCCTGCTATCCAAATCCGGAATTACGAGGCCAAACGGTGAATGAAGATGGAGCCGATGATGTTGAATCCTCACGTTAGCTAGGGTTGCATGATTGGGTAAACCTAATGGCAAGTGTAGCGGTCGATTATAGCAAGTTTTCCTAGAAGTATCCCTATATGTTATCGAACCAACAGAGACAGTGTCTATTTTGAGTCATATTCTAATAAAACTAACTAAAAAGCTTGTTGGCGGACCACTGCCATCCCATTCTTGAGTTCCGCTTGTCCCGTTTTCTAGGTAACCAAACCCTGAAGAAACCAAGTTTGCGCTTACGTAGATGATAATCAGCCTATACGAACGTTTGTTGGAATCTTCTTCTGAGGATATCTAGGCTGACACGCCGGAGTTGGTTGCTGGCACAACAGGGTGGTGCCTTGCTACACCGCAAGCGGTTGTGCAGTAGCGTTCGTGGTGGTGCTTCAAGATTCCTTTTGTGGGGTATTGTTGCAGAAAGAATTAATAAGCTAAAATAAAAAAATTAAAATAATTATCTTCTTAACGAACTGAATAGAGGAATCTTGGTTTACTACTTCTCCCTTGTTCTTCAATTTCTCTTCCTATGTGTTTTCTTAATTCTAGATTGCAACATCAGATCTAAATTAATCTACTTCCGGTCTCCTGCAAAATTAGATTCTTATTAGCAATTTACTAAATCCTAACTCTCGTTATGAATTTATAAATAAACTAACAGCGTTCAAATCTAATCTGGATTTTAGTCAGCTAATCCCGAGGAATTACCGTCTCAAGTTTCACTTGTAGTATTCCTATGGTATAATGAATGTCACAGTTCTCACTTATAAGCAGTCAAACCAGATAAATTCAGGCAATTATAAATCATAAAATAATTCAATAATAAAAAAGGAATGAAACTACAATTTGTATAGAATTAATATTCAACACAACAGGAAAGAGAAATCATAAACTAGGGTTCCATAATAAACACAATTCTAAACAATACTCAACATAGGAGACAAAGAAATAACAACAATAATAAAGAGATAAGAAAACATCATCTAATTGATGGAACTGATGACGAATTCAATCTTTGTCTTCTGCCCCTGAGTCTCTCTGTTCTCTGTCTCGTTCCCCTTCTTTCGACGGCCAGGGCTTTGGAAAGTTGCTAGAATAGAAGATAATCCCTGTGATCGATTGATTCTCTACATTATATACTCTGCTGCTTCATGAATTAAACGACGTGCTGCCTTCAGAGTTTAGTCTGAGTGCGCGTCGGGTTATATACCCAGACATCTCACAAGAGTGGGTCCGCGTGACAAAAACACATGTGGTTCGGGTTTCCGTTCGGCTTCAATACCTGGACCACTCACAGAAGGCAGTCTGCGTGAGAGATATAGAGTGGTCCATGTCTTTTCCCATGATGCAAACCCGGACCAGGTGCAAAACTTGGCAGAAGGTTTCTTCTTTGTGTGGTCTCTGAGTCTGTTTGTCCAGACCAAGACCAGGACCACTCCTGAAATTCATCAGAAAGCATGTGTTTCTAAACCCTTTCATCAGCATTTTTCACCTAGTTAAGCACAAAACCACAAGTAAGGGGAGTTCTTCACATATAACATAAATTAACACATACGTGAGGGAATTTATCACATAATCTAATAAAATAATAGTCAAGTTAAACATAGAGATATGGATAAATTCCACATTTATCATTTCACGATGCTAGGAATCTGTGCGGGAGAGCTGTGGATAAAGTCGTGAGTGAATGAGATGAATTGCTCCTGACTTCAGTTTGCTTGAATAGAAATTTGCATACAAAATACATGCGTCCGGATGGGATGTCCGGGTCTAATGGTCGGACGTGACTCAGAGTGTTAGGCGAGATTTTCCTTCAATGTGAGACGTTCTTGTGAGGTGTCTGGGTGAACCCAGCCGGACAGCCTAGCTGGACAAATATGTATCTGTAATTCTCCGCGTAAATCTTCACTCGTGGTCGTAAATATTTTTGTCCTTGTCACATGTCCGGGTGGGAAGGTCGGGCAGCTTACCCGGACACATGAAACATTCAAAGAGAGCATTTTGGACTCGACTTGACTTGCGTCCGGGTAGCAGGGCCGACGGGTACAAAGACCGGACACAAGTCCGGACGTGTGTATGTTTTGAGCTCCTTTCCACCAATGTGTGTCGAATTCCTCTTAAATCACGTCCTAAGTCATAAAAATACCAAACCAAGACAGTGTAAGACATTTTCTCTTCAATAAAGATATGGACTTAATTTAATCATAAAACTAGGAAAAGGGCAACAAAGACAAGGGGTTAAAGTACTAAAAAGTATATTAATTATCGGTGCATCACCTAAGCGTCATCTTCTAAACATAAATATTGGGATGGAGTATTCCGACCTGTTCTACTTGCATTCGCCTGATGGACCGAGCATGAGTCTTACTTTAACTCAGCTTAATGGAGTGAATTTTGGACTTTGGAAGTGTTCTGCTATTTTGTCCCTCTGCACCATAATAAGTTCGTCTTCGTAGACGGTTCGCTACAGAGACCGTTGGAGGCTTCACCGCAGAAAGAAACTTGGGATCGGTGACACAATGGTAATGGTATGGCTTCTAAACACAATCAATAAGGAATATCTAACACTTTATCTTTTCTCGGATGGCTATGCAGATCTGGGGTCAATTGCATGAAATTATGGCAAACCTAATGGGGTGAGATTACTTGAACTTGAGAGAGATATTGTCTAGTTAAGCCAAGGGACTAACTTTGTTAGTTACTACTACTCCAAACTTAAAATACTCTGGGATGAGCTTGACGAAGTTGACGATTTACCTGATTGTCAATGTGTTTATGGTAATAAAGAAGTCTACCGAGCTCATAAAAGACTTATGAAATTTGTGATGGGTTTAAATGAGACCTTTTCCTATTAGAGGATCGATCTAGGTGATGAGTCCTCTACCCTCTGTTGATCAAGCCTACTCTATTCTAATTCAAGAAGAAAAGCAACATCAGGGGAGGTCACACCCTACTTCTGGATCTTTCTCTTTCGATTTGAGGGTCAGTTTTCATAAGCAAAACAATTCCACATCTGGAAAAACAATCGTCAGTGATTTCTGTGGGAAACTAGGGCATGGGTCTGCAAACTGTTACAAGAAAATTGGGTTTCATCCTGGGTACAAGTCAAGGGTAAGAAGTCATTCGCTCAAGTTTCTGAAGTTTCTAACCTAGACATCTCAAAGTCTGTTGTTTCCCCTATTCCTAGTATTTCTTTTTACCAATATCAAATTATGATGAATTTCTTCACTAAGAACTCGTCTACTACAACTGGGTCTGCAACATGCACCCTGGCTGGTAACAAGCAAACTAACTCAGCTATTTTAAAACTGAAATTGCCTATTTGTTGTTCGGTTGAATGCTAAGGTGATTCTTGGGTAACACAAAACGGTGTTGTGCATCATGTTTGCTTTAAGGAGTGGTTTGTCAATTTTTATTCTGCTATTATTGAACTACCAGATGGTTCCCTGAAATATGTTAATACTATGGAGATGTTAAGATTGGGGATAGTTTTATCTTGAAACTTGTTTTGTATATTCCTCTATTAAGTATAACCTCTAATCTGTTAGCTGGTTTATAAAACAATTAGATGGTATTCTTTCTATTAAGCAAGGCATTTGTCTTTGGAAGGGCCTTTCTCTGAGGAGGCTAAAGAAGAATGATAGAGAGTTGAATGGGATATATGCCTTACGGAAGAAAGATTTAGATGATATTGTATGGAAATGACATATGATTCAAGTTTGTTGACTGATTATGCTAGTCAGAATGTTGAGTATTGCCCTGTATTTGTTTCTGTTAATAGTGAGAACAATTTAGTCTTTCTTGTTTCTTCCTTTAGAGATTTACAGCCATGGCATTTGCATCTTGGGCATTTGCCACTGAAGAAAACACAGAAACTAGGTTTTGGTGCTTGTTCTACTGATAGTCGCTTTGAATGTGAAATCTGTATAAGAGCCAAACAGGCTAAACTTCCATTTAATAAATTTGTTTCTAAGTCTTATGTTGTATTTGATCAGGTACATGGTGACGTGTGTGGGAGCTTATAACATTGCTACCCATGATGGTTATCGTTACTTTTTGACCTTGGTGAATGATTACTCAAGAGCTACTTGGGTTTATATATATTTATTTGATAGTTGACTGTAAAAACAGTAACAAAAGCAATACTTAGGTTTGGAACCTTTCTCGCAACCAATACATACAGAGCAAAACAACATACAGCACGTGGGAGGATATAAAACAGTATTAGAAAGAACTAGCAACTAAGCAGTTGGGACAGGTTTGTTGAGGAAGCTATCATCTGAGCTGGTATTGATGACAATGCTCGAGGTCTCTTGTTCCACTGAATCACCATCCGCTTGATTGATTATGCAGTATCATTCCAGTCTGGTTCTATCCGTTCAAAAACCAACCAATTGCGAGCATTCCAGATAGCCCATATGGAGAAGATTTGACTAAACATCCACCATTTCCTAATGGTATTACGCACCATTGTACCTTGCCTTATGCAATATAAATCTAACATAGAGTTCGGAAATACAAATGTGATACCCCCGGCATTTAAGAATATGATGCCAGGGTTTTATTGGTGCTGGGGTGGTGCATAAATAAATGTTTGGATGTTTCAAATGGAGCACTGCATATGGGCACACACACTTACAAACTGGAATGATGTTCTTGAAGAACAGACGATCCTTGTGGTAATTTTCTCTTGGAGACATATCCAAGTGAAGAGCTCAATTCTAAGGGGGCCAAAGTTTCGCCAGAAGCTATGATGCCAGGACTGGATGAGGGTGGTCGTATTCAAACAGTTTGAGGTAAAATGATTTGACTGAAAATCAATGTTACCTGAAGCATTTCCTCCAAGATAATCAGGTTGTACTGGTGACGGTGGTGTGAAGTTATCAATCTGTAGGAGCAGTTCGTTCGCTTGGGCAGCTTCATACGAGAATAGGTAGCGTCTTCATAATAGATTCCACACCCATTGAGACCAATTCCACCATCCCACTTCAGCTATGACTACTGATTTTTGTTCACTAATAAGAAAGAACCTGGGAAACTAATTCTTTAAGGATTGGGTTCTGATCCAGTGGTCAATCCAGAACCGAATCTTGTTTCCACTACCCACAAACCACTTGATGTTGTTGTTGATAATGTGCTCCAAAGTTGGGTTCCAATTTCGGACTAGCAAGATTATCTTCGTAGCCCATTTCGTATGATGTTTGTCCATTTCTTGTCGGTGAGTGGTAAGATGCTGGTCACTAAGGCTGATGCTTTCTTGTGTATTAAAAGGTTATTAAATTTGCTGACAGGCGGTGCACATGTGAAGGTCTTAAGAACTGATAATGCGTTTGATCTTGGCACTTCTATAGAGGTTGTGCTGTTTTTTGAGGAAACTGGTATAATTCATCAGATTTCTTGTTCTTGTACCCCCAGTAAAATAGAATTGTAGAAAGAAAGCATTGACTCTCTTAGAGACACAAAATTTCATTTGTTTAAGTCTAAATTTCCCAAGTTATATTGGGGAGAATGTGTTCTTTCAGTAGTTCACCTTATCAATAGATATCCCAGTAAGATTCTCAAAGGGAAATCACCTTATTATGTTTTGAATAACAAAGAACCTGATCTATCAAACCTGAAGTATTCAGTTGCTTATGTTTTTGTCATAACAATTTGATTTGCGACAAGTTTCAGGATGGAGGTTCAGCTTCCTGCTTTATTGGTTATCCAAATGAAACTAAGGGTTATAAGGTCCTTGATTTTGAGTCAGGACAATTTTTTAAAAAAAAGTAGACATGTTACCTTTATAGAACGTGTCTTTCATTTTGCTCTGAATTCCTTTCTAATAGATATTTCAAGTGATGTTGGACAGGTTTCAAATCAATCAGAAAAACACTAGAGAACAGTATATCTCTCATTCTAATGACACGGGTTTGTCTACGAGGTCTGGGAGGCATTTTAAAATTCTTTCACACCTTAATGGTTATGTATGCTCAACTGTTTCTTCTAGAGATGTTTGCATGAATATTATCTCCTCTTTGGTTAGTTCTCAGAATGGTGTTGTTTTGAATGTGCCTACTCTTGTTTATATGAAAAGTACAGATGACTACTATGAACATGTAACTTTCAAGGATGCCAATCAATTTAGTCACTGGAAGAAGGCAATGTGTGAGCAATTTCAAGCATTGGACCTTAACAATACTGGGGAACTTGTAAATCTACTTCTTAAGAAGAAACCAATAGGTTGCAAATGAGTCTTTAAGATAAAAACTATAGCTCATGGTAGTATTGAAAGATACAAAGTTGGGCTGGTTGTGAAGGGTTACACACAAAAGGAAGGGGTAGACTATTTAGAAACCTTTTCTTCGTGTGAAGTTAACTACTAAAAAAGTTCGTTTTTTTGTTGCTGTCAAAAGAAATTGGCCTATCTATCAACTTGACATTAACAACGCTTTTATCCATGGTGAATTAGATGAGAAAATCTATATATGCAGTTACCAAAAGGTTTAGTAGTTGGTAAGCTAACCAAGTGTGCAGGTTGAAGAAGTCCTTTTACGGTTTGAAAAAGCATCTCGACAGTGGAGTGCCAAGTTAAACAACACCTGAAGAAAAGAGGTTAGACTCGGTCTAAGAATGAATACTTATTGTTTTACAGCTACAAGGTGATAAAGTGTTATTTGATCATTTATGTCGACGATATTGCTATCACAGGAAATGATAAAGAGAAGATTGACTCTCTCAAGAGTTTTTTACATACTACCTTCATAATTAAAGACCATGGTATTGTAAATTTATTTATGGGTATTCAGTTTATAAGGTGAAAGATGACCTTGTTTTGAACAAAAATGGTTTATTTATAAACTTGTTAAAGGAATTTGGTACACACTGAGGAACATTCATGCCCCCTTCCATCTTGAGAACTACCAAAACAAATAGTACGGTTTTAGATGATCCTTTTTTATACATAAAGATTGTAGGTAAGTTGAATTTCTTATGTCATACACGTTCTGATATGCTGCTTTCTTTGTGCAGAATCTCAGCAATTCCACACTCTCCAATGAAGCAGATCTTAGCCGTTCTCTTACTCTCTTAGATACTTGAAGTTCACTGCAGGTTTCGGTATATTACGGAACTGAAGTGAATGATGACTACACATTAGAAGCCTTATGTGACACAGACTAGGCAGTCTGCCATCTCACCAAAAGATCAGTCATTGGATTCGTCATTTGGTGTGGAGGAAGCTTGGTCTCATGGAACTCCAAAAGGCAGACGCAATTTCTTTATCATTGGCTGAAGCAGAGTACCGTTCCATGTAAGTTGCTTGTACTGAAATCACTTGGCTTACTCGTCTTCTTGCAGAGTTGGGAGTCCATGGAATTACACATGTGTCTATCAAATCAGACAGTCAAATGCTGTCCATATAACCAGAAACCCTGGTCTCATCAAGGGGGCAAAACACATTGACATCAATGTGAACTACATTAAAGAAGGAACTGTTAGCATTTTTGCTCAAACTCAACCAGCTGATATTCTCACCAAGTCACTTAGCGGTCCTAACACAAGGAAGGTTTAAACAAGTTGAGTGTGATCTCTAATCCCCTCAGCTTGCCGGGGGGGGTGGATATATAGTATTAGTTATATTGGAATGCTGAGCTGGAATATCAGTATGTTGTATTCAAATATCAATGCAAGTTAACAGTTGCTACAAATAAAAAAAATGAATTCAATATTTATAATATAAGAGAAGTTACCCTGCTCCACCTGACCAATCAATCAAAAAATGCGTGATAGGTCGGGCTAATTTGTCATCTATCACTATTTATCACCCATGGAACTTTTATTTTTTTAAAAAAAAAGATCCACTTTCCATTAAAGCAAACTGGAGTAAAGACGAGCTTAGAGAAGCCCGGAAATAATCAACATACAAGGAATACTTTGGCTAAGCCAATAATCCGAGCTTGAAGAACATCTAGTGATGCAATCCAAACTGACTAAACATTGGAAGACCGTAATGTGCTTAACCCGCTCTTTGAAATCAACACCTCCTAAGACTAAAATAAGTGGATATGTTCTTGATAGCGTAACAGGATAAGGGTGCTTAAAACTCATAACCGAACAAGAAATATTCTAGATCTATAACTAGATCCGGATTTATTGCTAAAATCATAACATAATAAACGTAATAGATGTCAACATACAATAGGACTTGGAGCTCAAACTCGGTTCCAAAGCCGCCTAAAATCGACATACAACACCATGATCTGCACCAGATCTGGGCACAACAAGTAGGAGAGAGGCTGGATCGAGAGTAGTTGACGCCAGAAACTTATTGTTAGAGGCAAAACTGACATCGGCAGGATGGAGCAGGCGGCGACAGCAGCGAAGGGAGGGGGGATTGATGCCTTCCAATGACGACGGAGCAAATAGAGGACTAATTACCTTAATCTGGGAACAAAAGTTGGGAGAAATTTAAGAAGATGAACTTAGGGGGAAAAATGACTAAGGAACTCCTCCCCACTCGGACCCTGCTAATGTTTGGCTCTTCATGGAACTTTCATATTAATTACACTCGAATCTCTAGAATTTTTTAGGGATGTACATTTAGACCTCAAAGTTTATCACCCATGTAACCCATTGAACAACGATCAAGTTCAAATGAAACTGATAAAAGCCAGAAGATGAATGTGGGTGACCCGAACCTAACCATTGCAATTGTAGATACCTGATCAACGACTACTAAAAAGTTAAACAGACATCAATTAAGATTGTTTTGAGTACAAAACTGCACAGAAACAGCATCTGGACACAAAGTCTTAATCTAAAGACAAACGATGAGTGTAAACTCCCACAGGGACGAAAACGATGCATCCGAAATGTACTATTATGGTGTACAACTTTATTCATCTTGTGTCCATCCAAAACGAACTTATCTACCTATCCTCTGTCTACAAGCCACCACAATATGAAGCTCCTGAACCATTCAGATCAACGCCTCCTAACCTGGCACTTGACTATGGGGTTGTCTTTGATTTCAACTTCATGTTCTCGCAAGTAGACGCTGGACTACTGCTGGGTCCGCTACTGTCTGATCATCTGAATAACCCCAGATGGAGAAGAGAAGCCACCATGTTTGCTACTGCAGACACAAAAAGGGACTCGTTGACATGATCTGATGTTGAAAGATCTGGTGCCAGATCATAGGAGGCCTTAAAACCTCAGCCAATGGCCCGCCGGGCGTGATGAAAGAGCCCATGACCCAGGGTTGCTTCTGAGACAGTTCAAGGAACTTCATCCATCTCATCACTGGTGCCAGTACCTTCACAGCAGTTGTTGAAGAGGTCAATATTCATCTGAACTTGGTACATGTCATTGGGATAGAGATAGTCAACCCTCACCCACAGCCATCTCTGAATTGATGTTTTCGTTAAGTGTTGTCGTTGAGGATTTGAGGTGATCAGGTTTATCAGAGAATGAGTTTGACCACGCATCAATAAAAGTCCTCTGGGACTTGTTTTGAACAACAAATTCCGAACAACAAGTTGGGTGGGGGGGTGTGATTTATAACTCTCGTAATCGTCTTCCATGGTATGTGGTGAACAAAAACAGGCTGTATTTGGAAATAGCTTCATTTCTCCCAATGCTGATTAGAAGCCGATCTTTCATCATCCGCTCCATGCTCCTCAAGGGGTTAATAGTTACATTTACAGCAAAAAACATTGATTATGAAAAGAACTGAATCTACTAAGGAGAGAATAAAAACATGGGTATTGCACGTAGCAGGCGGATCACCAGACACACCTGGTAGTCTGGGGAAGACGAAGAAGAAACCACAGGCTCAAATGAAACCCTTTACAATCAGTTCGACCCTCAATGGACGGGTGAAGGATGGGCCCAGCGGAAGCCACCAACCAGTCCAGTTCCGAGGGGGAAAGGGAGACCACCTTAGAGCGTCAACACACACGGGTATTTCCCTATCATCTTCTTCAAGGGGGTCTTCTATTATTAGTACCAGTAGCCTACCACTAGAGAACTGATGAACAAGTTTGAGGAAGGATAAAATTTTGATTATGACTGCGGTTGTTCAAGGGGGAGACTAGTTCAGAAGAAGAGGGGGATTCCACAGGCTTTCTTGAACGGGGGCGTCCTCTACGTAGGTGACGCTCGCAGTACTTCTGATTAGGCGCCACGTCTCTAGAGCACCTCCATTTCTTCCCATCTGTCCTCCTACACCTCCACGGCTCTGCATCTTTTCCCATTACGTTATTGTTTACCCAGACCAACCCATCCACCCTTCCCCCTGTTCATTAAATTTAAAAGCATTACAAATTTTATCTCCCCCGGCAACGATCAATCAATGGATAAGATTGTAGCTAAACACAGAGAGAGGGCAGATAGAAGATAAAACTTACATGGAGAGTTGAAGGAGGAGGAAGATGGGTTTGGAGTTGCACTTGTTAATGAGATGGGGAAGAGAAGTTCGTGAGGAATAGGAACAAAAGCCATCATGTACTTGTAAATCATGGCTTGTCTTTCTAGTTCTTTCCACTGAGCTGGTGTGAATAAAGAGAAACCCAGAGAATTTGGGGCCGCCGCCATCATCCCACCACCAGCCCTACCTGATTCGACAACCCAAAACAAATCGGTAAACTCATAGCGGTTTTCTCTCAATACCCGTTTACATCTCTATCGAGTTCATATTCATGAAGCAAAAGACCACGCATCTCAGTAAAACTTGCCAGCCAGAGTAAATGTTGGCAAACGGGAAATAGAATGCAATAACTAAAGGATCAAGATCTCAGAGCTTAATGGCACAAATATCACACCATAGAAAGGATAATAAGGAAGAAAGGAATACAGGAACCATACATGGGGATTTGAAGACGGAAACAGCAGGACTGGAGAGTTCAGAAAGCTGCGAAGTAGGAGCGGTGGCTAAGGCAGCAGGATAACATGAATCTCTTGCGAAATCACACAAGTTGTTCAAACAAGAAGCACCCAACACCTCCTCCCCTTTGTCGATTGAGCAAGAAGTGGGCCTCGTTTTATCATACTTCTTGTTATTATCGTCATTCTTGTTCATATTATTATTGACACCACCAATACCGTCACCACCAGTTGATTGCAGAGAAATGAAGAATCAAACTCTAGGGTGGACTGGGGAGCGTTTTATTATTTTGGTGGTATTTCGCGGCAGCCGGCTGCCCCTCTTCCCAACCCAGTCTCTATCTAGTCTTCATTTGCAAAAATCTAGTCCTTTCTTCTTCCTCCTACTTCACAGAGACAACCCAACAAACACTTGGCGTTCTGGGAATAACTTGGCTGAAACGCCCCAACTCTCTTGCTATACTCTCCAAGACACAAAATAGAAATTTGCGACTTTTCCTCTTCCCAACAGGAAATATTTTGCCTTTCTGGGGAAGTTTGGAATTCAGAAACCCATTTCACAAAATACCCACAAATGTTCACCCAGCCTTTTCTTTCTCTTTTCTCCAAAATTCCCTTCTGCTCTCAATACTTAAAACTTTTTCCTAACCCAGCCAGCTAGCTTCCCCCACACTACCAAACCCTTTTAGCCTCTCTCTCTCTTGCTATGTGTCTTTTGTGCCTGTCTGCTTTGGGGATTATTATAAGAAGAATGAGAGACCTGCTAGATATGTGGGGTTGCAAGTATGTGCCCCAAGTGCTAAACCTGTTGCCGCCATTCTTGGCCTCTGTCCTGCTTCCATGCTTCCAACATTCGCACCACCTAGCATGTAAACTCAAGAAAATCCCATCATGTGTTCCTTTTGTTTTTGTAAAATGAAGTATTAATACGAGATGGGGCAATGGCAGGTGGAAATATAAAAGGGAGTACAAGTTAGATTGGATCAGGAATTCAGGATACAGAACCCTTTTCTCCCTGTGTCCCTCTAACTATCTTCTAAGTGCATCCACGATGGTGTGGATTCCACCCATAGTGGTAAAAAAGAAAAAGAAAATGATGAGGTGGAGGAGAGAAGATGTGAGAGGGTTACGAGAAGGTTCTTACTGACACAAGTAGAGAGAATGTGAAAAAGAGATTATAATAATTTTGGATGGGTGGAAGAATTATAATAATATTTTTGGATGGTGGAATCCACTTCCTTATTGTGGATGCCCTAATAATGGCGGTGGTGGAACGCATTTTCAATTCTGGGATTTAATGTGAGTGGGTGAGTGAATGTGTAATCCCAGGCCCCCAACCCTCCACGCCCCGCCACGCCCTATTGTGAGGGTAGGTTGGGACTTGAGCCCATTGAAAAGTAATGCTATCCAACCGTATTTTGTTTTTCCTTGTTGGGTCTGGAAATACTTCCAAAATTTCATGTGAATGGCAAAGCATATGAAACCCACTCGGCCACAATAGAAAAATAAACTGCTATTGTACCGATAATAAAAGAGAATATAGACACTTACTCCGTTCTGAATTGACCGTTTTATGGTACGTTTTTCCATTTCAATATTTAACATATAAGATAAAATAATCTCATAAAACTCAAATTTGTAATATATAGTTTATCATATAAGGAATCATTTGCAAAATTCAAATTTCAAAAATTACTTTATCTTATATGTTAAATATTGAAGTCAAACGACATGTCCAAATAGTAAACAAGACAGTCAATTCAGGACGGAGGGAGTATATTTCGGTAACACTTTTTTTAAAAAGGAGTGTATTTCGGTAATACTTGAAGAAGGAAAAAACATTGACAATTTGATTTCTTCCTCCAGCTAAAGACTTTACTCTTTAATTTCAATTTGGTTAAGTGGTTCTTGTGATGTCCTTCCTAACTACATGCATGGTTAAAATGTTGTTGCCGAATCGCTCTTTTTTACTTTACCTCCTTATAAGTACTTTTTAAAATAAATGAAATACTTCTAATGTGACGTTACAATCAATTAAGTTGCGTTCTAATGATGAAATATCACGTGTCTGTCGTACTCGATTTTAGGTAGATGAATGCGACGGGTGAACCATATCATATTACTAAAAAAAGAAGGAAAGAAACACGAAATGTATCTATCTATCTATCTATCTATCTATCTATCTATCTATCTATCTATCTATATATATTGAAGTGAAAAATGTCACTATATATGGTTAGCCTAATTCGTAAAATATCCTTAAGGTTAGAAACTTAGAATCGACAATATGTGTATTTAAGTTTTTTTTACTACAACCCGGTTAGTTTTATTGGACTACAATCTGGATCGAGAATCAGCTTTGGGTGGATAGGTTCCAATCCGCTCCTAATAACCGTTGCAGCGGATCAAACCAAGTTCAGTCTCAATCACCACTGAACCAACGGGATATTGGTTTGTGTATTATTTTGTTTGATTTCACCTTATGCTTCATTATTACAAACATATAAGTGAGTTGGACGGTGCATGCATTGTGAAGTTCCTAGTAACACATGAGCTAGTGCCAGTGTTGTGGAATGAGTACTCTGGTCCTACCTCACTCACACAGTAGACCCTATGCTTTCTCGATATCCCTTCAACAACCTTGTAAAAAATTTCGTTAGGGTCTACTAGTGTGGCTTAAGTAGATGGATCATTCGAAGCGGCTAACTCCTGAGTAGCAGCATCTAACAGCTCTTCGTATTTATGTTTCATAATCACAGCACAATGATATAATTACTATTCATTAATGAATAAATTTGAATGTAACACAATTGTTTACATAAGTTACATTAAAACACTTACAATAGTGTCCTCAACCTTGAGGCATACTGGCACACTGTGTAAACAATTGTTTACATAATGTATTTCTTAGTCTACCAAAAACACACTTGATTAAATTAGATATAATTAAGCAAGGTTTTAAAAAATTGACATAACCTTGATAAGCATGAAATCTATATATCCTTAAGAGTAATTCTACTTTTAAATTCGCGATGATTCGGGTTAAATTTCACTCTTATCTAGTCTTTTTCCTATAATTCTTGTTTATTGAGAACCGATGAGTATTAATGTGTTAAAAGCAGCAAAAAAAAGCATAGGAAATGCTAACTTCAAATCTTAAGGAGCGCAACGGTACAAATGAGGAGTAAATCGGAGCAAGAATGAAGAATTTGAAGCATGTCAAAGTTTTGTCCGGATGTAAGGGTCGGACGGCAGTCAGGAGCCAATTTAGACATGTAGGACTTACAACCGGACGAGTTGGGTCGGACGTCATTGATAGACGCATCCGGACTTCAGAGTCGGACGCCACGAGGAGAAGACGTGTTGCATGATGCGGATAGAGACATCCGGACTTACTCAACCGGACACAAGTCTGGACGTAACAATGGAGTCAGTTCATTAAATGTTAAGATAAAAATAAGGGAAAATTACATCCCCCACCAATGAGGTTTGGGCAAATTTCACATCCCACCCATGTGGTTTGGGAATTTAAATTACCCACCCATGTACTTTACACAGTTTTACATCCGTCACCTAATTCTTCTTCACCGTTAATAAATGCCACATGGCCTTCTCTTATTTGCTCTCTATGCTAAGTTGGTGGAACGGGTTTTGGTTACCCCTAATTCTAATTCGACAAAGAAACAAAACACTCTCTTCCTCCTCAACCCACTCTCAACCTCAGCCACTATCTCATCCGCCGCTTCCCCTGCAACCTTGCTTACCTCCTCTCGTACCTCCAATTCCTCCTCCTCTTCCTCTTCAACACTAGACCCCAAACAATTCTGAGCACTTCAATCTCTCAGCATACCTACTTTGAAATACCTCTGCTCAAACCATCCCTTACGGTTGTCAGCGATAAATCCACACCATTCTGAATAAATCGCCTCTCTTAAGATGAAGAAATGCGCTAACGACATCTCGTCACTACCACCGTCCTCAAATCTCTCTCTACCTTCCAAGATCTTCAGTTCGTCGACTGCCCCGTCGCCGCTCTATCTGTTCCCGCAAGAACTCACCTCCAATTCTCTTTCAATTGCATTGACAGTTTTGGTAAACTCACTCGCGTCTTGCTAGGTAACCTTAAATCCGTCACCATCTTCGGCACTAACCTCACCGGCTCTCATCCCAAACACTGGCGTACGGGAATCACCCACCGCAATCTATCAAAGGACATTCTGAAAGGAAGAATTCCCCGCACGTTAACCAACATCGACAAACTTTCCGCTCTAAATCTTTCACCAAAAAATCTCTCCAGTGACATTCCCTCTTCAATCTGTGACCCGCTTGAACTAAAAAGCCTCTCAGTCTCTTCTTTTTTTTTTGAAAACTCTCAGTCTCTTCAAACGAGAGGGATGAAGTAGAAAATTTATAGCAGCAGAATGTTTCGTTTGCTTGGCGATTGAGTTAGGGTTGAGAGATTAATAAATTAAACGCATATCTAATTATATTTTGGGTTAACCAAAACCCGTTCCACCAACTTAGCATAGAGAGCAAATAAGAGAAGGCCACGTGGCATTTATTAACGGTGAAGAAGAATTAGGTGACGGATGTAAAACTGTGTAAAGTACATGGGTGGGTAATTTAAATTCCCAAACCACATGGGTGGGATGTGAAATTTGCCCAAACCTCATGGGTGGGGGATGTAATTTTCCTAAAAATAATTATTTATCTTCACCAGCCGCAAAGATAAAAAGGACATGCTATATATATATACATACATACGAGACTTCAAGGCTTCTATTCTCATACTGCAACTCTCTAGACTTTCATTCAATCATCATTCGAGTATCCACCAGCCATATACTCCATCTCCATTTACATTCACCACCCGACACCACCATCATCCATACACCATACTCCACTCACCACCTGCACCAAACCCAGCCATACTCGCGCACCATCGACACAACAATCTCATCAACCATTCGCCATTTTCTGTTCCCGCACATCATCACCACCTTTATCCAGCCTTCCTTTATTATCGAGTTTGTAACACCCCGGTTTTTACACCCTATTTTTTTTACTTGACTTGTACAACTTTCTACAATATTTTACAGCGGAAGACTAAATAATACCTAAGCCCAACCGGAGTGCTACCGCCACACCCACACCAACTAGTGTGGATGCTAAGGCTAATCCACCTACAACCTAACTCCCGGAACATGCTCCAAGGAGTTTGCCACTTACGAAAAAAAATAAAATTCCTAGTTATGTCGGCGTGTTCCCTTGTCCCAAGCTCAAGAGCAATATCACACAAAGAATCAACTTCACCTGCAACCATAAACACAAATCTGTGGCCAGCAAGCAATCACACAAAGGGGCCACAGGCACAAACCAGAAAACGTCAGCAAAGCTGAGTAACATATCACACCCTGTAAAATTCATTCTTTCTTTAAAACTCTTTGCATAACAAGTAAGCATCCAACATCATCACACAAGCATAGGCATGCAATAAGAGTATATCACACAGAAGAGTTTACCTGCCCTTGGATTACCATCACATTCGTACCTCGTGAGTCGGTTAAATCTCAACACCCCACTGGAATCATAAAGTGAAATCCACAACTCTCAATTCTCTGGCCCTATGTCCTTAAGTGTGCACACCCCATAAGGCTAACCATAGCTCAAAGAGTAGATCATAGGACGGCCCCAATTCATTGGTAGGAGTCTAATAATCAGTCGCCAATACGACAAGCCATAAAATGACTTAATATTTTGTTGCTCAAATAACCCTTTCACAATGAGGCTAACCATAGCCTTTCTCAATATCACCATCCAACCAATCAGCAAGTCCACCATCACACAGTATCGCACACAACACAATTTCCAATCCAACATTCATAATCATGATCAACATAATTAGTAAAACTCTTAAATAGATTCTTCACAATTCATGTAATAATAAGCTCCTCCCATGAATATACCATTCACCCACCAGAAACCAGCTCAATCTCTTATCAGTCATAAATCAACATTCAACACAAGGATAACTCAAAAATCATTTCCAAAACCATCCAGAAGAGTATTACACACAATCATCCTTAGAAAAGGGGTTAAGATATCCACATCATATTTTCTGATAAATAGTCAAACCAATATCATTCCAAACCTTTCAAGGCTAAACCAAGCAACAAAACACCCAGAACCACACTTAAACACAATTTTTCTTCTTTCCAAGTTTTAACACACATACATATCCTTACAGGACTTCCTTATATATTTTACACTTCACCATCTCTTAAAACTTAAACCACCAGTCATATTAGGACTATAATGACCAGATAAACCATTAAATCCAATAACCAATACACAATTACACTTATACAAGCTTAAAGCACACCTTTAACCCAAATCACTTCCTAGTAATTCGAATGACTTCCCAAAGGAGTTTCGACCTGAATTTTTGACCATGGATCTAAACTCACAGTATAAGACAACCCTTAAAATGTCAGCTCAAAATAACCTCAGAACCTATTTAACTAAGTCTCAAGGCTTAAAGCTCCATTTAAGCCCTCCCACCTCAACCTAGCATTTTTATGTCTAACCATGATCCCACCACCAATAATCAATTATTATGAGTTCATATAGGTAGAATAACACACCAAACCCAACCAAATCCCATCGAAATCACTCATAGAATCTTAAAACACATTTTTCCTTCCTATAAGTTTCCTAGAAATTATCCTACTTCCTAGAAGTATTTTCGCCTGAATTTTTGAGCGTATTCTAG
Source organism: Limonium bicolor (assembly GCA_023374045.1). Lineage (NCBI taxonomy): Eukaryota > Viridiplantae > Streptophyta > Magnoliopsida > Caryophyllales > Plumbaginaceae > Limonium > Limonium bicolor. The sequence goes on along the minus strand of CM041776.1, from coordinate 324,846,821 downwards.
TAATACCTATCTAAGAACACTGTAAAAATTTCAGCTCAAGATCATATACTTTTCATAAGTTACCATTAACAAGAGTTAAAGCTCAAAATCAGGGTTCAAAGAAAGAAATGGTGTGCATAGTTGGTACCTGGACTCTCCTTGCCATTTTAGCCACGACCTTACAAGTTCCTTAGCTAATTGAATCAATTTATTCCACCAACCAATTCACCCAAGGTCACCAGCTGCTTCTCCCTTCTTGAAATCTTGTTTTTCTTGATTTTTAGCTTGAATTCTCCTTCTCTAATGGTGTTTGTTGTCTTCCTCCAACTCCTATAGACTCCTGGTGACGTGGGTGTGTGCAAAGAGCAGGAAGGAAACCTGATTCTATCTTCTTCTTATAAAGGCGTGAGTGATCTCTTAAATGAGATTAATTTCTTTCATTAATTAAGGGTAATGATTATAATGATAAGGCTTATCCTTTGTAACCCCTTGGATGATGGACACTTGGCTAAGACTAATCCCAGCCCTTGGAGTGTCTCCTCCCTCATTAATGAATAAGGCTTATCCCTAAAATGATTACAAAAGGACGAATTAGTGCATAGTAAGGAGGTTAAGGAAGATGTCTTCATTTACAGCCGTCGGATCGTAGATATTTTGCTTGGATTAATCTCCACCATCCATGTGTGACCTCCCCTCATTAATGAAGATGACACAAGGCACTGGTGTGGCGCGCTCCAAAAGAGACGGTTCAAACTGTCTAAAAACGACGGTTTAGAACCGTCTCTTATACCGGCGTAGTTTATTCAATAATATCTTAAACGACGGTTCAAAACCGTTGTTTAAGAACGTTAACAGACGCGCGAATTGGGGACCTTAAATGACGGTTCTCATTAAACCGTCGTTTATAGTCACGTTCCCGCGCGCATAAACCATCGTTTATGAACATTACCAGACGCGCGAAATTGATTATAAGCGACGGTTTACTGAGAACCATCTTTTATAGTATCAGTATAAAAGACGGTTCTATCGCCAAACCGTCTTTTATAGACGTAAACCGGTCGCGCCATTTTCACTTTTAGAGACGGTTTTTGTTGAACCGTCTTTTATAGTATATTTTTTAAAAAAAAATTTACTGTTTTTTCATTCCCGCTGTAATCACAAATGATTACATCCACAAAACCTGCATAATAGCAGCATTGTACAACAATCATATTTCACCTAAATATGTAATGTGGCATTCATTCACAAATGATTACATCCACCAAACCTGCATAATAGCAGCACTGTACAACAATCATATTTCACCAAAATATGTAATGTGTGGCATGCTTCACACACAGATTGCCATTGCAATTTAAAAAGCTACAACACAATCATGACAGCAGCTAGTCCAACAGTGTAATCGATATTTTTTACACAAATTAAACAAAACAGTGTGAAGTAAAAGCACACAATGACAACAGCTAGACAGTCTTGTAGTCACCCTCTTTTTTGACCTCCCAGTCCTATCCATGAAATCATTTTCCTCCTTTGAGCTTCCTCTGTCATTGCTACCACTGTTGACGCGGATCTACAAAGGTGTAGAAGAAAATACATGAAGACTTAGAGACTCAATTATCTCATGATCCCAACTGTTTCATCAACATCAAATACTTATTCAAAATTATAAGAACTCATAGCTACGTACTCTATTTCTTGAAACACTTGATGATGAACAAGCACATCTGCTCTCTAACTAATTGCAGATCTTTGACCGAGTAAGTTTTGCCCGAGTTCTTGAAATGTTCTTGAACCTATAGAGAACAAGATAAACAAATATGTATGTAAAGACACATATTTATTTGTTTTAAACAAAAATGATAGACAGATTTATAAAATGTATATGTAATGGAAAGTAAAATATACCTCATCATCTTTTGTGAGCTTCTCTATGTTTAAGACAATTTCCAACATGTATCGCATTACATAGTAACCACAACTCTTAGAGTCCATTTGCCTTGGACACTGACAAGTATATAGAAAACAAAAACAACAGTCAAAAATAGCAAATTACGACTAACACAATAATGATAAATAACTGTACCTCAAGATGAACAATTGAAAGGTTGTCAAACTGTTGAAGAACCGTCTTCATATAAGCACTGTTAAGTTCAAAAATTAAATCATTAATTCCGGTTCATCATATTATATAGACAAACAATAAGTTGCATTCATTAACTAACACTTACGCTTTGAACAAGTCATCGATTTGCAAGTCACGATACATTCGTAATGGGTCAAGCACAAGTAATTGTGATGTTGCAATGGAGAACACAAGGAGTACCCAATGGTTGCTACGATTGTAATTTTGAAAAGAGTTATCATATAATAATACAATAAGTCACAAACTTAACAAAACGAATTAAATGCAAGAGGGGAAGTATTACGCACGTCTGATGGAAAGGGATCATCACGTATCTACTACTGTTTTGAACAGCCTTCGTTATACCATGCGACACATAGTTCCTGTATCCGGCCGAGTCTCTGTTTGCAGAATCTAGCGATATTGTTTCAGGGCATAAGAATGTCACCACATCTCCAATTTTTTTATGACGCAATCTAGCTTTCATATACCTTCAACAAAAAATAATAATTAAAGGTGGAATAGCAAAACAAAAAAATAACAAGGTAGTCGTTAAATTATAAGTTATTTTATTCAATTTTATTTTCGAATGTAAGAAACAAAAAATAACACTTACAGGGAATATGCTTGGATGATAGATATATTCAACATATCTCTGCACAACATCTCTTTGATGTCCTCAAAATTTATTATTGTTCTTTGCTCCGCTTCGTAATGGAAAAGCCACTCAGGTAACAACACTGACACGTTAGTCATATGCAGACCCTTTTGCAATATCATTTCATACAGTATCTTCTCATACTTCGCGAAATGATTGATCACAAAGGGGGGACACACAAACTTCTTTCGCTGAGCTTCAGTAGTTACCTCTGTCTGCATAGGTTCTTTCCCCTTGGATTCTGGTTGCCCTCGGCCAACTGTGTGTTCTCTCGATCAACATCCATTGATTGGTTGATCTCTTCATCACGGTTTCCCAATCTTCTCGTTTGATCAGGGATCTACCCAATCATATAATACAAAGAACAAAGAAGTTAAAACAATGTATACATTAAAGGGAAAACAATTCATAAAAGATTTAGACATACCTCATCAGTGATGACAATAAAACCGACTGGCCATGGTACAATAGCACCCTTCCCATCAAATAGTGTGACTTTGCCATCAATATCCATGGGAAGAAAAGCATTCTCAAATCCATCAATGATGGTCTGCAGGATTACTCTAGCATAGAATGGGGGAAGACGCTTGAGATTAACCAATGTAGTTGGTGCTGATTGTAGCACAGTACCGTATGCAGCATCCACAGGATAACCATCAAGCGTGATTTGTAGACGACATGTTTTTTGTTCCTTAAATAAGTAAAATTACAATTTAAATGTGAATAAGGCTAGTATTTTTTACAGTCATACATTTACCATGACGAACAAGATTAATAGAGACATACTAACCTTCAGATTAGCAAACGGATACGGATCAGAAGGGGCGGTACAACTAGATGAAGAAGTCGGTCGGGTTAGATCAGTTTGTTGGTTTCGTCCCCCAAAGCCTTAGAAACAACCTCATTCACTCTCTGAACTACAAGTGCAGACACCTCCTGCTCCGTCAGACTTTTTGAGGTGGACTTTTGAAATACAAATTTCTGACGCACTTGTCCCCCGAAACCTCTAACCCTTCCAGGATGATCCTTTAATCCAAGAAGTTGATTCAGCGGATCATTTTGACTCGGTGGAGCAAATATATCTATCTCCCCTCGCCGGGAGTCTTCAGCCTAGTAAGATGATCCAAAAAATAAGCAATAAGTTATAAATTGTAAAAAATAAACTTTTAAACAAAACTGTTATTATTGAACAAGTTAAACACTTACAATCTGAGCAGCCAACTCTGCTGTCTCTGGTCGCGGGTGTACTATCTTCCCATCCTTATCTACTTTTGAGTGACCCAAAACGTAGAGCTGAACTCGGTTGGCTTCATACACAGTGTCGATGGGAACTTCAACGCCATCGTCATTCTTTTTTGTGAGCAAACCGGCATCTTTCCACTTGGGAATGCTACCAGTGTATCCCTTCCGGCCCATATACTGTTGAAATCTATTTTTTGCTCGGTTTGCCCTTGCTTTTTCTTGAACCTCCTATCAATACAAATCATTAAACTATTCATTAAAACAATATATACACATATTAAAATTTGTGTTATACAAATTTAGATTCAAACTTAAATATAGATTCATTAAAACAATGTATACCATGAATTGCTCCGACGTGTGAAACTTCTCGAACTCTTCCCATTCTTCCTTGTGATCATGCCATCATAAAATATCCATGGTGGCACGTCACGCGATTTCCTGATCCAGTTCGCCACCAAGAAAGATCTGAACTGCCTCGCCCGTGCACCTATAAGTGAAAGAACCGTCGTCCGCGCTTCATCTGGTATTTTGTACCGTTGTACTTGCTGCCACATTGATTCTTTCACTTCTTCCTCCTCGTGCCTCCAATATTTATTAATTGAGCAACGGGACTTCGCAAGATTTCCTAACATGCTTGCGAACTCAGCTTTACAGTCTCCCCAGCTTCTGAAGTATTTATCCCAAATTAGATCAATATCTGCATCTTTCTTCAACCTCACCCCTCTGCTCGGCCCCCTACCCTTTCGTTTGTTTGACGATTTCTGCTTGTGGCTGCTGGCGGCTGCTGTGTGGCTGTTGTGGCTGCTGCTGTGGCTGCTGTTGTGGCTGCTGTGATGGTTCATAGTCCATCAAACCCACCCTCATCACAAATAAGTCTAGATCATCCATATCGATGTCCATTTTGATTCCTGCATGCAATATAAATAGAAGATTTAGATAATTAACAAGTAAATGAAACTAAGAAATTATAAATACGGAAACAAAACTATCAAAATGTAGACATAAATAAACTATTCAATGTCATTGATGGACGAAAGAAATAATAAATAAGCTCACATTAATCAATCCACATTCCTTCGTCATGGTCTGACCGCACAAAATTTGTAATATGGTCCAACTCTGGTAATTGAATCGAAAGGCTTGGTATTTCATCTTGCATGTCGTATTCATCCTCATCGACCACACCATCCACACCAACTATTCCTCTTTTTCCTTGAAGTACAAAGGACCATCTAGGATTAGATTGGTCAGAAATGTAATATACCTGTTTCGCCTTAGTTGCAACAACAAACGGCTCAACTGTGGGTGTTGCACCACCAAGATGAACTAGTTTCATACCATGTTTCTCCTCACGGTAACCATGTCTGTTGTCAATCCACTTGCACCGAAACACACAAGTCTCATATGCGGTGTAATCTAGAACCCAAATATCTTGTACAACACCGTATATGATTGTTTCAACTCCACTGGATTTTGACCCATACCTCTGACATTGTACATACTCTGGTAAGCAACCACATTGATGCCACTGTTTTGATTCATTGATTTTTGATCTTGTCGTTCCGTATAAAAATTGTAGCCATTTACGTCATACCCTTCGTATGAAACAACGTCAAGATTGGACCAAGTGCCAACGTCTTCACTAATGCTGGCACTGTAGTTGACTGGTTCGAAAAAACTTTATCCTTGAACCATTTCACAAACGTTTTATTCTGCTCCTTTTTTAGCCTGATGTCACTCATTGTTGGATTTTGTGCTGCAAGCAGGGACAGGTGCATTTCAAAATACGGTTCTACAATTTCAAGGTGACTCAGCACAACTAAGTGAGCTTTGTTAAGGGTTTCAATATCAATTCTCTTCATTTTTCTCCCAACGGTACCGTGTCCCTGGAGTCTTCCTTCATGTCTAGATCTAGGAAGACCAATGGATTCAACATCTTCCAGATAGTGAGTACAAAAATCAACAACTTCCTCTGTTATATATCCCTCTAATACTTCCTTCCGGACGACGACGATTCTTCATTTTTCTCTTCAGTATACCCATGTATCTTTCAAAAGGATACATATAACGAAGATATACAGGCCACACTCTTTAATCTCTCTGACCAAATGAACCATGATGTCGAAGAATGAAGGAGGAAAATACATCTCCAACTGACACATCGTGACAAGATCAGCTTGTAATTTGTCTAGATTATCCACATCGTGAACTTTAGCAGATACTGCTTTGAGAAACACGCAAAGGTTGGTGATTGCGTTTCTCACCGCATCAGGTAGGATCCCACGAATTGCGACGGGTAAAAATCTTGCATTAATACATGATAATCATGGGATTTCATTCCAACTAATTTCAGATCAGACATTGAAACAAGTTTTCTTATGTTAGACGAATACCCTGATGGCACCTTGATATTGTGGAGGATATTGCACAGACTATGTCTCTCTTGTTTTGACAATGTGTGACATGCAGGAGGCAAGAACATGCGTTTTCCACGTTCTTGTGGCCAAAGATCTTCCCTTTTTCAAATAAATCAAATCTCTTCTCCCCTTTATGTGATCTTTGGTCTTGCCTGGTATGTTCAAGAGGGTTCCGGTAACACTTTCTCCGACATTTTTTTCGACATGCATTGCATCAATACAATGTCTGACATCTAAATGTTGCCAATACTCAAGTTCCCAAAAGATTGACTTTTTTTCCATACACTTTTCTCGGTGTTTCTTGTCGAAGGACCAAAGTTGTTGACAATATTATGCACCTTTTTATACACCTCTGAACCTTAAAGGAGGACGAGACACACTGTGATCAGTCTTTCCGTCAAACTCAATCGACATCTTGCGATATCTGTGGCCCTTTGGAAGCATTTTTCGATGACCCATGTAAACATTCTTACCACTATGTTTCAAGCGGATATTTGATGTAGCTCACCACAAATAGGACATGCACATGCACCTTTGACTGTGTAACCAGAAAGATTACCATACGCAGGAAAGTCATTGATTGTGCAATATAACATAGCACGCAAGTTAAAATTCTCTTTTCCAAATGAGTCATACACCATGACCCCTTCATCCACAAGAGTTGTAGGTCATCTATCAATGGTTGTAGAAAAACATCTATTTTGTTGCCCGGTTGTTTTGGACCAGATATCAAAAGTGACAACAAAATGTGTCTAGGTTTCATACACAACCACGGGGGAAGATTGTAGATCATCATAATACCGGCCACGTGCTGTGTATGCTACTCAATGTACCGTAAGGGTTCATCCCATCAGTACACAACCGAGTCTCAAGTTTCTTGGCTCGCTAGCAAACTGAGGAAATTTCATGTCAATGTTTTTCCACTGGGACGCATCAGCCGGATGTCTCAATTTCCATCATTTTTTCTGTGAGTCGAATGCCACCTTAGATTCTCCGCATCTTTTTCAACTGCAAATAGACGCTTCAATCGTGGTATTATGGGCAAATACCACAACACTTTAGCAGGGGATGCCACCTTACGACGACCAGTGCATTCATTTTGGTTTTTCCTCGCATAACGTGATTCCCCACATTCTGGACATCTATCAGCAAATTCATTAGCCTTCCAGTACAAAATACAACCAGATGGACAAGCGTGGATCTTTTTGTACCCCATACCCATTGGACACATCAACTTTTTTGCTTCATAAGTCGATGTTGGTAAAACATTATCCTTAGGTAGTATGCTCTTCATCATCTGTAAGAGAGCAGTGAAACTCACATCACTCCAACCAAATTTCGATTTTAGATTGAAGAGTTTCAAGACTGCGCTCAATTTACTCAATTTTGTAGGATCACACCCCGAATACAGCGGTGTTTTGGATGAATCCAGCAAAGTCTCATAGGTGTCTGGCCTATTGTAAAACTCTTGTTCAACATCTTCCAGCATTGCAGCAATGTCATCGTAATCTGGTTCATTGTCTACTATGTCATGGTCATCGACCACAATTGTTTGATTATCTTCAACTTCCTCTTGTTCATTACACATGACATCTACCGCCCTCTGACCATGCCACCGGACTATATCTTCATAGTCTTTTGTAAAACCACGACGAATCAAATGTTCCTTTATTTTTTCTATCCCTTGATACTTCAAATAGTTTCTGCAGTCCACGCAAGGACAAAATATGTATCCCTTATTAGCAGGAGTCAGATTATCGACCAGAACATTGCAAAATTTGTCAACTCCCTCAAGAAACTTGTTATCCAATTTTCCGCTGTACATCCATGAGTTTGCCATCTGATATCCTTTAAAATATTGTTTAGTGCCACATGTGAAAAACCAAGGGCAAATTGAAGAATTAATAAAGCAATAATCACGGCAGAAGAATTGTTGTGATGAAGACTAGGATATGGACTGTTAAGTTTGTTGACTTTGCATCTTTGTCAGTCACGACGAGGATGAACAAAAGGAAGTCTACTCATTGTGGAGGGGAATAAGGCGTTCAATGGAAGGTGGGAAGAAAAATGTTATATTTGCAAGCTATTCTTTGAATGTAGAACTAAAGGAGAGAAGATAAAATGTTATATTTGCAAGCTATTCTTTGAATGCTAGAAACTAAAGGAGAGAAGATAAAATGTTATATTTGCAAGCTATGCCCTATTAATACTAAATAGTAAAAAGATATATATTTCAAGTGTATTCAAGTATAGAATGAACAGTTTTCAGCCCTTATTGGGACTGTCGAAGATTTTACCCTATTGGGTATATCCTGGACGGGTAATTAAGTATATATGTTGCATAAGCATATATTACTTAAAGAAAACATTTTAAATGTACCTTATTCGATGCAGATGATAAGCGTAATAGTTTGGTGATGAACAAACGTGAGAAATCCAATCAGATTAACTCTGTTTAAGAAAATAGAAAGTAACATTACAAAAAATAGTAACTACAATTGTAGTGCAAAAGTGATAGTCAAAACATAATAATGAAAGCATCAAAAACAGAGGCGAAGTAGTGCGTTTTAAGAAGGTAAAAATTATTGTAACATACCTTAAAAATGTAGTACAATGCTCAATTTTTCAGAAGTGAAAAAGAGCAGCAGTTCTTCATCAACAGTAAATTAGGAGCAAATAAGACATAATGTAATTAAAAACCTAAATCATCCGAATATGATAGGAAAGTCAACAAATTAAATAGTAGTAATAGAATCAAGTTCAATATGACCAAGTTCGAGTGTATTACCGGTTCTGAAGTAGACTATTTTCAGCTTGTATAAAATCTGGTGTACAAGATGCAGCAGTTTAGTGATTTACTCACTGCAAGGCGCGAACAGTTTAGTAGAGAGGTCTACGAGATGTAACATATATTACTTAAGGAAAAACATTAAATTTGGTGTACAAGATGTAACATATATTACTTAAGGAAAAACATTAAATGTACCTTATTCAGCAGCCCGGTGAGAATATATGCCAAAGAGAAGATGCAGCAGCCCGGTGATATTTATCACTGTAGAGGAGCGGTCAAAATAAAAGAATGAGATTGCAGGCTTGTGTGTCATAATTGTACATGATAGAAGAAGGTAAGTTCAAGTGTATTACCGGTTCCAAAATGAACTGCTTTCAGCAGCCCAGTGAGAATATGTAAGAAAGAAGATGCAGTAGCCCTGTGATTATTATCACTGTAGAAGAGCGGTCACAATAAGGGAATGAGATTGCAGAGCATGTGTCATAATTATGCTAGAGAGAAGAGGGTAAGTTCAAGTGTATTACGGTTCCAAGGTGAACTCTTTTCAGCCTGTGTGGTGTACAAGATGTAGTAGCCCACCAGTGATTCACAAGAAGAGAATGAACAGATCACAAAGCATGTACGTCCTAGGGCGAAATAAATAAACACTAAGTTCAGTATTAGGTGGAATCGTAGTATATTCGATCGATAGATATTAGGTGCAACAAAGACTGAGAAGATGGGGAGTTATATATTTTATATAATGTATTTCTAATAGTAAGAAATAGTCAAGTGCAGATTAAAATCAGAAGATCAAAAATTTCACAAGAAAATTTTGGCATGATCTCCCCTGTTTTTCTTTGTTTTCCCGGTTCTAAGAACCTCCACAATTTGACCCAAAAGTATACCATTAAAAAGAGCCAACAATAAGCAGATTAAATCACGTTCTACTTGATTGAGGAACGGTCATTTGGGTATAGTATACATGCAATTGGAATAATTGATCAAGGAGATGCAGTTTCAGGCAAATCAAATAGATCAAGAAGAGTGTTCGACATCCTAGGTGACGCCCGAAAGAAGTATATCTACACATATTGATACACTTATTGGATCATCAAACTCTACCTCAAGTAGAAAAAGCAAAATGACACGAAATTAGACTGAAAAAAATTGTTTTATGTGCTTGAAGGAAGAATCAACCACTGTTAAACAACAAATAAAGTGAATGGGTTTCTCCTGAGCACCAGTTTGTTCGAGTTCATACAGAAGCCAGCAAAACGAAATTGCTAGTGTTTGAATCATGTGTAAAAAATGTCTACAAATACTAAATACATTGATCCCTTGTTTTTCAACATTCTCACGCAGAATTACGTTAACAAACGTAGTTACAGTTACGAAGAGAGCATCAGCTTAATTTACGAACATTTGCTCTAGTTTCTTATATATGTTATATGTATAGTTAAATATCTTGTCGTTTCTTTCTATATATGTATATAGGGTTTAGAAAACCACACCAAGCAATGCAAAATTACAGAACAGTTTTGCTCCATAGAAAAATCGATCAATTACAACCAGAACTAACATTCACCAATATCCTTAAATGTTCTCCTCACAAACGTACAGTCCACTAAATCAACCAAAAAAGGCGTATACGTATACACACCAGAACTAACATTCACTGCATCACTCAACTCATTATACATATACACACCAGAACTAACGTACAAAACAGTTTTGCTCCATAGAAAAATCGATCAATTACAACCAGAATAATCAATCAACACTGTAATTACAAGCAATGGCACTAGTTAGATGCACAATGGATTTTCGACAGTCCCAATATGCAAAATACTAAAAATTGTAATGGATTAACAAAAAATTACCGTGAGTATATTACCGGTTCAGGACGCCGAAAGGGGTTAGAGAATCGGAAGGGGCAGGACGCCGAAACACTTGCTCAACGATAGTGTTGGGTGAGGTTGCAGGTGACGGTGGTGTTGGGCGCGACTGGCGACGGTGGTGTTGGGCGCAGGCGACGGTGGTGTACTGGCGCAACTGGAGTACCTTGACCGACGGTGGGGTAGCACAGGACTGGAGCTCCTTGACCGACGGTGGGACAGCACGCGAATAGAGGAGGACACGGGCAGTGACGGTGGTGGAGTTAGGCAGCGAACTGGATCGGTGGAAGAGCTACGGCGCCGGAAGACGGGAGGTTGATGATCGAGAGAGTATCGGAGAAAGAGGGCTGAGAAGGAAAGCGGGGTGTAACCGAGAGGGTTTTAAGACACATCATAAACGACGGTTCTAAAAGAACCGTCTTTTAAGACATTTTTCCGCAAAAAAAAAACAGGTAAAACGACGGTTATTTTAGAACCGTCTTTTAAGACATTTTTTTGCCAAAGAAAAAAAGACCTTTAAACGACGGTTCTTATACAACCGTCTTTTAAGACGTTTTTCCGCCAAAAAAAACCAGTATAAATGACGGTTTATACTAAACCGTCTTTTAAGACATTTTTCCGCCAAAAAAAACACTATAAACGACGGTTTATGCTAAACCGTCTTTAAAATTAAATGGCGCCCGCGGAAGGAGTTATTTAAGACGGTTTTATTATAAACCGTCTCTTATAAGCCGTCGTTTTAGACATTTTGTCTACTAGTGAGGCTTCTCTTGATTGGACCATGTGTAGCCTCTCATTTCTTGACACCTCAATGCTTACATCATCATTATGTCATGCCGACATCATCGCTGCATCATCACTGCATCACCACTGCATCATCATGGTCAAACTTGACCATTGACCAAGATTTGACCATTGTCCAATGTTTGACCGAGGTTAGACCAAGGTTGACCAAGGTTTGACCACAGTTGACCGGGGTTTCTTGGACTCTAAGTACTCCCTGAAATTTCATTGTTTTTCAGAACTTTCTGAATTAGGGTTTCTCCAGGGTTTCTTGGTTGATCCCCGACCACTAGGGTTTCCTGGTGTTCTCTAATAATTCCTATGGAACTATGGTTTCCATTAGGGTTACAAAAATTCGGGGTATTACAGAGTTAGAGTACCAAGGAGAGAGAGACAACAACAGTTCACGACGAGTCAACCTCTGAACCGAGCAACACCGAGAGAAACCGAGAGAAACTGAGGGTTTTAGTAAAACTGATTTTGTTTTGTTATTTTATTATTTCTTCTTACATTCTTGTTCATTATGTGACATTTAATATTCATTTTAATGTTTGTTTTTGTCTTTGAAATCATGAGTGAGTAGTTTATTTTTAGCTTCCCGAGTTGGGAAGCGAGCCTAATTCCATATGACTTTGTTATATAATTTTTCCGTACAACTTTGTTTTTGCAATTAGTTCGATTCTTGTTCTTAATGTGTTTAAATTATCTGGCCAATAATTAGAACAATTCTTGTAGTTTTCTAATCAACATGCGAGAGATGAGATAGCTAACTAGACATAGGAAGTCGAACCTGATTAACGACTAGAAGCATGATCCTGCCTATAGGCTAATCGAACTCCAATAGAAACTGTTCTTTATGCGATTAGTTGTGTTCGGATTAGAGCATTAGTCTGCTGCTAGTTCTAGCAACTAGTTATGATTCGTTAGACTTAGCCATTGACGAATTATTTAAAGTTTCCGAGTTAATTGTAGAAAGTTAGGGGAAGAGTTAATAATAAAATATGGAGAATCAGGTGAGCAGAACAACTCGGGGAGCGCCTTTTAATTATTAGATTTTAGACCGTTGTTTGCCTGAGTTTGCTTTATTTGGCTTAATTGTTCTTTTAATTTCTTTGTTTATTTAAATTTTGTTTATACTAATAAAATCCCTTAAAAAAGTGACAATTTTACGTTTTATTAGTCCAGGTTAGTTTTCTCAATTAGGTTAATTTAATTTGTTAGTTAATTGAAAGAGGTCCCTGAGTTTGACAACCCACTTAATCACTATATCCGCAAAACAATAGGTACACTGCCTAGGTAGAAGTATAGTAACACATATGTCTACTAAGTGCTAACAAACCTCCCCTATTTTTTTACATTTCCTCACACATAAAATTTAAGATTGCACACATATCTAATGCTGATAATGGTTAAGCAAGTCTAGATTTTTTTTACTTAATCTTTCCTGGTTTTTTACATTTCCTCATGCATATACAATCCAAGATTGCACATATCAGAACCTGTTAACAATCACAACTCACAACATGCATTCATAGTTTGCATTCATATTCACATTCATATATAATTGCTTTCACATTCATATATACTTGCAATCACATTCATATTCACTCTTATCCACAACGACACTTCTCAACCGCACTACATATAAACATATCATATTTTTGATCTATTTCTAAGAGTTAATAACATAAAACCAAATCAAAAAGACTGTCAATCTTGATAAAGATGGAGAATCAAAACAAGAACCAGAATACTCTATTGATGCTGAGTCGAGATTTACAGAGAGGGAGAGGAAGATCGAGAGATAAAGTATTTGGGGATGAGAAAGACTAATGACTTGTTAGCTACAGTAGACAAGCCTAGTGCATTATATACCAACTGGGTATTGCACGTGACTAGGGAAATATTAGGACAGGGATATACAATATGTATATAGATGAAGTACTAATTTATCCTAATACCCCCCGCAAGACTTATATTTCTGGAAATGGAAGTCTTGGCCTAAACAGAATGCATCCCGAGTCGTGGCAGAGTCGTCTTGTATTCTTTTCCGGTCAAAGACTTGGTCAGTATGTCTGCTAGCTGAGAGGATGTGGGAACATACTCCACTTGAATCAGGCCTGCTTGCAGCTGGTCTCGGACATAGTGGCAGTCGAGTTCGATATGTTTGGTCCTCTTTGTGCCACCGGTTCTTGGCAATATGTATGGCAGAAAGATTGTCGCACTTCAGTGGTATTGGTTCGATGATGGGGACTTCCAGTTCATGGAGGAGGCGAGTTAACCAACTCAGCTCTACGGTCACTTGGCGCATTGCTCTGTATTCTGCTTCGGCTGAAGAGAGGGCAATGGAGACCTGTTTCTTTGACTTCCAGCTGAGAGGGGAACCACCAAGGAGGATAAAATACCCTGAAATAGATTTGCGAGTAATTGGGCATGATGCCCAATGAGAGTCACATAAAGCCAACATATCGAAGTTAGAGTTCTTATTAAAAGCAATACCAAATCCTACAGTACCCTTTAGATAAGAAAGAGTATGAAAAGCTGCATTCAGATGAGCATCTGTGGGTTTCTGTAAGAATTGACTTAAGTATTGAACACTGTATGCTAAATCTGGTCGAGTACTGATGAGAAAATTTAGTTTTCCTATCAGTCTTCTGTAGAAAGTAGGGTCTGGAAGGAGTTCACCTGATTCTGGATACAACTTCTGATTGAGTTGTAGGGGAGCTACAGCTGTGCAACAGTCCTGCATATTATAATCAAGCAAAATTTGTGTTGCATATTTGCGCTGAGTCATTATCAGCTTGTCTTGAGTTTCAATGAACTCCATGCCAAGAAAGAAATTCAGTCTGCCCAAATCTTTTATTTTAAAAGCATGATGCAACTGGTGTTTCAGGTTCTGTATTTCTTGTTTGTTGTTCCCTGTTATCAGAATGTCATCAACGTATACACCAAGAAAGGTGTACTGACCATGTTGTTTCTTTAGGAAGAGAGAGTAATCATTTTTGGATTGTGTATATCCTAAGTTTTTCAGAAAGCTGTCTAACTTGTCATACCACTGCCGTGATGCTTGCTTTAGCCCATATAAAGACTTGTGCAACTTGCAGACCTTATTAGACCCTTCTATCATTAAACCTTTGGGAATTTTCATATAAACGTCTTCATTTAAATCCCCATGGAGGAAAGCATTATTGACATCTAACTGGTCAATAATCCAACCTCTTTTTATCCCTAAGATGATAAGAGCTCTCACGGTGGTAAGTTTTACTACGGGAGAGAATGTTTCCTCATAGTCTAGGCCATATTTTTGTGTGAACCCACGAACAACTAATCTGGCCTTAAAACGTTCTAGGGACCCATCTGCTTTGAATTTGGTCTTATAAACCCACTTGCAAGTTATTGGTTTCTTTCCTTGGGGAAGGTTTACAATGGTCCATGTTTGGTTTTCCTGTAGGGCTTGGAATTCATGTTTCATTGCTTCAATCCATCTAGGGTCTTTTATGGCCTCTTCATAGCTGTTGGGTTCCTTTTCGGTAAGGATGTGGTCAAGCATTTTGGTTGTGGTGTTGGGGACAGAAAGGGTAGTTATTATGTGCTTTGGGATGATATTGGTCAAGGTGTCAAGAGGAAGAAGAGAATCAGATGGATAGGAGTTGGTCTGTTTTTCCAGCCTATGTGTGAGGATTTGGGAGAAGAGGTCTTGTGGTTGAAGATTTGTTTCTTTTGTGGAGCAGATGTAATCTTGGAGCTTAGTAGGTGGTTTTGATATTCTGGTACTTCTCCTAAGATTGGTGGTTTCTGTAGGGATCTCAGTGTTTTGTTCATCTTGAGATGATCTGGTGTTCAGATTCGTATTTTCTTGGATTGGAGCAGGAAAATCTAGATGGATTTCTTGGCCAGGGGCCTCTGGATCTGTTGTAGTGGAACACTCCTTCTGTTTTGGGTGGGTTATTGATTGTGTGTGAGGTTGAGGGAAAGGAAATGGGTCTGAAAGATAGGGGTTACTGGGGTTTTGGGAAGTGGGAGTTTGGTCAGGAAAGAGGTGGGAGATGTCATCTGTTTGGTCATGCCATATATTCAGCCAGTTTTTATCTCTTAGGGGGTAAATGGTCTGAAAAAAGTGATGTCTCTACTGAGGGTTATTTCTCCTGAATCTAAATTCATGATTTTGTATCCCTTAGTAGTTTTCCCATTGCCTAAGTGAATGCTAGCTGATGATCTTGGGTCCAGTTTACTTCTGTTAGGATTGATGTTTGTGGCAAAGCACAAACATCCAAAGTTTTTAATTTGGGTATAGTCTGGAGTATTCCCATACAGTTTTTGAAAGGGGGTGTGATTTCCTATGGGTTTACTAGGGATCCTATTGATTATATAAGCAGCATGCTCTAAGGCACGACCCCAAAACTTTGATTCAAGCCCATATTGGAATAGGAAAGACCTAGTTACCTACATTAAATGCCCCTGTCTCCTTTCCACCACCCCATTTTGTTGGGGTGTGTGGGGGCAACTAGTTTGGTGTGTTATTCCTTTAGAGTTCAGAAAAAGAATGCCTTCTCTAGACCCCCCCAATTCTTTAGCATTGTCGGATCTAAGGATTTTTATTTTGTATTCAAAGTGTTGTTCAACAAAAAGAATGAATTCTTTTAAGAAACTAAGGGCTTCAGATTTCTGTTTCAGAAGTTTTATCCATGTACCCCTTGTAAAGTCATCAACAATTGTTAGAAAGTAACGATACCCCTCATTAGTTTCTGTTCTCATAGGACCACATATATCAGTATGCAACATGTAGAAGGGATATGTACTTTTTATTTCAGAGTGTTGAAACTTTAGCCGTTTACCCTTGGCTTTAAAACAGATTGTACAAGGAAGAATGCCAACAGAAGGAATGTGAATACCTAATTGCAATTTTGACAATTTGTGGCAAGGAATGTGCCCTAGTTTACTATGCCATAGAAGAAGATCCTTGGAAACAACACTACTTTCTGTCTTTCCTTGGGAAGCAAGAATGGTAGAACTAGTTTTTCTATTTTCTTTCAAAAAATTTCCTAGACATACAACATCTAAGAAGAATAAACCCTGTTGCAGACGCCCAACCCTACCTTGACTTTTAGTTTCACAATCCTGCAAGAAACAATCAGTTTTTGAAAAAATGACATTTACATTGAATTGATTTGTTAGTTTGCTCACAAAAATCAGGTTAAACATGAAGGAGGGCACAAGCAATACATCAGGCAAGATTAAATTATCTGAAATCATAGCACTACCAGATTTGCTAACTCTATATCTTTCACCATCGGGAAGGGTTAGTTCTTTGGTTTCAAGCAAAGGCACAAGATCAAACATCATATTCTCATTTCCAGTCACATGCTCCGAAGCTCCAGAATCAAAGATCCAAAGTCTATTCAGTTTATCAGTAAGACAACCATAATCAGATTGCAAGTTTAAAAGATAAGTTGAAATACGGTTACCAGAGAAACTCCCAAAGGAGTTTACGTTGTGTTCTTGGGTACCGGAGTTCTTCTGCTGGATGTATTTTGCAAGTTGATCCACTTGCTCCATGGAGAGTCCAGCAACTGGTGAGGTTTTCTGCACTTGCTCTCTTTGGTGTTGAACACGCTTTGAGTCTTGTTCAAGAACAGGTCCAGCAGCATGTGAAGTGACGCCTCTTTGATTTCCCCCTTCTGGGAACCCTATAAATCCACCAGCACTGGGACCGAGTGTGTCCCAGTTTTGCACAATTGGTACATTTAGGGGTTGTTTTCTTTGCGCCGGTTGAAGAGCTATTGGAGCTAGGAGATTTCTTGTCCGTATTCTTCCCCGTGGTCTTTTTGGGTGTGAATTTGTTGGCTAGGATCAAGCTATTGTCGGAGTTGTCTTCATTTCGCTTTTCCGACGAACTTCGTTGTTTTTCATCCTGAGCCACCAGACAATATGCCTGCTCAACACTGGGAAAGGGAGTCGTGAGCAATATAGCGCCTCTTGCTTGTTTGAAGTTATCGTTTAACCCGTCCAAGAATTTCATTAGTCGGTCTTCTTCCTCCCGCCTTTCAATGTCCTTCGCAGCGCCACACGTACAGCTTAAGACTTTCCTTGAGCTATTTAGACGATCCCAGAGTTTTTGTAGCCGTGTAAAATACGTACTAACTGGGTCGTCGTTTTGTTGTAGAGCTGCTATCTCTTTCTGGATGGCGTAGATTTCGGGTTCGTTGATCAAATCAAACCTTTGCAAAGCTTAACCCACATCTGGTGCGCGTTGTCGCAGTAGACGATGCTCTCAGCGATTTCCTTCTCGACTGAGTTCAAAATCCAGGCCATGACCGCGTTATTGCTTCGTTCCCACATGGGGTAACGCTCTGAAGATTTCTCCGGCTCTGTAATTTGTCCATTTACGAGACCGAACTTATTCTTCGACTTTAGGGTTATGGTGGCGGTTCGCTTCCACTGGTCGAAGCCTCCTTGGCCTTTGAATTTGACGCCGAAGTTGAGAGATGGATTGTCTGCTGGATGGAGATACAGCGGATCATTAAGATCCTGGTTTTGCAAAGTTAGGGTTTCTTTTTCACCCGTCATCGATTCTTCGTCTTCGTTCTCTATGATCTCTTCTTCATCATCGTTCTTGTCGTCGTCAACCATCTTGCGGAAAAATCAACGTTGATTGAGCGTTAGCTCTGATACCATGTCAATCTTGATAAAGATGGAGAATCAAAACAAGAACCAGAATACTCTATTGATGCTGAGTCGAGATTTACAGAGAGGGAGAGGAAGATCGAGAGAGAAAGTATTTGGGGATGAGAAAGACTAATGACTTGTTAGCTACAGTAGACAAGCCTAGTGCATTATATACCAGCTGGGTATTGCACGTGACTAGGGAAATATTAGGACAGGGATATACAATATGTATATAGATGAAGTACTAATTTATCCTAATAAAGACTCACCAGAGTGAATGCAAGTATTTTCAAATTTGTTAATTAATTTCACTATCTTGTATATTCAAATTAAACTTCCATTAATATATAATTGCAATAATTTATTTACAGTTTAAATCTGTAGTTTCAAACATCAACTACAGATTAGAAACTTATGCACTTTAGCTCTATCAACAACAAATTTGTCTTCCATCGACTCCTACATTCTCTCAATCAATTTATTTAACCAAATAACAAATTTCCTTCCATCGACACCTCGATTCCTTCCATCGATTATCAGAGTAGCAACATACATAATTAATTAATCAATTTAGCTAATTAAACATTTTAAATTTGGTTTTATACCATTGTAACCCTAGATTCACTCAAAACAATCAAAAATTTGAAAACAATAATTTTCACACAATATCAATATATCTATTACTAGCAATTTATAGCACAAATTAGCAACCAGAAACATACAAAATTTCGGGAATAACAAGCAGATTTTCGAAATCCGCTAAATCAATTTTTGGTTTTATTGCACTGTAACCCTAAATCTACTCAAAACATCAAAAAATCAAAAAATAACAACCATAATTATCACACAACATCAATATATCTGTTACTAGCAGTTTATAGCACAAATTAGCAACCAAAAATATACAATTTTGGTATTAGCAAACAAATTTTCAATTTCTCTTAAATTTATTTTTGATATCAGATTTTTAGGGTTTTAGGGACTTACCTTTGTGCACTGGTGTGGAACAGAACCCTACGGTCACGGTCGACTCCGGTGGCATTCGATGGCTGGAAAACTTCTGAAAGTGGTCGGAATGGTCGGGGGCCGTAGTAGAGCTCACGAGGAAGAAGAAGAGAATATGAGAAAGAGAAAGGACAAGAAAAGGTCGGGCACACGTCTGAATTTACTAAACATTTAGCGACAACATTTTGATTAGTAAACTTAAACCGTGGGAGAGAACAGATAGCGCCAAAATGACGTTATTATACTTAAAATTGGCGATGAACTCATTCCGTCGCTAACTTTTCTTCTTTTTAATCTTAAAGGAGATAGCTACGAACGGTCGTCCCTCACTAACATAGCGACGGAAATACTGTCACCAGTCAGTCACTAATAGAGGCACCAAGGCTAGAACATTTGGCGCCACCGCACCCGCTCAAAATGCGTCGCCATTCTATCACCAATCCGTCGCTGAAATGTCTGTTACTAATCAGTCTCTATATCGTCGCTAAGTAGATCAAAATTTTGTCCGTTTTGAAATCCGTCTCTAATTTGTTGTTTTCTAGTAGTGGGGCGAATTAGAATCACACACTACAAGATAGAAGAGTTGGAGATAGTAGGTTGAAATGGAGGATGAAGAAGAAATGAGCAGAGGTAGGAAGGAGAAAGCGTGTGGTAATATATAGAACCCGTTGACTTAGTTGTTGACCTGAGGTGAATCTTTAGAGAATGATTTCTTAAATGTTACTTTATGAATTAGTTTTGGAATGACACTCATACTCCCTCCGTCCCACCTGCACTGTGTGATTTACTTTTGCACAAAGATTAATAAAATCTAAAAAAGCAGAGACGAAATGAAATTTGAGAACACTATAACGGACACTATTTTGGGACAAAGAAAAAACAAAATTTATTTTGAAAAAGAATATTATTTCGGATTTTTTGATCCAAAAATGATCAGTGCATATTTTCAAACATTTGGTGCTGCTTTTCAAAATGGGGGGGGGGGGGGGGGGGGGGGGGGGGGGGGGGGGAACGCTGTCGTATTGTTCCTTTGTCTGCTACTGCCGCCATTTGCCAGAACGGAAGACTTTGGTCTCCCTCCTCACCCCCGCGCTCCCCTATCCCCGTCGTCCCGTCTCCTTTCTGCGCTTCCGCTCTTTTATCGCCCGCTCCGAAGATATCAAGAGTTTTCTCATCAACGGGGCCGAAAGCAAATAGTAGCAACTAGCAAGCGAGCCAGTAAGGAGAAAAAGTCGAAGCGGACGGGAGAGAAAATAGCGGTAGGAAGTTTAGATTGAGAGAGATGCAGCAACAGCAACAACATCATCCGCACCAGCAGCAGCCGCAGCTCTCATCTCCGATGTTCGGCGCTCCCCAAGCTTCACTTCCCAGCACTAACGTCACAACTGAACAGATTCAAAAGGTATCTGCGCGTTTTCTTGCTCTCTCTGCCTTACTAGGTTTTCCTGCAAAGATCGTTTTCTATCCCGTCTCGGCAGATAGTCTTGTTTTATTATATCCTTTTGCAGTGATTACATATAGTGATGACAAGTATGTTCTCCCACTTCGATCAAAAGTTTGTTTCATCTAAGTCTGTATTTTATACTCCTTGCCTGTATTATTGTCTCCTCCTTTTCGATTCTGCGTAACGATGACGATTGACGACAACGACGACGGTGCAGTTATTGGAAGAAAACAAGCGGCTGATCTTGGCGATTCTGGAGAATCAAAACCAAGGAAAGCTTGCTGAATGTGCGCAGTAAGTCGTTCTTTCACCTCCTTTGCTTCCTTTAACCCTAAAACCCGTGAGCCCAAATAGTTTACTAAAGGATGTTGTTGTGCTCTATTTTAATTCACAATAGCGTGATGAAATCGTATCCCCGTCGTTCTTACATCTTGGTTCCTTCTGAGTTGCTGACAATTTTCTAATTTGATTCTGTTGATAGTATTAGTATACCAGCAGTATGAATGGCCTATAATACCGGTCTAGCTAGCATGCCAAAAGTCGGCATGTTTCACTTCATTAATGTCTGTTTGCTTTTTTTAAGTCTTCTCTTTCCCCCTTACGAGCACGTTATCTTGGCATCGAGTTTCCCTGAATCTAAGTTTTTTAACATGGACCACAAGTGGTTGTATTACATAATGAGGTAAAAGACGGAGTCAGAGTTTGGTTCCCTGCCTTCTCCCTTGTTCCAAGGACAATATGATAGGACAGCTCTGAAGAAAGTCAAACATGTGAACCTTTCTCAGCTATGGAAATTGGTTTTTCTTTTTTTCTTACACACCTACAACCATTTTTTATTCTATTATCAGTGAGGAGGAGATCATTTGCTTTCCGTCCAGACGTTTTCCTGATGTATCTATCAGTTGTTAACTAGTCTTTTACATAACAAGCATCCCTTCTAATTTCTGTCCAGAAGAAAATTCATTTTCTTCAGACTCAGATGTATATAATAATTGGTATCTTTGAAGTGTTGGCTATTATAGTGGGGAGTTATAGATTCAGAATTTACCACTCTCATCACCTGAAACTTGGTTCAGAAATAGCATTTTGAGAATTAGTGCTTCAGTTTTCACCCAGATTGGCGAAACAAACTCTTAGAATCTTATCTGTGGTTGACTGGATGATGATCTCTCATGTAACAGTTGGCCTATTTTAAGAGTCACTGTTTCCACTTTAAGTCAGATCTCCATTCTAGCTTCTCCAACCTTCATGCTGCTGTACATATAATCGGTCAGATTTAAAGGTCGTACATCTAGCAAGAATCTTGCTAGTCTTCTCTGTTTCTTTTCACAACCTGCTTGGCATTCTACAATGTTGCTGATGTGGGAAGCTGGATTGAGGTGGCATGATGAACAATTTGTCAACTGAAAGAGCTGAACCCGTATCTGCTAACAGAAAAAAATGGGAAAGTGATTAAATCGTTAAGAATGTCATTGTGTTGCAGTGTGAGAATAATGCACTCTGAATGTCCCTCTCTGGGAGGCCCCTACCAACAATTGAGCTTATAGCATCTAGCCTTCTAGGCATATGACTGCGTAGGGTAAAATCATATTTCTCTTCATTGGCTTATGGACACTCGATAATACTTGGTAACTGTTGGATTTATTAGTAGATGACTCTGTTCTTAATGCATTTGGTATTGAGTTTTTTCCATTCTCCCCTGGTTTCATCTTAGTTGTTGGTATAATTAAAAACTTTGGGTAGAATATTCGCTTCATGAGGCTAGAATGTTTTCATGATGATTAGGCACCAGACAAACTTGTAGCATTGCCTTTCCTGAGTTCTGAAAAATAGAAATTAGACCACACAGTTTGGTCTGCATCGTTACATCTTCTTTGGTCATACTTGAAAAGAAACAGGACGACTTTCCTAGTGTACTAGGGACTGCTTTGTATTGTTGGTGTCCTTGGTCAATCTTCCACATGTCTGAAAGAGTGTGAGCACAAGTCATCGATTGAATAGAATCTTAGGAATAATATAGGTGTTGTCTGTCCTTGTGTTTGATTACATACTCAAACTAAGGAAAATTTATTCCAGAGACAGATTGGAAGGTAAGAGTTGTTAGGAAAGATTTAACAACTCTTTAAAAATAGTGTTATTCATAGCCTGGCTCATTTCAGTAAAGATAGCAAAACGAAAGCTTAGGTAGAGGTAAATAGATTGCTTGATTGATATGTATGATAATTTGCTGTCTGAAACTGTAAAGTAGCAGTATCCTGTGTACCCCGTTCCACCCATGATCATTTGCTTATGGGCTTTTCATAGTTTCTTATTTAAATCAGTGAGGCTTTTGTTTAACCTGTTACGCAATATGGCCCCTGTTAGGTATCAATCTCAGCTTCAGAAAAACCTTATGTACTTGGCTGCAATTGCTGATGCCCAGTCACAAACTCCGGGAGCATCAGCAACACCCACCCAGGTGGGTTTGTTTGGACAATTTTCTTAGAATTGCTTCCTCTCTATATATGTGTATTTAGGCTGCTCTTTACTTTGAAATGGTTTTCAGATGACCCCACAGCCGACTATCTCACCACAAGGTCATTCCATGCAGCAACACCCTCAGTCTGGCATTTCGCATTCACAGCCACCTCAACAGGCACCTCCACAATCACAATCACTTCAACAGTCGCAACCACCTCAACAGTCACATCCGCAACAACCACAACTGCAACAACAAAGACAACCTCAACTTCAACAACAATTGCAGCCACTCCAACCACAGCAAGGGGCATATCCACCCCAAATGCTATTCCAGCTTGGGGCCTTCCAACCTCAAGATCAGCAGCAGATATCATCATACCTCCAGCAACAACAGGCTATGATGGGTTCAATGGGGATGCGAATGGGTGCAAATAATGGGATCCACCCTGCAATGTTCTCTGGCCTTGTTGGGGCTGCTACAAATCAAATGGATCCACGTGGCAGACATGATACAGGAGCAGGTCCAAGTGAGAGTCGTGGCATGTCATCTGGTCAGAGCAGCGGCGGTGGTGGTAATAGAGAATCTTGAACGTGCTTAGGACATTTTGAGAAAGATCCTGGTCGTTGCCGTCCTGTGATTGACCATAGGTGTCTATACAACTTTTTGGATGAAATTAGTGCTGCTGTACATCCACTACATTTTGGATATACATGGAAAGAAAGTGGTCACATGCTCTGGATATGAATATTCAAGGAGAATTGATTTCGTTGCCTAAACATAATTATCGCACAGCTTATTAGTATGGAGTTAGGATAAAGCTGAAGATTAAATCAAATGTAGTGCTCTTGACAGATTGATGGTCGCTTTGAAATGTCAAGAGATTGTCTCTAATAGTATTATAGTATACGAAACGTTGATATCGTGTTGCGTAGATCAACTCCATTTCCCTTTTCTCTCTTCCAGTAAGTCCATTAATAACGAATTAGGGTCTCAAATAGGGATACAAGACCGGTATGATTCAGATCAGTGTTGGTTCATCTGGCTCACTTTGGTAGTTATTTTGTTTTGCTATGTTTTTGTTTGCTTCTGTTATCAAGAAGTGAAATGCATTCAGAAATGTTGCTTAAAATGCTGTTCATGGGTAGTCAACCTTGATCTGTTTTTATTTTAGATAAACCTTGGACAAAACGTTTTACATAGATTGGGAACATAGTCCTCTATATTGAAGTTACAGGCAGTGATAAACTTAGTATAGAGATGCGAGAAAAATAAGGGATGGGGATACTCCTATGAGGTGTTTTGCTTTGCCATTGGTAACATCAATAGCTGCATGGATGGAGCTGTATCTCATCGTTTTGGTTGTCTTGGAAGGCCATCTCAACGTGTATATTGGGGTTGAGTTTCAACAAAAAAGGAAAAAAAAACTTGTATATTCGGGAGTCCAGTGGTTTAGCATCCAGGGTTTGCTTAATTTGATGAAGAAGAGAGTAACAATGTTGCCATCGTGATCACGGGAGAATAGCCAATCCATCTAGTATGTCCCTACTTGAACAAAACGATCAGTAAGGTACCCCTAAGGAGGCAGATCCTACTTGGAGTTGCAAACATTTATAAAGTGACATCTTATGAGAGATTAGAAGTAAATATTAATAAGTAGTCGGTTAATGTGTCAAACATAACTAGCATAGGCTGGTCCGGATTATGTAGTACCTAGTGAGTGGCAGTGTAGCAAAACCCATAGCATATTAATTATGTTGCTAAGAGTGAAGTTATTAACGCTCATACGTGAGCCAATCCCGAGTACCCTATATGGAGCTCTTTAAATCTTGTGTTGTGTGAAACTACCTTTCAAGAATGGCTAATAAAGGAGAGGGAGTGATCATTGGTATCTAAATCACCATAAGGTTGATATCACATTCAGCCTCCCATCCTTTTAGAAATGATGGCTTTGCACGGAAGAACGTTGTGCATGACTTTCCAGAAAACGAGTTTGCATCACATACTATAAAAAGAACGAGTTAACTCGTTAAATGAGTTGAATAATGGAAAGGGGTGTGCCAAACTCTCAAGGTTTCCTTCGTCTTGAAGAATATCGTACCCATACTTAACAAAATAGACACCAAACTTAGAGAGTGGCTCTTCCATGAATCATTTTCTCAAAAAGTAGAGACAACAATGTCTTATATATTGAAGTGATCGAAGGGATGTACCAGCCACTCTCACCAAAACAACTCCCTCATGAAAGAAACCATACGTTGTTGCTGGTGCAGAGGAGGCGGGGATATGGGGGCAAAGGTAGGAAGGATAGGAATCCAAGGATGGCTTGACGCAGCAATTTCCAACCTACCTAATTATCCCTTTCAAAAGTAGTTGTTGGCCTTTAAGAATTGATCGACAAATAGGGCTAGGGTGGTTACCCTTTTGAGCTTGAAGTAGAGAGACATTAGGAAAGTAAATGATCTTCATAACATATCTTACTACATAGTCAGGTTTGGTACATAAGCGCCAGTGATGTTTCACAAACGGCAATCATGTCAGATGATAGAACATTATAAGCTACCTAGGTGCTAAACATAGGAAAAAAATTAGTCTAGTACACGAGGTTAGAAAATTCTTAGTGTCATGACTTACTCGATCTAGAAAGGATCGAATTCCCAATTTCTAACATCCGTAAGTGAAAACGACGCCAAACAGACGAAAAATAAAAAAAGAAAAAGAAAAAGAAAAAATGACTTGAAACGCGCGTGCGGTTATTCCCACAGTGAGAATGAGTTTGAAGCTTCACTTGGATGTACACCCAAAATGAAAGGAGTGTAATAGGACATATTGGGTTTTAAATCATCAAGAAGGAGAAGCTGAAGCTAGCTCCATCTTGTTTTGTGGCTCCAGTGTCACATGTTAGTAATTTACTGGCTCAATTAAAAGTAGGAGAGGAAGAGGACTGTTATGAACATAACAAGATGAAAAATAATATCATAAATAAGTGTAAAAGTGTATCCAAAATAACCAAATGTACTAAAGTTGTAGAGTAAACTCTCATCCATAAAGATTCTTTATAAAGGGTCCCATAAAAGTTTAAATTTTAGTGTTCAACAGTAAGGTGGGTTTTAATTAATTCGTTACCGAAAAGTAACAATCAAAAGTACAATTTGAGAATTATGACCTAGGGTTGGGCAACTACTACCCTTGTGTTAACTTCCCTTGCGATGAATAAGTTAACCTTTAGAAGATCCAACATATTACGAGTAGTACAATTCGTTGTCATGTATTGTTCTAGTCTCTTACACTAATTAATGGAAGAATAACAGGATTAAGAAACGCACACGCACACGCGCACGCGCACGCGCACACATGCCCACGCATGCACACACACACACGCCCACACGCCCACGCGCATGCACACGCACACACTTGCGCGCGCGCGCACACACACACACATGCAAGCGCACGCATGCACACCCAAACGCGCATAATTGAAGAACATAAAGAATGAATCGACACAAAGATTTAACATGGTTCACTAACAATGTGTTAGCTAATCCACGAATAGAAAGCAGATAGTTTATCTTATTATGACAGAGAGAGGCATATTACATATTACATTTTGTGAGTTAGATATAACAGAAGATGGTGGAAGGGTTTATATAGAGCTCCTCTGCTTAACCTAAACCTAAAAAGCCTAACAGGACCTAAGCCCAAAATAAATATTGAGCGCCCGTATACCAAATTCAAGGCATATCCAAAAAATCTCCACCTGGGCTTGAATTCTCTCACAGATAACAGATGTTCCAAGATAATCGCTGAAATGACAACAAATACAAGGCATATTCAACAAATCCGCCTTGACTTAAATTCTCTCACACATACAACAGATATACCAAATGAAATAAGCATTGTCAGATGTACCAGATGCAATAATTATTGCCAGTTGTACTAGATCTCGCTTCTGCTCAGACTACCCTTAAGGGCCCAAATCAACAACTTAGAACATTCAACAAGTCCAATGAATGTTTGAACTCGCCAGGTGGAACCTCAGATGATGCAACAGTAGCAAAACTTGTTAGAGTTGAACCTTGTAGAATATTGATGAGTGTCCAAATGAGCATGATTTAGGAGTGTAATTCATATATTTTATCAACACTTTTCATGCTCATTTCTTCACTTTGGCTAGTTTCCACCTACTTTTGTGTTTTATTTGTGTTTTACACATTTATTTCTTAAAAAAGAGAAATACCATAACTAGGAATAAAGTATACGAAGATAGGAATCCGTGGGTGCAAACGGATGTAAATTCGGAATTAGAACGAAAAAGCTAGAGCAAAAATGAGTTTGGATCATGTTTCTAGAAGTGGTTTGGGTCTGTGTCCGGGTATACAAACCTGGACCATAGCAATGATAAGGCTTTTGGACATTTTCGGGTGTAATTTGGGTTTATGTCTGGGTATATAACCTAGACCATAGCAAAGATGAAGCTTTTGTTGATTTTTGAGGGTAGTCCGGGTTTGTGTCCAGGAAACAAACCGGACCAGAGCAGAGACGAAGCTACTGAACAATTTTGAGTGTGGTCCAGGTTAGTGTCCAAAATTTAAACCCATACCAAGGGAACGGCCGCACTTCCATTCAGCCAAATGAGCCGGATGTGTCACAAATGTTTCTCGCCTGATGAAATCGCTCGCCCGGACAGAAGACCCTCACCTGTGCCTAGGGGTGAGCACAAGGGTGGTTATTTTAGATAACTGAAATAACTGTTCTTTTTTTTTCGGATTTGATAACCATATTACAAAAGTTTGTTATTTCGGATAAAACAGTTATATGTAATAAAGTACCATTCGTTAACGGATATTGAAATTCAAACTTCGGTTATTCGTAATAACCAAACTTTTACAAAAATATTTTTTAAATGTTATTTTGCCTTAACCCAATAATTTTATCTAATATTTTACACCTTACTCAATTAGGTTGAGGTTTTGATTATTTCGGTAAATTCTGAAAGTTTGGTTTTTTAAGTTATTTTAGGAAGTTAGGTTATTTCGATTATTTTAGAAAGTTCGGTTATCGGATGGTTAATGGTTATTAGTGTAACATAAAAAACAGTTATTAGTTAAAACGGTTATCGGATAAAACAAATATTAGTATTAAATTCGGTTATAACCGAACTTCGTACTTTATTTTAAACTTTGGTTAACGGATATCCATTTTAACTGTTTGCTCACCCCAAAAGAGAAGAGAGAGAGGAGTTCAAGCCAGGAAAAGAGCAGGGCGCAGGAGGAGGAGGAAGATCCCCCTACCATTGAAGCTCTTCTCCAACCTTATTTGTGGCTACTTCCTCTCTTCTATATCTTATTTTTACTCTAATTGAGGCTTGACCTCATTTGTGCTCCAGGATGAGGGTTTGACCCCAAATCCCTCAATTTGGCATGTAATATCTATTTCACTTAATTTAATTGTTTTCTCTCTTTAATTTATTGAATGTTCTAATATTGGTCATCTTTATGCATTTGTGGTGATTCCTAATGACATTTGGTTTAGAAGTTAGGGATTGTGACCAAGAGAGAGAGAAACCATAGTATTTGCCTCCTTTAATTAGTTGGTGAATTCAGTTGCTATGTTTAGAGCTTGTGCTTAATGTTACTTAGTGAGGTTAATCTTAACTAGATGTGAAGATTAAAATTAACTATGTAAGATTTGAATGATCTTAGGTTTGGAGGGTTATTATTTTAGTTATATTAGACAACTATAGTGAATTAGGATTAAGGCCATGTTTGGATGCGTTTGGGCCATTTCCTCACTCCCGAAGTATACATATCCTAGTTTAGTTAGATTCATTTTATTGTTTTTCTTTATTTCTCCAATTATCCAAACCAAAACCTAAAACCCCCAAATTTACATTTATGCACTTTTTTTTTATAATCTTGCACAAGTACTAAGCTTATAATTGATTAGATAGTTACGAATTACCTGTGGATACGACCTTGTTGAGCTACAACGACTGGGTTCACTGCCCATTATTTAGCAAGATAGTTTAATCACTATTTTACACAACAAATATACAGATAAAATACCCCGGACTTAAATATGGTGATTAATTATTATAATATGATGTTTAGGGGCCTAATGATGCCTAAAGAGCATTGGTGAAAAAAAATTAAAACCAAAAGAAAAGAGAAAACGCTTAAAAAGCAAAAAACGTAAAAACTTGCGTAAGCAACCATAGGAGGTATATGACATCGACTAGGGTCCTAGATGGATTCCTAAGACTTAATTATACACTAATAACGTGTGGGAACAAATCCCGAAGAAAATGAATCCATATAATGGGTTAAAAGCGCAAACGGGTCTTAAAGCACGTTTTTTGAGAAAACCCAAAAAATGTGACTTTAAGTGGTTAAATGGACTCGTAAAATTTATAGTTGATCATATAACTATAATAAAAAATTAATGAAGGTTTAATAACCATCAAAATTAAAGAAATGAGAAAAATCCGGAAAAACGAGCCCGGGTGATGAATAGTGCCAAACCGGGAAATTTAACGAGCGTTTTTTGCGAAAAGACGAAAATGCCCCTCTCTCACTAATTATAGAGGGCCTGTTTTTTAGAGTGGTTCAGCACTCCCCTCTCTAATAATAAACTAGCCTATTAGAAAGAAGAGAAAAGAGAAATAAAAAAAGGGAAAAGGGTACATAAGTTACTTTTGCCCTCTCTCCTCTCACTTTCATTTCTTTTCCCCTCTCAGCCGGTTCCCTCTTCTTTCCCAGCCAACTACCTCCTACCTCTCTTCTTCTTGAACGATTTTGAAGCTCCTTCAATGGCTTCCCCACCTTTCCTTGCTTGCCCAAGCTACACCAATGCTCCAAATAAAAAACAAAGTAGATATTCTTCTTAGTTAGAGCAAGGGCTATCTTTCCCACCTTTCAAAATATTCAAAGCTTGAAGTTGGCTACCATGGGTATAGCTCCATCTGGTAAGAAAAGTTCATTTTCTGGAGATCTCCTCTTTGGTATAAGGTAAGAAAACTCAAAGAAAACTCATCTTTTCCCCATTTCCCTTACTAGCCGATTTTGGCCTCTCATGGTGTCTTGTTCTTTCCTTGTTTAAGCCTTTGTTCAAGCCTCAAAATGGTGGTTGGGACTCCCCTTTAATTCATGACCAAAAACTCATTCTAGGGTTTCCAAGGTAATGCCAGATTCTAGTGTTTTAAGCATTTCCTTGCATCCTTAAGTTAATTAATGAGTTAAGTGTCTTTACTTAATCTCATTTCCTTATTGAATGTTGGGCTGGAACTAGGCAATTACATTGCCCCCTTGACCGAAATTGGAAAGAGAAAAGAGAAGAGGAGAAAAGAAGTGAAAAAGAAGCACTTGAAAGCTTAAGGTAATTAAACTGCCCTAATATCTATCTTTAATGCTTTAGAAATTTTGGGATGGAATTTAAAAGAATGAACCAAAATTGAGTTAAGAATGTGTTTGGTAGTTGGAAGAGAGAATTCTGAATTGTTGTGTGATTTAAGGGCCTAAGAGCCAAGCAATTTATGATTAGTGCATTATATTGTGTTTGATGAGATTTGAATGAATTTTGTGTGCTGGTAGAATCCATTATGGATATGGTTAGTTGAATTGATTAGGAAATGAAAAATGATGCATTTGGGCATGCTAAGATTGTAGAGGATCTATGGTGAAATTTTTATAGGAAACGAGTAGTTTGGGTGATGATATGAGTTTGGAGAATCTAAGGGTTAACTAGGAGTTGATAGGGAAAGATTTGGTTAGTTAATCACCCTAATGTGTTGGTTGAAGATTGTGATGAGTAGTGCAAAATCTGTAGCAAAATTGGTGTGTGAGTGCCTTGGATGGCCTAGAGATGAATGGTGAGTGAACTTGGGCATTGGAAATGCAAATGTCTATGAAGGACTTGATATGGCCAAAATGGTTGAGGGTAGGTTGCAAACTGTCATGAGAGTGTTGGAGATGCACTAGTGTGCATAATGTGCAAAAATGAAAAATGTGAATTTGTCTAATTGAGCAAGGATTGAGTAATGGTTTGACCAATGGTTTCAGAAGGTTTAAAGTGTGTTTAAGGTGTTAAAACATGTTTGGAAGCATGTGGGAAGATTGGAAAAGATTTGGGTGAAAATTGGGGTTAGAACAGAAATCAAAACTATTAAGTGTAGCAGCTTTTTAGCAGGGTCCGGGACCTAGCCCTTGGATAAGGTCCCGAACCACACATTAAAATGAGCTGAGAATTGTCCGGGACTTGAGATAGGTACAAAGTCCCAGACCAGTATAGAATTTCACCTGAGAATCAACTCAGTGCATTGGTCCAGGAGTAGGGACCTGGACCAGGTCCCGGACCAGATGCAAAATTCAACCGTGAGTGTTTTAAAGGAATTAAATGATGGGGATTTGATTGGTGATGGCTTTAGATGATAACTATTTGGTGACATGTAAAGGTAATTAGGAGTATAAACAAGTGTTAGATTGAATGAGAAAGTGAGAACTTAAGACCACATGAGTAAAGATAAGACAACGGGACAACGGGGTTAATTACGGGCGCATTAGTCATTTAAACTTCTGTAGTGCCTTAACGTTAATAGCAATATTGTAATGTAACCAGTTGTTTGGGAATAACCTAAGGAGTGTGAGATGACGCGTTAGGGTAAATCCTTGGTGACAGGTATAGTTTTCTTGAAACTTGTGTCCTGTCGAGTTACGCTCGGCTTACGTGCTGCTTGTTATGTGTGCTGACCTAATAAGATAAAAGCATGAAAATGTTTAATGCATTTGATATCTATATCTATATCTTGATGCATGATGCGTGTACTAACCAACCTTGCCTG
This sequence comes from Limonium bicolor, assembly GCA_023374045.1. NCBI lineage: Eukaryota > Viridiplantae > Streptophyta > Magnoliopsida > Caryophyllales > Plumbaginaceae > Limonium > Limonium bicolor. The sequence goes on along the minus strand of CM041776.1, from coordinate 324,814,540 downwards.
AATGCATGGTCTAACTGAGTGTTGTAGACCGACTCATAAATGATTAACATTTGGTTAGTACTCGTAGAAAGAGTCAAACCATGAAATAATTTAACGTGGAAAACATATGAGAACTATCGATTAGAGAACAACGATAACTCAAACTTATGAACTCACTCGAAACGAGAAAAGAGATATACGGATTAGTAAACTCCCTTTTAATGGTTTTTCAAGAACAACGATAATTCAGTTTTATGAAATCACTAGAATGTGAGAGAGATGTACGGGACTATTGAACCCCTTTTAATGATGGTCGACCTCCTATATGAGGATCCGACCCGATATGAGAAAACGACCCAAACACATAAGTATTTGAAATGCTGGGGCAACCCTTAAATCAGAGAATACAAGAATTCAAGAAAATTCCCTAAGTCATTAGATGACATCGAGAGTGATGCTTCTAGACTAATATACATAATTATGTTATGACTCCAATGAGAGGAGTGATTGGGAATATGAGAAGTCCGAGAGAGATTCGGACGTATGTGAAAGAAAGAGGAACTAAGAGAGTAGTTCCGGTTGCTAGTTGAATCTTCCCACCACGCTAAACTTGGTGCCGGGTCAAAGCCAGGGAAGTAAGACTAGAACCCGAGAAGCCCGGTGGTGAGAATTGTGAATGTCTCTACCCGAAGGTCAAGCAAATTGACTTGAGATTATTGAATTATTCAAGAGAAGAATAATTGATAAAACAAAATTGAGACCTGCAGTGTCTATAGATCTGAGAGAATAAATGAAAACTATTCGAATGAGATGGATAAGACTTTGACTAGGAAGAATGAGGCATGATTGAGGTAGAAACCCTCAAGGCCCAAAGAACAAGAAGATGTAAGCTAACAAACTTAGTGTGTTTGTATTGTGATTGTATTCCTTGTTGAATACATGTTTGAATGCGAGCATGTTGTATGTTTACAGTATCACATGTTATGATTTAAATAAAATCACTAGCATGCTTAGACGACAGTTAGTTGGGTGTGACCCGGTAGTAGTGGGTTGCACGACTACCATACCAGCAACGGTGCTGAGCCCCTTTGGGTCCACCCATTCTATTTCAGGTACAATGGAGCTGATTACCGTTCGAGAGTAGGACGGGGTTGCTGTTCCGCATGGGTAGAGTTATTTAATTATGTAGTAATTGTAATAGAGTAAGACCAAAAGTGTTATCGGCAATGGATTGTAATAGACTTGGTATAGAATCAAATTGAGGATTGTATCAGGTGACTCAGTTTAGTAAAGGAATGAGAATTGTATTTGTGTAAGTACTCAGAATTCCGGTCCATCAGACCGTTAATGTATTTGAGTTAGGCCTTGTTAGTCACGTGGGTGGCTAACGGTATTGTTTCATCCACCGTTGTATTTGGATATCCGCTACGATTGTAATGATGAACGAGGTGATTAGTTGCTAATGACGAGATTAGCAGTATGGGTGTTACAATAGAGTACCGCACTTCACACCTCTCAAAACCACCATAGAACACTTGTTTACATCTAGAATTCCACCTTTACCACTGAAATTGAAACCCTTTCTGTCAAGCTGACTCAAAGATATCAGATTCTTCGTCATCAGTGGAACTTGCCAAACTTCGTTCATGGTGCGAATAGAACCATCATGCATCCATAACCTGATTGAGCCAATGCCAACATATTTGTAGACAATATTATTTCCCATTATAACTTTACCTCCATCTATTTGCTCATGCATTTAGAACCACTTTCTATTTGGATGAATATGGTCAGTCACCCCAGAGTCAAGAACCCACATATGTTTATAATGTGACTGGTCATTGTAAGACCATATCTTCTTTAGAATCAATGTCAACTTCTGCCACCACGGTAAAACCTTCTTTTTTTTCCTACTGATTCCTTCTTGTTGGGAACTTTTTTTCAATGTCCTATCTCCTTAAAAGTTACAAATATCGTATTTCCTAGTCCCTTACCTCTTGTAAAGATCAGTCCAAATGCTTACTTTTTGGTACTCAAAACAAACGCTTTATGGCGGACCTCCCTAGTATGAAGCGCATATCTTACTTCACCCGGGTCAGACTGTCTTTCCCAACAATGAAGAATTCCACAAAATTCTCATATGACAAAGGCAAAGAGACCAACAGTAACACCCCATATGGGCAACTGTCCAACAACCTAGCTCTCAAGCCATCATCTTGAAAACTAGCCACTTTAGGCCCTTAATCCTCACTTAGGCTTAAAAGTGGAAGGTCTTGTTGTTGTAGTCAACCCATATGTATCTATAAACCAATTACTTTACTACTTATATCCCGATGTGGTATTAGGGGTATTATATACTCCCCCACTCAAAGAACACGATGTCCTCGTCGCAAGCCAAACATCCAAGTCCAATGGACCTCCTCGATAGATGTTGGGTAGTCCATCCTGACAAGGTCTCGAGTCAGCTCTGATACCATTTGTAACATCCCATATGGACAAATGTCCAACAACCTAGCTCCCAAGCCATCAGAGCTTGAAAACTAGCCACTTTAGGCCCTTAATCCTCACTTGGGCTTAAAAGTGGAAGGTCTTGTTGTTGTAGTCAACCCATATGTATCTATAAACCAATTACTTTACTACTCATATCCCGATGTGGGATTGGGGGTATTATACCAACTGAATTAAGGCATCATCCTCATCTTCTACCTTAACATCAATATTACGAAGATCAAACAAAATCGTGTTCAATTGATTAAGATGATCCCTAAGAGACGTACCTTCCAGCATTCACAGGATGAATAGACATTGCTTTAGGAGTAACTTATTGGTTAAAAACTTCTCAAGTACAAACTTTTGAGATTCAACCACAGACCAGCAGCAGTCTCCTCGTGAATGACCTCAGTTATGACATCATCGGTCAGACTTAGCAAAATTGTTGAGGGAGCCTTCTCCTTCTTACTACTACCCGATGTGTCACCATCCACTATGATTACCTTTGATTTCGAAGCCAACGGTGCCCACAAGCTCACATTTTTATCTGCCATAGACAAAAACTTTTTTGCTTAGTGAATTTGCCAATCTTTGTAATCAAATCGAATATATTCAAGCTCAAAATTGTAGATCCAGGTAACCAAAGCTCTGACCATTTTGTTGTAACAAACAAAAAAAAATCGAGAATCAAAGAACAAAAAGAATGAATCAACACAGAGATTTAATGTGGTTCGCTAACAATGTGTTAGATAATCCACTGATATAAATGAGACAGATTTATCTTATTATTACAATAAGAGGTAAATTAGAGATTACAAATAGTGAGGCTGATATAACTGGAGATGACAAAAGGGTTTGTATAGAACCCTCTGCTTAACCTAAACCTAAAAAATCCTAAGCCTAAAAAAGATATTGAGGGCACAAATAACAAACTCAAGGCATATCCAACAAATCTTCCCCTTGACTTGAATTCTCTCACATATAATAGGTGTTCCGGATTATCGCCAAAATGGTAATAGATTCAAGGCATATTCAACGTATATATATATATCAAGTAATGTTGAACATGATTCCTAAAGTATAATTTCTTGTGAACTTGACTCACATTGAGCTCATAGCCTTGTATTCTCAACTATAAGTTTGACCAAGGGGATAAACCAACCATTGAATTATTTTTTCCTAGAACTGTCTCTCTTTTTATGAACATTGTCGTGATTGGAAAACGTATCTCTAATATTGATGTTGTAATACAAGAGCTGGTTCACTCCAAGGGAAGAACTAAAGCTAGAAAAAAAAGTGATGTTTAAGAACATTGACCAGAGTAAAGCACACAAAAAATTAGATGGACTTTTGTTTAAAAACCTTGACACTCGTTGCTATTTCTCCTTAGCTAATAAAGTTAATAATGATTTGTGTCTTTATTGTTTCAGTGCATATTTTGTGGAACAAATCTTCATCTAAGGTGAGGCAATGTGATCAAATGTCACCTTACCATTTTGTTGTACGTGTAGAAAGACTTCCAAACCGAATTGAACTGCAAGATAAAAAGAGTGTTTGAAACTTGTGAATGTGGAATCAAGATGCCTGCTTATTTCTCGTTTTGAATGTTTGTAGAAAATTTGTGTCTTGTTTGGTAGGCCTTCAATAGTTAGGTTCAGGTGATGAAAAGTTGTTTAAGTGAGATAAGTGAAGCTTTTAGGGAATGTTTTGTCTCAACAAGTCAAAAGTATGCTTATTCATAAATATTTCCCATTGCAACAAAAAAATTAAGATATACAACAGAAACTTAAGACATTTAACGCTACAAGCCAACTGGTAACTATGAAATATATCTATTTTTAGGGTTTTAATTCTTCCTATTTTCACAACAATTCATGTCGTATTTCTCATTTATCATATGTTTTTTCTTAGATTTATTTTTTGATGTGAATTAATACATTTTATGTGTCTTATGCAGTAAAAAGTCTAGGAAATGCATAGATTATCTCATGAGAATTCCAACGCAACAAACGGGGAGCAAAATGGAGCTAAAACGAAGAATCTAGACCCTGTTGAAGTTGTGTCTGACCTTACTTCCGAACGTGCAAGGCCGGACAAAGGCAGTCGGACTTTCCAGAGTTGATGTTCGGACACAAGTCGAGAGAAATCCCACGCGATGCAAACTGAGGTGTCTAGACATACATGTCCGGACACATGTCCGGACATGACCAACACATTAGTTCCAACGCGGCGTTTCTATCGAAATTAGAAGATAAAAGTTTTAGAAAAAGATAGAACACGAGCTTCTCCCAAACTATCCCACAATCTACTCAGCACCTCCATATCAAATTCATCCACATCCATTTCATGACCACAACAGTAGTATTACATCAAGATTCGTTCATCAATCTCCACTTACCACCATCGACATCCAACAATAGAGCCACTCCCACTCCACATTACCACCATCGTCATACCATCCATCCTTCCATAATCAATCCACCACCATACACCACTACATCATCGGTACATCAGATTCAGAACGAGACTTTTAATATGGAGTTTTCTCGTTCTTGTTCTCCTATTTATTTAATGTATTTTTGCGTTGTTAATTCTATTTCTGAATCCATGAGTGAGTAGTTGTTTTAGTTCCCCGGGTTGGGGAAGCGAACCTGTTTCGTAGAATTTTATCATGTAATTATTTCACTACTTTCTATTAATGCAATAGTTTAATTACTATTCTTCATGGGCTTTGATTCTCTAGCTAATTATCAAAGTAACGTTTTTAGTTTTCTAATCAAAATGTGGTGCTGAGATTAGTTAACAAGACATAGGAAGTTAAATCGGATTAACGACTAGAAGCATGACCTCGCCTATAGGTTAATCTGTCTCCAATAGAAAATGTTCTTAAAGCGATTGATTTGTTTCTGAACTAGAGCATTAGTCTGCTACTAGCTCTTCCAATCAATTAAAATTCAACGTACATGACCCGGTCGGTGAATTATGTATAGTTCTCGAATTTATTGCAATGTTAGTGAAATTATTATTTAATAGGATTTGAAGAAATAGGTTAGTAGAACAACCTGGGGAGCGCCTTTTTATCACATTAATCACCTTTAGTTATCAACTTTATTCCAGTTTATTGTTTGTTTCTTTTTATTAATTTAGTAACAATTTGATTAATTAAGTAAAACCTGAAAAAGTGACGTTTCCTGTTTTCTTAGTTAAGTTTAGGTTTCTCAATTAGTTAATAAATTATCAATTAATTGAACGAGGACCCTGAGATTGACAACCCCACTTCATTCACTATACCCGCAAAACGATAGGTACAATGCCTATGTAGAAGAAGTATAATAACACATATTTCTGCTACACCTACAACTGCATTCTGCCACCAACAATGTCAAGACTTACTATGTCATTGATGTGCAATTGGATGCTACAACTTCATTCCTACACCTTTAAATTCAAAACATTAATCCAAGGGCAATAAGAAAATTATAGCTTATGAGAAAATTCATACTAAAACTCAAGTTTTAGATACCCTTTAGACCCACGGATCACTCCACGATCTTCAAGTGCATGTTGTTAGTTACACACAACAAACACAAGAGACCGCAAAAAAACATTAGATAAACTGAGTAAACTTGAATCTACCTTGTAAGGGGTATTTTGGAAAACTCATTTTATTTGTTTAAAACCAATATTAATTATGAGTATACATCAAATGATAATTCTGTAAACTTCAGTATAAGAGACATTTCCAACAATTTTCTAACAATTCTCTTCATTTTCAAATTATTCTATTTGTTTTCTGAAAATTATGTGCCATTTTCATTCTATCATTTCCAACAATAATCATTCATAAATAATTAGTTCAAGTCAATACTCATTCTCAATCTCAATTCCAAATCAACATCTTATAGTTTAGTTTATTCAATTTCCAAACAATGGATAAATCCAAATTTAGCTTCATCAACTGGGTGATCATAAGCCGAGTAGAGTATCTTCAAAAAACATATGATTTCATATTCATGAAGGTCATTATAGACAACAATCATAACACCAAAGGCCCATGGACAAATCGGGAAGAGATTAAGTCTTGCCATACAATTCCAATCCATTGTCAAAACAAGAAAAGATCACATCTTGCCATACAATACTAATACACTTCATTCTACATTCCAAGAGGTCACTTTGAACCATAATCATTCGCCTAAAGATTTATGCCAAATCAAGTAGAGATTCAATCCCATATATATTAATCCAAACTTTAGTCCCTTAAGTGTGCACATCCTCTCTAGTATCTTTAAACTATTGTGTATATAATAGAGCTTAACTGGACCACCAGTGTAACTTGCATGTGACCATCAAGGTCATAACAAGTGAAGTATTAGACATCCATAGTACCAATATACCTCATGCTAGACCCACAAGAGGACAACGGAGCTCAACCGAACCTCAAGGGTAACCGCACTATGACCATCAAGGTCACATCAATTTTCCCTCACTCTAGATAGACTCTCAAGTGTACTAGGTCTTAACCTAGCCCAAAGGGTAGCTAAGGTTGTGACCAACAAATTTGTTCTAATTTTCCCTCAAGGATACTAAAGCTTAGCCGAACCCATAGGATAACTGGCACATCGAACCATTGAGGTCATAGCTCATTCACATCCAAATTCATAATCTAAGGATCATCAAGATCAAGAATCATTCATAATCCAATTCATATTCCAAAGATCACAACTCATACATTTTCAAACTCATATACTAAGGTCATCAAGACCACTAATCATTCACATAAAGATCTTCCCATTCACTGTACCTTTCTTTATTTACCATTTTCTAGGTCACCAAACATATAACATAATCTCTTGTTCACAAGAGGTTGTCCAACTTATACACACATGGTTAGGACAATTATCAATTCATTCATACATCCTTCAAGGCACACTTACATAGACTTAGGTTTACCTTAGCTACCAGCTCAAGCCTTGGGTCCTAAATCCAAGTTCCATAATCCTCTCAGAGTTATCAATGACATCTAAACAAAATACACATAAATACACAACCAAACTGAAATCAACAATTCCTAAAGCCACATAAATCATCCTCTCTTCATATTAAGATTTCCAAAAGTTCTTGGTAATAGAGTCTTAGGTTCAATAATATAATTAATGGTTTAGGAGGCTAGGAAACCAATGCTCTCTTAAAACTTGAAAACCAAATCACCCTTAGAAATGGATTTGACAAAACTAATTCAAACTCCACAAATTTATTGACAAATCTTCTTTTTTTTATGGTGCCTCTTGACTGTGATAGAATCCTTAGAAGTGTGGTGAGATTATTGATAAAGGTATATTATTTAAGACTACAGAATGGGACATAATTGTATTTTTGAAAATAAGTCGCTAATATTCCAAAGCTAATGGAAACAACCTTGGGTGAAGAGGATTGATTCTTCAATTAGTGTTGCGGATTGCTTGGTGAAAAACATTCATTGGAAATGGGATCCTTTGGATCCTTTATCATCGGTGGAAGTGAAGACAGCTGGTCGTTGTAGCCATTTTTTTATTCAGCTCAACCTGAGGGAAAATTCTAGGGGATAACTCCTCATGGGGCATTTTCTTTGGCCCTAGTTGCTGAAGGTCACTGGTGTGAGAGTGTTGTCTTTAAGTATATGGAATATTAAAAGTTTTGAGGGAGTGAGATCCTGTCTAGAAAATGTTGAAACACGGGTTATTGACCCACACTTCTTGAGTTTTAAGGGACATAACATAAGATGTGGGTTGTATGGTGTGCGGCGACACCCACAAACCAATTTACATGTGCTACGAGATTGTGAAATTACAGCAGCTACATGAATGAGTCTTTTACCAAGATGTAAGCAGGGTGGTTTCTTTCTTTAGGAATGAATGACTTCTAGGGTTAAGTTAAACTCTAAGAAAATTTGACATCAAGGGGTGAGTTAGGAGTGAAATAACGCATTTGAGGTTTGTCATAGTCTCTATCTTTAGAGAAATCGATAGATTTTTGAGGTGAGAATGTAGGGCACATCTTCCTTCGTTAGATTTTGTGTCGTGCGCACTAGGTAAGGAAAGCTTACAAATTTTGAGATAGGGAAGAATGATAGATGATCTGGTATCCTTACAAAATTTATGGGTCAGGTTCCTCGTGATTATCTCAAAGATAAAACAAATGGAGTTAGAAATGAAGCAATTGAAATGGCTTTGCGGCGTCGAAGGTAAAGATAGGTGGGGTAACTAGGACGAAGGGTTCTATGTTACACTAGGAAACATAGGTATTACAGATGCTGAGCCTATGGTGTATTTTTTTTTCTTTAAGAAATATCTCTTCATTGAAAGAAGAACCCGATGGACAATGGCCATTTAGAGCATTCACAGCAATGAGAGTTGAATCCACTCGCAAAATACTATTATTTTATTTTCTCCCCTCACAAACTAAGCAAAGAAACCCTCTCTCCTCATTCCTTAACTAAGGAACCCACACTCAAATCTCTCTCCTCCACATAATCATTTACCTTTTCTTTTACATATTAGAGAGTGGAATTCACTCTGTTGTGAGTGCTCTTAGAGCAAATGGAACAAGACAGAGACGTATTGTCAAACATAACTAAATAAAAGTACAAATAAAATTATTCTAATGAAGGAAACATTCACAATCAACTTGAACTTGATCGCCAATGGCCATCGCCTTGGGGTCTACCTGTACTATAGGTGGGGTACAGTCTATTCAATTTTCAGGGAAAGAGTATGAAAGATTCTAATATCTGATCAAATCTGTGGGATTCATGGCTACATAATGATCCCCTGGAAGAAGTCATCACCCCTGTACCTCCTTGATGATTAAGGTAGTCAGAATGATGGACAACCGACAAAAGCCAAGAGGCTGCAAACTATGATGATAGTGAAGGCGAGGTCTCCTGGCCATAACAGGGATACTGGGCCATCTTATTGTTTTAAGGCAAATATAGGAAGTATTCTGAGTTGCCATTCAACTAGCCTGGCAGACTGGATGAAACTCAAGTGACCGCTGAACTACCCAGTAAGGATTTATAATCCCACTCCCTTGTTAGTTTTGACTGAAGCTTAAATCTTGGTTTGTCGAGGTTAAATAACAAATTTGCTAGTTTTTTTTATATGGGTATAGGTGCACATTTGTTAGATTGCCCTAAGTTGGATGTACTGGAGATTAACAGGGAAGGTTACGTATTCCAGGAGACGTAATTATTGATCTGTATACGGTTCTATATAAAAGTGGGTCTGTTTGACCCCCGATTTGGACCAAAAAAACAGAAGGTAGCATAACGCTTCCTCCATTACAAAACAAACTGCCATATTATCACACTTTTATGCTTTCCAGCGCTCTTAAATCTTTTTATGGAGGTCAGCTATCAAGCATCTTTGAGTTCACTTCATAAAGAGTAAAATGGAGATTTTCCTTTACTTATAACTGAAAACAGCAAAATATTAATTATCACAGTATTGTCGAGTTGAATGTAAACTCTTCCAAATTGTAAAGATCTACCGCAGTACAAAGAATACCCATCCTCTCAATTTCATCATCATTTTGTCATCGCAAGCTTGCTGATAATGACAGAATCCATCCCATCTTTCAACATTTGCCCTGCACGTGGGACAAGCATTTGACGTTACATAGTTTATACTTGGAAGATAAGGAAGAGCAGATGGTGCATGACAAAGCGAAATACGCCCCTTAATCAGGGATCCGACTTAAAAGAAATGACCTAAACATCATGAGCATACACTAGACTTCAGCAAATAATACTTCGCCGTCATCAAGTAAAAATCAAGAAAAAAACAGAACGCTGAGAAAGAGTAAGTTTCCCAGAACGGAAGGCGCATCAAGAAGACTGTATAATGGGTCTATGACTATTATCAGCACTAGAATCAAGGTGCAGAACGAATACGCGGAATGCAATAATCACATGCATGACAGTTTATGAAACTCACCATCTTAAAAGCAATACCGGATTAGCTGGTGGCCTGCAACAACCAATGTAAACATAACCTAAATCAGATCCAATAAACAAAAAAAGGCCGTCAGAAAGAAATAAAGCAACTACCATATTGTACTTGCCATGTTGCCGATCTAAGATATACACTGTTTCAAGAGCTTAAGTGCCCCTTGCCCGGAAGCTGGTTTGACCCAGTCATATTTGAAGCATCTTTAGACTTGCTCAAAATTTTGACACTACTGTAGGCAACACCATTCAGATGCTGCTTTCGCATCATTGGGACCTGCGAAGATCCACCTAATCCATTGCTAGTAGGTTTGGGCTCGACCAGTGAGGTATTCTTCAAACGGTTAGTGGCCTGGGCCATAGGAGTAACAGCTACAGATGGGAAAAAGGAAGAGTTCGGAGAAGTTGCAGCTGCTGCAGCAGCCACCTTAGCAACAGCTGCAGTTGCTGCAATGATTCCCTGTGCACCTTCACGAACAAGAATATGGTCCCCATCGATCAAAAAGAGCTGCATTTACAACACTTCAGATTACTATTACATCTTTGTCTACTTAGTATCAAGGAAAAAATCAGAAATAAACAGATAGTCATCCAACATTAATCACTAAATAATTTTGAAAATGGTTCTGAGGCTCTTGGTCATGGCATTTCTCGTGTCCAAAGGCATATGATCCGGTTTCACCAAAGAAGACTATCTTTCCCATGATGTAGCTTTGTTTAATCAAAAGTACAAACTTTTGTATAGTTGGTAACTTATGGGCCAAAACGTCACAACAATCATATCGGCTTCGGTTTCCAATTCATTATTACAGCTTGATAAGAACTGAACATGGAGCCTTTATTATCCTACATTTTCCACTTACTAAAAACCAGTATTGTTTTCATATGAAATCAAATTTCCTAAGTATCCAAATTGTAACAGACGAATGAATACCACTTTATTACGGCGACAAGCAAAACCAGAAGAAAATCCAAGGTTCTCATAACTAAAGATAGTTGTATGACTTACTTCTGGATGACTAGCCACAAAATCATCAAGCTTGCCATACTTTTTCCTATAATCGTGCCAATGAAGGGGAGCAAGCATCTTCCCCAGCCTATTTGGAAGCTGCAGAAATATGTGATGTTTCAGAGCAACAATCATCGAGCTATGTGAGCTCACTGAGCTGTAGTAATTAACTTAATAAACTCGGAAAATATAAAACAAGAGGGACGAATACTGACAGTTGAACTGATGCGAATCTTGCCACCAGCTGGAATAGTACGGACGATGCACGCCAACAATGATCTTTCATCCAGCAAGGCAGCGTCTGATATCTTTCCTGCTGGCACAGAAACAGTTTCCCCAGCAGAGATAATAACTTCAGATAAAACAGTATCCGGGGCATTGTTCATTGTGCTTTCAGAAAAAATCCCAGAACTGACAGGTGCCTCAGATGCAGATGGACTGGCAATTGAACCCGATTGATCTGTAGTCAGACTTCGGCTCTCAAAACCATCATTAGTCACACTGATCCCATCACTCTCCTGTTCATGTAGAAATTCATATTAGAAAGCACTTCACAAGGCTTTCTGCAAGTTTGAATATCAGTTTAACCACGGTGGACAAACCAAAAGATCAGTTTTCGCAGACCTTGAACTCAAAATTCTGTTCAAAGGAACCCAATTGTAATGCATTTTGGAATTGTGAAGACATCTGCCGCAGAGTTTCCTGGCCTAGCCCAGTCAAACGACTGTTCTCACTTAATGCATGAGCCTATATAGAAAAGGATTGGTAAATCCAGAACTAGAAACTAGAACATAGCTACGATTCAGAATTATTTAGCATAACGATAAGACTATATTAACCTGCACAGCCTCAGTAGAGGAAGGAGCAGCATCATGTTCCCTTCCATGGCTCATATGATCACCCAAGTGACCTGGATGCAGTTCATTCACAGCTGCTTCATACTCATACTCAGGACCAGACCTGTTGCGACTACTCTGAACTAGAGATGGTGGGTATTGCTTCTGCAAGGAAACTTCAGATGCAGCCTGAAAAAAAATAACAAGTGAGTTTAAACCAGTCGTCTATAAACAGAAAAAAGAACAGCAGGTGATACCTGTGGGCCCTGCCAGTGTTGAAAAGAAGACACAGGTTGCACTGTTGATAAATGGGACACCTGTGATTGAGGAACGTGCATAGCAGATTGGTTCAGCCCATCTTGATTCATAACAGATGGATGCATTGCAGCCACTTGACCATGTGAAAGGTATGAAGGCACCCCAAGCAGTGATGGAGTAACTGGAACACTAGAAGCATGGTTGGCCTACAGAATCATAGCAGGTAAACTTTGTGTGTTCACGGCAGAGCCCAAAGCGTGAAAGTTCCAATAGAAAGACATGCCATTCTCAGACTGAAGGGAAAAATTATCACAACTAAACTCTCTAGTTCACCGAAGGGTTTGAGTAACTAGGCAGAACAAAAAGGATAGGCAAATGGCACTACTCGCAACGTAACATTAAACAGAATAATAGCAAACACTTCAAACTAAAAAACAAGAAACTTTCAAGCAACCCTAGATTAATTGATGGGTGCAAATTATATGGATGAAGTGACTGAGATGGAGACATAGAATACAGATACCCAAAAATAAGGTGATGTTGCAGGACTGAAAGGTATAGAATGTTTATTCAGATCTTATCAGGATATCCACCAATGAGGAACAAAGATTCAACCATAGAAGATAAAGACGGGTAACGGATAAATCCTAAGACTAAAATCCATACCAACTTATCCAAACAAATAGAGAATCCCATATCCTGATAAGCCACCAAGCTAAAGCCATATTTTTATGAGGCAACACAGTAAAATTAAGTATCTGAATTGCTGAAATTAATAAAGGTATGAAACCACTACGACCCACCAACAGCAGGATTAGGGGGGTCTGAATACACCAAATTATGCCCTCCATTAGGACATACATGTTCAGTATGATGTTGGTTATACAAATGATATCAACTCTTTTTTATTCATATCAGTATAGTACAACAGGTAACCCAAGCCAAAGTGATGGGATTAGAGATAAAATAGAATATTATTATTATTTGAGATGCAAGGTGTTTTAAATGTTTTATTATTATTTAGATATAAAAATAAATATTTAGAAAGTTCACATATTTCATTATCTCTACTTATACGAGGAATTAGTTCATGGTAACTTAACCTATAAGGAGTAATTTGAAGCTTCATATATTCATGTTATACAGGACAAGCTTCCAGCCATTATATATAAGGGCATGTGTCTTCAGAGTTAAAATTTTCCTTCTCTCCCAATTTCACCTCTTCCTGCACAGTTTGGTATCAGAGCCTGTCTTCCTCTACGCCATCCTTCATCCATACCTCTATTATAATATTTTTCATCCCCACCCACTAACATGTTGCCCTCAACACCATAATCCTACCCACAATCAAACTACTCTCACCATTCAGTTTTACCCACATAGTAACCACCCAAGTATGTTAATCTCTCTTCCCATTTCGTCAGTCACATGATTCTTACCCCAACATCTATTAAACAGCCAAAAAAACTGCTTCACATTCAAGCTGCTGCACACCTTGACCTTTAATACCTATCACCAGAGCTATAAAGCATGGATTTAACGGCATGGAGCTATGAAAGAGGAATATGCCATCAAAGCTACAGTAGACAGCAACAACAATACACATACAGGAGCTCCACAAACCAGGATATTATCAGATAACAACAAAGTAATGAACATGTCGGAAAAGATTTTCCAAATTTTGGCAAACCTTGTCTATGGAGGTTTCATCTTCAACCTCATCTAAAAGAGTAGACAATTTAGTGGCAGACAAAATGATCAAAGACATGTCATTGCTGTCTGTTGGTCCTAAGATTCAGCCCTCTCATGCAGAGGTTTCCAGAAGTATCACCATAAGATGAAGAGATCTACTTTATACTGATGAAATGTGGAAGATCTAGAAGTACTGTTCTCTTGACAGAGGTGCTTTATCAGTGCCTTAAATGTCCGAAGTCATAGGACTTGAAAGACTAGGAATGTCCATGTTCTGGGACATCACTTTATCTGGACAGCTTATAGACCACTGATTGATCACATATGGAGTAACCCTGACACAGGTGATCATATGGACATGCTACAACACCATTGTGAGTCAGATTGATTTGACAAGTTTAATCCTGAAGAAGTGGGATTTCCTGTTCTGTTACAAGCTTGTATTTCAGCCCGCGCACCAGGAGGAGAGTGCAATCAAGCGAGGAGGTAAGCACCAATAAGTTAGGAGTTTAAGATGTTAAATATTTAGGCTTGGGCACAGCTTGCTCGGTGACTAGGGCTTTCCCTAGAATTCTATCAAATCTTCACACTCCCCTTTACTATCATCTCTTTTATTCTTCCTCTCATAATCTCAGATCAAAAGCTCTACCTAAAACTCAGACCCTCTAAATTTCATGCAAATTCTAAGAGAACATACTTTTCAATCAAAAATGTTTCTACTGATTCTCCTATTTAGACACCTACCACAGAGAATCCCCACAACTTGATAACATTAGAGCATTTACCTGTGCAGATGTGTTGCCAGAAGAAGCAAATATTTTAGAATTCTCCGAATTTCCATTGGACATATTCCCAGAGTTCTGAATTCCATTTGCTTCAAGATGACTCCCATTGTTGTTGTTTTGCCCAAACTGCAGTGTATCCGTTGCATTGGATTGCAAATTGAGTAATACCTCATGTGAAGTTCCATTTTTTTCCCTTGAACCAGCAAGCTCAAGCTGCAGTTGCTGGATAGTCTGCACATGCAATCTCTCCATCTCTGCGAACTTTTGGTTGAAACAAAAATTCAGGAACATAAAGTCAAGCTAAATTTAGGGAAATGCATGAATTTTATAATTAAAGATGCATGCATTAGAGATCTAGTTTGTTAAAATGTATAAAAGCACCAAAAAAGGAACTCTGTGCTCTCACCAGTCACCACCTCCAAAGGTAAATAGATGAGAAGAAACATTGTAAAACAAGAAACATCTGAAGTGCTTTATACATGAGAGGAACTTCATCAATGGTGTTACTGGAAAAGCATATGCAGTAGTTAAACAAGAACTAAAGTAGCAACATCTAACAGTTATACGGTATTCAACTTTCAGGTAAATCAGCAAGCAAAATACAAGTTTCAATTGTAAGGTAAATTTATCATATCTTTTAACGGTGATTACTGCAATTAAGCAAATTCTATCTCTTTTACTTAAGAGACAGAATCATGAGTGGTACTCAGATGCCTTATATTCATCATAATCCATATGGAATTTTCGCCTGTAACCCTGAGATTTCCAAAAGCATCACCATATCAACCTAGAATCTACTTATACATACATATTGGATAAGTCAACCTCATAGACTATTTTCCTACTTCAAAGTTTGTCAGCATCACTTCAAGGGTTCAGATTTGAGATTTAGGGCATATGACTTAGAGGACAAGGGTTTATATTTGAAGGGTTGGTGGGATAAATTTACAGTTAAAGGGTTTAGGATTAATGTTTAGGCGTTAAGGTTTAGGGGTTTAAAGATTTTGTATGTGATAGGAAATCGATGTTAGTTGATGATGAGGTAAAATGAAGAGAGTTTGAAAATCTCAGGGTCACATGTCCTATATTAACATAAGTTACCCCCCCTCCCCCACCAAGCAAAAACAAACTGCATACAGCATGGGGAAGACCAAGGACTTCACACGCTCTTCCACAATGACAAAAACATCACACCATTATCCTCATCGCATACTAAAAATGAGATTCACAGCCATGGATAAGGTATACTAGTAAAGAACTAAATTCAAACTTGTCCAAATATTATAAAATAAGAGAATTCTAAAGCATTATGCATGTTAATTACTTGAATCTTTCAAGCTGGGAACTAATAGACACTTGCAAGTTGCAAGTGACATGCTAGCAGACTATCTGTGAAACTTTCTAAATCATTCCCACTCCTCCAGGTTCCAGAATGTTAGATCAATATACCTGTCTTTGACAACCCAGCCAAAGCTGATTATACTGGTCTGTTCGATCCCGCAACTCAGTTTGCAAAGCATGGTTTGTGCTTGATTGCAAAGCATCCATTTCCTGAGCTCGAGTAATCCACGCCTGAGCTTCCTTAAGTTGTTTATCCCTGTAGAGAATGGTGTCTTGGGCGGTTCTATGCTGCCACATTGAAAAGCTCTAAATGTATCTATTTGCAGACTAATTAAATCTCTTCTAAGAAGAAACAGGAATAAAAAGAAAGAATACAATATCCTACTCCAAGATCATACTGAGACACGTCATAAAAGTTGCAAGATTGGATATATCTCCAACAAATCAGTCAGTGATACTCATTTCATTTTGAGAGAATAAATTCATGAACCTCGTGTCCGAGTACCTTCTAGCTTCAACTAGTTCAACATTAATAGTGCAATGCTTCAACAAGAAACAAACCTGCTCCTGTAACTCTATGAACTGCCTATCTTTTTCCTGAATATGCTCTTGGAGATCATGAATTTGCTTCAGGTGGTTGGTTCTTTCAGCTTCAATATTGTCATGTTCCCTCCTGCTATTAAGAAGCTTTCTTGTTGGAAAAATTAAAGGAAAAGGAGGAAGCTTGAAAAGAAAAATATGGGTCTTTGAGTTAATGCCCCTGATTTCATCACTAGATATTACAGAATAAACGGGATGGAACTCTTTAAAAATGTGATAATATAAAAGAATTAACCATATCAAACAATTAAACTCCAATCAGAGGTATTGATAGAATGGGAAGCAGTCCAAGATGTGGGCACTCACCTGAAGTTTGCTAATTCCATGTTCTGTTCCCTTAGAAGATCTTCCTTGGCCCAAGCCTACCAGAAATAAGATCACATAAACATGCATTGTAGCTGTAAAATTAGGAAGTGCATAAATGGTAACGACATGATAGAGAAGAAAAACAGCAAACGATAGTGACAGAACTTACTTCTTCATTGTCCAATCTGATTTCCTGCAGCTCCCTTTCTTTTTCCTCCATTATCCTCTCTAGATCAGATATTCTATGCTCCCTATCATGTAGTTGCTCCTAACCAAGCAATCAGCGACCATTGACATTAAGCAACTTAATATAATCTCCACATGTAAAAGAACAAAAGAACAACTTTTTAGTATATAACAGTAGTAGCACAGCCAATTCACCTTAAGCTTTGCAGCAGTGCTGACTTGCTCTTTGATTTGGGCATCAAAGCTGCTGCGCAATCCCATAATTTCTGATTTGGCGATCATCTGAGCCCTCAGCTCGATCTCCATTTGCATGAGCTCTTCCCTCCTTCTAGAGAAACTATGAAGTTTTTGCTTGCATTCGTTATCAAGACCTACTCCAACTCCATCCATCTGTACCGAGCAAAAATCCGTCATGTCAAGCTGTTCTCGTCCCTGCTGCACCTTAATGAGAATGGCAAAAAGTCATTTCCGTGGATAATCACATTCGAGAAAACTCCAGAAGACTGGGACAGTATCGACCGCGAAGAAAAGAAGGTATTCAACTTTATTCTATAGTAGAGGGAAACCCAATATACCAAACACATAGATTACCTCGTAGATGGTTCGCTCGTCAGTTTGCCCTAGCTTAGACCGATTCATTTCCTTCAAGACCAGGATCAACACAATATTTATTACAACAAACAAAATCAGTGCATAAAAAGTAACTGTCCCGCGTCAAACTGGCATCAAACTACAATGTAACCAAAGGGGGGTCACAATGCGCCTTATTCAGTTGATGTTTACCTCGTTTCCAGCACTTTGAGCTGACTGTTCAGCTACAACCCGCCACTCTTTCCTAAACGGCGATTGGGTAGATGACATCTATTAGCAAAGCGCCGCGTAAAGGCGACGGCAGCAGCGGCTGCAGCCGCCACTAGGGGTTGGGAGATGAACTCGAACTAATTGCTCCCCACGACCGGTCCGGATTCAGATAGAGAAACAAAATCTAACTTCGCCGGATCCTCGAAAACCCTAGAAATTGGCGGGCAGCAGAGGCAGATGTGGGTGAATAAAAAGATGTAATTTGGGAAAGAGGGCGAGACGGCGGAGGGTTCTGGCTGAACTTGGGCTCATAAGCAGTCGGCTGACAACGGAGGAGAGGAGAGAGAAGAGGGAGTCAGTGACGACAGAATGTAGACCAGATAGTCAGAGAGTACCAACGGGAGAGGGAAAAAGAGAAGGGCTGATTGGGTTCGGCGGGAGAGTGGGAGAGAAAAAGATTGGCAGCGAGAGGACTCCCGCCATATATAGGGTAAATGCCGGGTGAACGATGATCCAGACAACTGGTGCCTGTTTGTTTCTACTAGCTGATGAAAAGCAGATGTTAGCTTTTTCGAGAAATAATACATGGCTTGATCAAAAAAATACATCAAATATAAGTTGATTTAACTATTAATAAATATTATTTTATTACATCCTCTCAAAGTCTAACTCTTGTTTACCTATATTCTTTAAAAAGATAGTTTCTCAATTAAAGGCATTCACAATGGTGTAGATTCCACTCATAGTGGTAAAAAAAAATGATGAGGTGGAGGAGGAGAGAAGATGTGAGAGGAGTTCTTAATTAAGGAACTTTCTTTTTAGAAAACCTAGGTAAACACGAGAGAGATGGTGATAGGATGTAATAAAATACTCCCTCCGTTCATTAATAACTGTCGTTTTAGGTAGTGATTCTTGTTCAAAAATATCTGTCATTTGTTTTTTTTTTTTTTTTTTTTTTTTTAGCGTGTGACACATTTTTTTCACTTGTAAACCCTACTATTCAACAAACAAAAAGTAATTATTATTTAGATGGAAAAGTAAAAGTAGGGATACATGCGTCATTTTTCTACTTTCCTTAATAAGTGTGCAAGTTTCTAGAATGACAGATATTGTTGAACGGAGGGAGTATTATTAATACGTTGAATCCACTTTCTTTATTGTGGATGTTCAACCCTTCTCACATCTTCTCTCCTCCACCTTATCATTTTTTTCTTTTTTACCACTATGAGTGAAATCTACACCATTGTGGATGCCCTAAGGATGTTCAACATAGAGAAGGGGCTACGAGGACTATTGGTGGTGAATCAAATATAATTTGTCACAAATGGATCATAGGGAAGCAAGTAGGTAGACCATGGATATAGCTTTTACTAGACCAGATTCAGTAATCGGGACATGTTGTCTTACGCTCTGATTGGTATGTTTGTTTTGCAGTAGTTTTAGTCTGGTTGTTTTATGTGTGGCAGTATATCATTGAAGGAGAGTGTAGGACCCATGCGAGGATCACCCCTTTTTGCCATCAAATATGCTATATTTATGTCAAGACCGAATAGAGCCTCATCAATGCCCAAAATAGATCTTTGAAAAAGGATACTATTAGAAATTGGTTTCACGATGATAACTC
Source organism: Limonium bicolor (assembly GCA_023374045.1). Lineage (NCBI taxonomy): Eukaryota > Viridiplantae > Streptophyta > Magnoliopsida > Caryophyllales > Plumbaginaceae > Limonium > Limonium bicolor. Next base: position 324,794,649 of record CM041776.1, on the reverse strand, counting down.
CCAATGCCACAGATTGTCCACATTCTTGTGGATGGGGTTTATCAAAGAATGGCAACTTTAAATTCAAAACAGCATTTCACTTAGCTACTTCCATCAAACCAGAATTTGAAGGATCCATGTCATATAAAAGTAAGATTGGAGCAACTATGAAAAATATCCGAAAATGCAACTTGCTTCTAAGGTAAAACTTTTTTGCTTGGAAAATTATGCATGGTATTATTCCATGCCAGACTAAGGTGTGTAAGCGCCTACACCAGATTCAAGGTGTTGAATGTTTCTCTTTGTGGTGAGATGGAATAGATGACACATGTTTTTATCCATTGCCCCTTACTCGAAAATGGTGGAAGACTCTTGATCTAAAAAACTGGATCTAAAAGGCAACGACTAAACGCTCAAGACTGTCTTATCTTTACTGCTTTATTTTCTCACTTAAACCAACTATTTACACTGTTTTCCTTCCTCTATAAGCTTTGGTATGCCAATTCAGGCTTGAAAACTAACCATTTTAGGCCATTAATCCTCACTTGAGCTTACAAGTGGAATGCCTTGTTGTTGTTGTCAGCCCATATGTATCATTATATAAACTATTCACATCACTACTCACATCCCGATGTGGGATGGGGGTATTACATGCTCCATTACTCAAAGAAAGCGACATCATCGTCGCAAATCTAACATCCCAGTCCCCAAGGACCTCCTCGGTAGGTGTCGGTTACTCCATCCCGACACGGTCCCAAGTCCACTGTAATGTCATTTGTAACACCCCATATAGGCAACTATCCAACAACCTAGCTCCCAAGCAATTCGGGCTTGAAAACTAGCCACTTTAGGCCCTTAATCCTCACTTGGGCTTAAAAGTGGAAGGCCTTGTTGTTGTAGTCAACCCATATGTATCATTATAAACTATTCACATCACTACTTATATCTCGATGTGGGATAGGGGTATTACATGGACCAAGCCCATCAATTTCAATCTCTTGCCTCCAAGGCCTCAACTCTACATGGACTAAATGAGCGGACTCACTGGCCTCCTAGAAAAAACAAAGTTCATCTCTTCTTTGATGGAAGTGTTGACAAAAATGGTTGTGGCATAGGAGCCTTGTATAAGTCCTCACATGGCTTGATTATGGCTATAGGGATTGAGGTGGGTAAAATTGCATGGGAACCAACAATTGCAGAAGCCAAAGCCATCCAATTTGGATAAATTTTGGCGTCCAACCAGAACGCGAGTGGCTAAGAATCAATTCAAATTCTTTCAAACATCCATTTTTCAAAGAGAGTCGGGATGTTTCTGCGCACACTATAACTGTTCTCCAAGATATTATAGAAACTGCTAGCATTAAATTTGATGTTGTCTGGAATTTCATTCCAAAGGACGAAAACATTGATGCTCATAAATAGCGAACCTGGGTAGAAGAGGTAGTCAAGTAGGTCTATGGAAGAACAATATACCAAAATGTATCTTGGCGCATCTAACCTAATCTAAGTTATGTTTTGCTCTTTGAAAAAAAAAACATAAGCTAGTTTGAGAATGATGTGTGTAAAAGATTAATAGTAATATTTAGATAGAGCACAGATTAAATGATTATTCAAGCTACTTGACAAATAATATTTTTGGTTCAAAAAAATGAATATAATATGACCTAAATAGAAATTGTAGAAAAATAAGTAATAAATTAAAACTAAATATCTTAAGATAATTGATAGAAAGAATTTAGCTTTAGTATTTTAGGAGGGTTTGAACTTCGATTCATCCTTCCAAATGTTTAATTAATTTATCTTTAATATTTCTTGTAGTGTTTTGTTCATTTTTTTCACTATTTTACCTCTTTAGTTGAGGATTTTACTTTGCTTTACCTTATCTTTTCGTAGTATATAGGGTTGTAACTTATTTTGTCATTAATCTTGTATTTTGTGTAGGTAATGTTCTTTATACTAATAGAATATCTTTGCATTTATAAATCTAGATTTTAATCTAGCCTAACTTGTTGAAGGTTTAGAGTTTATTGGTATTGTGTCAATATTGGTCATGAGAGACCAATTCATGTAGATGGCACAATGCTTTTATAAAGGTTCTATCTCTCATAACGTAACTACTACAATCCTAGTGATCATCAACTATAGTTTGTAATGACTGTTTGTATTCACCTTGCATTGCCTTGCTAAGGTATTCATCTAGATAATTAATAAACGGTATGTGTTTTCTCTATTTGTTTGTTTCAAAGTTAAAGAACCAGTACAACTAATTTTCAAGCTTTCAAGTTCTCGTTTGGAGATCTATCAGAAATCTATATAGGGTTGAGTTTGAGATTTATAGTCTCAGGTTTGTTCTTTACACTGTTTACGAACACTAATATGTACCACATTGATTCGTTAAGATTGGGTTTTGCTTTGTATCATTTGATTTGGGCCTTATTGTGTAAGTCCAGTTTTCTTAATCAGTCTATTATCGTTAGTTGCTGAAGAGAAAGTCTTATGGTGCATAATTGATTAAGGAAATATTTTAATGGTGGAGAATCAATTTGAAAAGTGTGTCAAGATAGTGAGAACTGATAACGCTTATCACACCATGAGTGATGATCAACATATGACTGATTGATTGTAAACTTCAAGTGTTATGGCCTTTTAGAGAGAAATTTGAGGTTATTGATCTTGTATCATATTTATGGTCTTTGAATATAGTTATGAAAGATGTTTATATTGTGTCGGCCCTGGCTTAGGTCTAAAACCTATGTGTATTGTTAATGGCAAGAAACCTGAAGACATTGTTCATCCTCGTATTACAACTATGCATAAAAAACAATTTCTTTGTGTTTTGGTTGAAACTAATCTCACCATGTGTTCATTTAAGATGTTTTTTACTTTGGTCTCGTCTGTTCAACATTGAATATGATGACGCGTACATGGATTTTTATATAATTAAGGCTTTCCCTATTTATTAGAAAATAAATCAACAACCTAGTGGGAAACCAGTCGGATGTGGCTATCTTGGGCCTCATTAAAACCTTCATAAGCAAATCCTAATGGGAGAAAAGCCTGAGAAGGAAAAGACATACCCAGCCATCATCCTAACTACATAATGTCCAACCTCACGGCAGTACACAAAGACATCCAAAGAAAAATACCAACAATAAAGGGAAATGCCAAAACGCAAAGCCAAATTACAAACCAATATTCCCCTAACCCAACCAACAACCTCCAAATTATCGGTTGTATGCTGCCTTATTCCAGCCTCTACCAAAAATACACGATCTATATTTGGTTTATCCCTTTCCAAATATACTCGGTGTCAAGCAATGGTACTTCTGTGAGCTCCATTTTAAAAAATTGGAGCGCAACATTATACCTCTCTTAAAAGAATTTCGTCCTTGAAATTCGATAAAACCCAAAGCTCGAACTATGCACCTCAAGTGCCAAAATTCTATATGCACTAACACACAGAAAGAGGACCCTCACATCCACAAAAGCTCGAACCTCACTACGAGCTACCACTCAAAGCTCACTGTTGAAACACTAACATGAGAAGCACAACTAAAGATCACTGACAAGTCAGCCTAAAAGCACAAGTACAACATTTAGACTCTCAGAAGACATCATTTCCTAGAGGACCAAACACAATCCCAGGCTTACACATAACACAACAGACACTACGCTTCCGTTGTGCCACTCTAATGGCAGACAACCACAAAGCAGACACATACTATAGACATCAGATATCAGACAAACCAAGCAGCAAGTAGCAAACAGCAAATAACATACAGACGACACGGAAGCGTAGACATGCGAACACCCGACAAACCTAGCGAAAGCTAAACCTGGCTCTAATACCACTAAATGTAATGACCTCAAAACCTCCCTCGTTGTGAGACCATCACACATCACACACTTATTACCTAAGATACGCAAGACTATTCTAACGATACCCAAAACTGAACAAAATCTCATATATTAAGTAAACAAAGTTTACAAACTGTCATACAACTTACGGTGTGAAAGCTACAAATACATATTGGCCACAAAGCCAAAAAAATTCAAATACAAATCAAAAACAAAGCTAACAGACGGAAGCAGAGGACTCTAGTCAAACGCTAAAACATGTAAATCAGACGGAGTTAGGGGTGAGCAACCACAGCTCAACATGTGATAAACTTCATCATTTGAGCATGCACAAAACGGTTTATAGAACACACATATATAAATATGTATAAGTATACTCTTAGCATAATAGAATCAGAATCCAAAGCAGAAGACATTCAAAACAAACTAAAGTCCAAAACAAAACGAAGCTACGCAGAAATCAGAACAGATAGTTAACAACAAAAGGCATTTCAGAAGTTAGAAGTCTTTCATAAATCAGAATTCACATGACAAGCTGTCAAAAGTTCAAAAATAGAAGCAGGAACAGAATAAAGACAAAAATCACGATTCATAGTGTTCACAATACGGAACATTCTCAAATAAGAGAGAAAGTCAAATTGAGTGGTTCATAACAAATCATTTTACAAACATAAGCATGAAATTAGCTCACAACACTCATGTACGAAAAAGGGTCGGAGACCCAAGGATCGAAAGATCCCTTGACAATGTAGAAATGGTCCAAAGACCAATGAGTCTGTCAGCCCCAGAACAAAAATGACCCGAAGACCAAAGGACTCGTTAGTCCCACATAACAAAAACGGGGAAGACTCGTGCATGTAACAGAATGACGTATATGTAGCATACTACGGGTTAACTCGACCCAGTCAACCACGACCAAGAAGGCTAATACACTAGGTCCCAAAACATAAACTTGATCTTTCACAACATAAGGTGTTGTAAAATACACACCAAAGCACAAACGCTTTTCACATAACGAAACCAATATCATTCCAGAAATAAAAGTCTCATGTTAAGACGAAATACACATAAACACATACTAAAACATGTCAAAATAGCTTATACACACTTAAAGGATTATAACCCCGTAGTTGGAAGTCAAAATGGAGCTGAAATGAACATTTTAGGCAATATCAAAGAGGTGTTCAGACTTACAAGTCTGAACGCATGCTGAGACTCAAAACAGAAAAAGTTCGGATATGTGTCCGAGCTTAGAAGTCCGGACAATGTCCGACAAAACATACGGGGTGAAGTCCGGACTTATGTCCGCGCTCGGAAGTATGGAGATAGGTAGAGAGAGAAATCAAAAGAATGTCCAGACTTGTGTCCAGCCTTGCAAGTCCGGATGCAAGTTAAACTGCAAACCCAGGCACCGTCCTCGCGCTCCGTCTGGACATACATGTCTGAATGAAAGTCCACACAAAGCTAAAACCGCAGGAAATTGAATGCGTCGAAAGCCCCAGCTGTCCGAATGGCACAAAAACTGCAAATTTCATAAATGAAAACAAACAAAACCAAAGCCACAATCCATCATGAGTATACATAACCTTTCTATAACAAAGTAATCAACCGGAACACTATCCCACGTGGTTTTAACAGAGTGAAAACTCAACTCAAATCCAAGTCAAGATCATAACGAAATTAGAGAACAAGTCAACTCATTCAGAAACAAAATTAAACCTATAAATCCTCATGGGATGAACACACCCAAACCGAATCCATCTACCACATACCTTACATCCAAAGCGCCGCACGATTCTATGGACTCCACACAGCACACTGTTCAAATCTCCACTTGAGCTCGACAAACAGTGGATTGAATCGGTCCAAGGTCAAAACCCAAAATCGGAAACGAGGAGGAAACAAACAAAGAACGAATACCAACAATTCCCCAATCTACAAACCTGAAGGACGATCGACTGACCGAACATAATTCCATGAGCAAATTATCCCAACAATTAACCATTGGGATAAGAAAGAAGAAGAGAAACGTAGCAAAGGGAGGAAGTTGAAGAAGAAGAGCAAAGCGAGAGGAAGAGTGCATAACGGGAGTTAGAAAGAGGGAAAGAAAATCTAAAATGAGGAAAAAAGAAATAACATAAATAAATCGCCCTCCTAACTAAAATACTTATAAGTCAAATGATGCTAAAGCCCTTCCTCTTCTCTTAAACTAATATGAGCAACCATAAATGACATAAACTTACTAACATAAGATAGAAATGACATGAAACTCCCTTTGCAAACTAGAAACAAAAAAAAAAAACAAGGGCACAACAATAAAAACTACATACAATAACAGCTTATCAAATTCCCCCACACTTATCATTTGCTTGTTCTTAAGCAAATACCTCAAACGCAAGTTTAACCAAAGCAAATGGGGTCCAACCATAAATATTTATGGGATTTTTGGTCATGTATGGCCCTGTAGGGTCGGACGTGACTCGAGATGTGTCCACGCGAGATTCTTGCTCTATGAGGTGTATGGGTGAGCAAAGGAGATGATCAACTTCAACCTGCCCCGGGAGAAAAGCTCGAAAAGCCCGCCTGAAAAAATTACGGACAGGCTTCGACAAAAATTTAAGCCTGAATAAAAATCGGTTCGGGCCTTGGCAAAATTTGGGCCCAAAGCGAAGGCCAGCCCGGCCTGAGTTTTTATGAGATATATCTTTTCAAAAATATTACAATATAATATATTGTTTATTTTATATAGTATTTATCTATTATGTAGTTACAATATAATATTTATTTAAATTATATATAATATGTATTGATATTTATTTAAATTATATATAATATTTATTGATATTTATTTAAATTATGTATAATATTTATTTAAATTATGTAGCACATACATTTTTATAACAAAATTAAAAGTTATATTTAAAAATAATATAAAACCGAGTCAGGCGAGTCAGGCACCAACATATATAAAAATTACGGGCCTGAGTCGAAAAAAAAAAGCGGCCTTGGATAATTTTTATAGGCCCAACAGGCCTATGTGGTCAGCCCGACCTGAACTCTGCCCACCCGGCCCATTGATCAGTTCTAGGCAAGGCTCTACCGGATAGGTCACCCAGAGAGATGTAGCTAAGCTTCACTCGGGGTCGTAACTACACTCGTGGTCACAAATATAGATGTCCTAGCCATGTGTCCAAGTGGAAAAGCCGAACACGTCACCCGGACACTTGTAGCAATCGAGGAAGCACTTCAAAGGGACGTCCAGACTTGTGTCCGGGTCTGCAGGATCATACATAAGTGTGGAGGGTGATCTTTCGGTATGAGAGGGTCAATCTAAACATGATCTGGTTAAGAAGTCTAGATCCTAAAAAAATGCTATTCTGTGGAGGGTAAAAAACCCGTTATTCTGGCATCCCTCAAATACCAACTAAATCGTCCGTCTTTCCCATAAATCATAAGGGAGAGTGTAAGTGTGCCCTATACCCGCTCTCAATGGGCTCCACGCGGACTGATACCTCTATAAGACGGAATTGACTAGAGTCGCCACCTAGTTTAACCTATGATAACTAGGCAGGAAGATCGGGTTCTAAGAACCGTCAATTGACTCTAAGATTGTTGCTTATGAATAGGACTTATCTGATCAATTCAGAGATTCTATGTGGGTTCGCACTGGGTTACACCCCTCAGATGTGGCAACAACCACGACTTCAAATTGGTGCCCGAGGAAACCTCGGTATCCAATTGTCAGGATTGTTTTCTTTTGAAACCTTATTAAAGAGATGCATTTAAAATCCAATGATAGGATTAGAACGGGAAGAGAGAAAAAGAGTGGATAAGGCGAGCTTTTCTGCCAAGCTAGCGCCAAATGAAAGGGTTGACAGGTTGAGAGTTGGCTGAATGTAGAACAAAAGATTGAGGAAAGGTTTAAGGGTTAAATGGATGAAAAAGACCCGAAGTCTAGAGACATGAGGGTTTAATGTGAATCGGAAGAGATATGAAAGTTTTTAGAGGTATGCGTATCACTCTAAGGTGGGAAAAGGGTTTTTTGATTGGAATGGGGTCGCACCCTAGGTGGGCTGCCTACGTACTCAACTATTTGTTAAGATCAGACATTACGTAGTTCACATTTTGGGATTTTGAGAGATTTTAGGTTTTTAAAGGCTTTGATAGGTTTGAGATTTAGAGGAGTTTGAAGTTTCAAGAAGTTTTAGGTTTGATGTGTTAGTCTGTGAGATGCTAGGGCCTGTTAGACGTTTGAAATCTTAAGATGGTGAAGAAATTGAGATGTTTGAGTCTGTGAGGCACTCGGGCCTGTGAGACTTTTAGAAGTTTGAAAGAAGTTAGAATTTGGGAGATGATTCAAGTTTGTGGTGACTTGGAGTATTGGAAAATGATTTGAGTGCGTGAGGAAATTGAAGGTTGAATAGAGATCCTAGGTTTTTCGGGTTTGAGGTTCTAAAAGGGAGAAGTTTTAGGATATTTCAAAATTTGGAACAAAGTGATGATATATGCTTGATTGTTTGACTGACAAAATTGTCTTTCTTTTATTTTAAAATCAAAATTTGTTTGTTTTAAAAGGACATGTACCCCCTCGAATACAACACTTAATAGATGGTAAGTGCCGAGGCTCGACAGATGGGGCAATGTATTTATGTTAAAAAATAGGATTTAGAGAGAAGTACGATGAATGAGATACTCTCAGTCCAACCCTAATAATGTCTTTAACTCCCGAGTTTTAAGACATTGAAATCGAGTATAAGAGAGTTAGATGATTCTAAAATCCTGACTGCAACTAGGAAGACAGTCACATCCCTAGTACCCTACCTCGTTAAAATCTAGGCTGTAATTAGGGGAGGTTTGTCACCCTAATGCCTCGTCTAAAGACATCCAGACTGCGACAAGGGAAGTGACGATCCCAGTGCCCTGCCTCGGATTCTTTTGGAAAGGGAGATACATGATGTATAACCACGGAGGAAATGCTTTGAAGGGGTTAGACATTTCTTGTTCTCGGAAAACAATTTATTTTGGATTTGAAAACTAAGTTAGAAAACTTTTGAAGTTGTTCATAATTCTCTATAAAAAACACTGATTCTGAGAAATATTTTAGGAGAAAACTTTCTGTATATATGAGAAGAACTTTCTGCGTACGTGAGAAGAGTTTTATGTTATGTGAGAAGAGTTTTTCTTTTAAAATTCCACAAACCAGTTTCTTTGAAATCTGAAATGGTTGTTTGAAATTTGAGAAAGGAGATTTTTGGAGTTTGAAATGGATTTGCGAGTTGAGTTTGAATTGAATTGAAATTGGGTTTGATTTGGATTTACAAGTTGGGTTTGGATTGAATTCGGGTTGGGGTTGGAAAATGGGCAGCATCAAAGTTGGGTCGGGTCAAATTTGGATCAGTCAAAGTTGGGTCAGTCAAAGTTGGATCGGTCAAATTTGGGTCGGTCAAAGTTGGGCTCATGGGCCGAATTGGATTTGGGCAGGATTGTGTTTCGGGCTGAGGTGGGCTTTTAACTTAGGCCGAAGTGGGCTTTTTGATTTGGCTGAAGTGTTGGGCTGAAATGGGCTAGAATGTGATGTGGGCCAGATTTGATTTGGACTGGTTTACAATTTGGACCAGGTTTTAATTTGGGCCGGGTTACAACTTGGGCCATGTCAAATTGGGCTTGTGGACTGGGTTCAATTTGGGATTGTGGGAAAAGTGTGTTTTAAAAGTGGGGTGATTTTCTTTATGAAGTGTTTTAGAAATTGAGTTAATTTGGAAATCTGGCAAAAGTTGGAGTTTTTGGCCAAAGTAGGATATCGGGTCGATTGGACTTATTGGGGCCGATTGGGCTTTTGGCCTTCTTGGGTTTGGGCCAGATATGGGATTGGGTCGGATATGGGCTTAGGTCAAAATTGGCTTGGGCCAAATTGGATCGGATTGTAGGCCAGGTCTGAATTGGAATTGTGGGCTGGGTTTCTGGATTTTGGTCTTGTGTTGGGCTGAGTGTTGAGGTAGCTTTTGGACTTTGGGCCGAATTTGGGCATGGGCCGGATTTTAGAAATTGGCTTGGATCTGATTTTTTATTTTGGGCCAAGTTGACTTATGAAGTTTTGGGCCTGATTTTGGATTTTTGAATTTGTGCCAAAGTGGGGTTGAGAATTTGTGTTGGTTCCGAAATGGGCCCAAGATGGTCATTGGGCCACGTTGAAGGCTTGGGCTAGCTGAAGCTTTGGTTGAAATGTGCTTTGGGACAAATGGGCAAGATTTTAGAAATGGGCCCATATTTTGGGCCTTCAAATTAAATTCAATTTCAGATTTGGATTGGGCATTGAAAATAGGCCAGAGTAGGCCAAGCTCGGCCTTAGAAAGTAGGTCTAGTTGGGCCATGAAATTGGGTTTTCAAATTGTGCCTTGAATTTGAACTGGTCTTTCGAATTGGATCTTTGAATTGGGCCTAGAATTTGGGTTTTGAAAGAAGTCTTGAATTGGATTGAAAAATGGATTGTTTTTTTTTATTTTAAAAGAATTTCAGTTACTGAACTCTAATGCTTCTACTAAAATTGGCTTCAGAATTTTTTACTCTTTGAATTAAAGGGATTTCAACTTCTTTTGTTATTATATATACATACTTTTAGATGTGTGTCTTAGGGTTTAGGGTGTCACCTCCACCAAGAAGGACTCATGACCCACTAAGTGTGAAGGGACACCCACTAAAGGCTTGATCCTAAAGGATAATAACTAGGGCTTAGGTGAAAGTTAGAAATAGTAAAGCTAAACGATAAACTACAATGAAATATATAAAACATTATATACATGAGGAAGAATTAAATCAGACAATCAAGGTAAGTTAAATTGACAAAACTGCTAATCGAACAAAAAACAACTCGACTACTGACCAATTAATGAAATTCAGATTATATTGTCACTTCCTTTCATTTCTTATTTTTTTATTTTTTTATCCGAATAAAGGTTATAAGGGCATGTTTTATTAAGCGGTTGGTGAATTTTTAAACTAACAAAAGAAATAACTTAATAAAACCATTTACACTACTCAAATACAGCAGCTGATTGAGATTGACACTTTTCTGCCTCTCTATTCAATCCTCAGTTATTAACTCCGACTTCGTCCTCTTTCTTTTTCTTTTTGGTCATCAGGCGCTAAGCCTAAACACTTGCCAACTGAACCCTAAGCAAGAGATGTGGCCAGAACATCTATGGTTTTCAATTAAACAAAAGGAGCTCCTCTTCACCAGGCTAAGCACGAACACCAGAGAAATAAGTCCAACAACTGAAGCCTAATCACTAAACACAAGCAGAACAGATAATAACAGAAATACAACCTAAATGAAACTTTTAGAAGGCATAGTTTTAAAACTAGAAGACTGAGAGGATCAATCAATAGCACCTCACAGATTAACAACACCATACAGACATCTATTAAGAAATTTACAACTACTGCATGGGTTGAAGATTTAAATACCGTGATGAAGATAGTAACAAATCCTGCAAAGGGCTTAAGAGACAAGAAAAAAATCACCGGAAAGGAAAAGGTTATAAATAGATTAGTCACTCGATGTAATTGGAATGAGCAATACAAAGGAAAACAAGAGGAAAAAAATCACAGAGTGAAAAGCTTATCCATCACAGGTAATAGCAGAACCTATCCAGCAAGTCTAGTATTGAAAGTTTACAAATCCTGAAACCAAGCACACACTTTAGAACCAGTACTGGCAGTGACATTAGATGCGGTTGAGATTTCCAACAAAGAAGCTTCAAGACACAAACCAAAGACCGCAGGCAACGGCTAATTCAAAACAAGTTAGCATAAGGAGGCTTAACAGTTTACGAGCCAAAACTTTTGCGTATACTGATTGTAGATAGCAAACGCTAGGCTCTTGCATGATACACACAAAATCTAACATGTATGCGGATGAATCAGAATAATATACAGGGAGCTTCGAAACACAACAGACCGTGAATGAACATATTTCTAGCAGAAATCGACACTAGAGATCGCAACGAACAACCAAATCCAAACAACAAATGTGAACAAGTGATCCTTAAAATATAGTGAAGGTTTCGAAACCACGATGAACAACAACAGATAGCGCAACAAATGGGGATCTAAGAGCGCATTTTCTTCACCAACTTGGAGATCGAGACGAAACTGAAGTTCATCGAATGATGACTTATCAACTCTTGTGTGGCCTTACAAACCCAGAATCCCTTAGTGGTTTTGGTGTCTGTTAGGGGTCAATTAAGCAGAAAAAACAAACTACAACACAGGACATGAAACAGGAGAGTTGACACAAGCATCAGAAAGGAATTCCCAATAAGGTCATGCATCTCCCTTTCTTGTTTTAACCATCCCCGATTCGGGTCATCTGGTGAAACAAAACCTAAATAGTTATGAAAGAAAATGGGGGAGGCGAAAACAAAGGTCTGAAGTCACCGTTATACAAAACTAAACAAAAAAACCAAAGGGAGAAAGCAAAGAGTTCGTAGACGAAGATGGGAAAAATGGAGATCCTGAGATTGACATACTTTGTTTGGTGGCGAGAATTGAAAACAAAACAAAACAAGAGCGACGTCCTTGTTTCAGTTCGAAGAGTTAGATAATCGAATGAGGATGACTGAAAATGGGGAAGATTTTTCTGTTGTGCTTTTCCTTTCGATTCTAAAGACAATGCAGTAGACGGATAGGACAATGGATTGGTGGTGATTGTGGTTCATGGCAGGAGAGGGTGGGTGGAAGAGAGCTTCAGATATGAGCGAAGTGTGATGGATATTTGGGGTTCTTCCTGTTGGTCTTGAAGGAATGAAGTTTGGCAGGATGAAGAAGATTCTCGATAATGAGAATTAGAGAATTGGGATCATCTTGTCGGCTGCCTGCCAGAATAATGTTACTGTACGGTTTTATGGGAGTTTTATAAGTTGAGATTAGGGTTTTAGCAATGAAAATTGAATGTTTGTTAAAATGGGCTTTGTTTGGGTGTGGGTTGAAATGTATGGGGTAAGAGTTTGACCAAAATCGGGGTCCAAGTTGACCGAGAAGGCAACTAAAAACAACGAACCCTAAAATGCCTCCATACACTCGAACACATGATCTGTGGGTTTCATCTCACTCATATGAACCAACTTAACATGTGCATCTATTTGTTACTAAAATGAGAGAAATAGTAGAAAAGGTATAACTCGGATTTGAATATGTTTCCCCAAAACGCTAATGTTTAAAACTAAAACTAAAATACCCCAAATAATTATTACCTTAATTAATGAGGTTTAATTTAAATCATGGGCATTAATTACTATAAATATACATAGTCCAAAATGGACACTAAATCATATATTAAATCTCTAATCAAGGAGATAATATTATTAAGGAGAAATCAACTCCTAAAATTAACATCACATGTAACATATTAATACATGTATTAAATATTATAAATATTTCACATTAGACTATATAAAATATTCCATATAGTCAAACCAAAAATAAAATGCAATAACCACTTATATACACACTTTAAGACAAGGATAACACATCCAATCACTTAACACACTAATTAAGTCCATTATACACCTTTAATGAGAATCATTAATGTAATAAAAGTCAAATACCCCTTCCCCACTAATGCTACAGCCGATACTCACATAAAGGAAAAGAGAATAAAAGTTTGAAAAGCAAATTAGCTAAAAGTGAAACAAGTACAAGACTACAAAAAAAAAGATAATTACTTGTACCTTACCTCACTTCCTCTCTCCCTTTCTCTTATACACATCCGAAAGCACTCTTCCCACCTCCTTACTTCTCGGCTGCTGCATGGGAAAGAGAACAAAAGCAACAAAAAAAATTAACATTAAAGAGGTAAGCAAGTACACCTAACCTACTTAAAGATGATGATCACTTGTACCTTACCTTACAATTTTCCCTCCATCCTCTCTATGTCTCGGTTGTATACACCCCACCACTTCCGATTTCACTTACTAAGAAAGGAAGAGGAAGAGAGAAACTAGACATAAAATAAGACAAAACAAGTACAAACCTCTCATTCCTCTCTTACTTCTCCCGATTGTATACATAGGAAAAAGAATCAAAATAAGCCTAGGAGATAAAAGAAGTAAACAATTACAAAATATCTACCTACCTAGTACCTTGGGAAGATCCATTTTCTTTTCTAAGTACCTATCCTAAACAACCTTCCCCCACTTGCCATACTCTCGTGAATGAACCAACACCCTCCTCCTTTTCTCTCTTAGTAAGAACAAGCACACACACACCCTCTTCCCACCATTGTCATCCTCTTCAAGCTTTAAGGATAGCCATGGAGTTCTAAGTGTCTTTACACCAAAACACATCATTTTATTACACAAAACCTCCATCAAACACTCATCTTTCATCTTGAGCGAAATACTATGAGTATGGCCATGAAAAATCTGGAGCAAACAAGAAAGAGGAGCTATGAAAGACAAGGTAAAATCTACCTTAAAACACTCACTTTCTCATCTTCTTTATGGGTTCAAAAATGCATAAATCTCATACCTTCTCCTACTCTTTTTCTACACAAACGTGAAGCTGATTACAACCCTTTTCAAGGAGCCAAAAACCCTCCATGAACACACCTAGAAAGGAGCTTCAAGATGAAGGTAAAACCTTGAGCATTTACATGGTTGTTCAAGCTTTAAAGTCTCTTGTTTTTCCTGCACAAACTAAGGACATGTTCCTTGCTGTAGGTGCTGAAATTAGTGCTTGAAAACCCCCAAATAGCAAGGTAATGACACTCATATAAGGATAAAAAATCATGTTAAAGCTTCTTTAACTAGCTACTTAATGAGGTGATTAACTTATTTTTTTCTTGTAAAATGTCAACCGAAATGGAGGAACATCTCACCATACTGTCGTGGACTTGGAGACTGATTTCCAAGAGTAAAAATTAAGTTATAAAAGGTAAAATGCTAATACCCATCTTAATGACCATCTTAATGACTATGTTAGTGTTTAAATAAAAGAATTCACAAAAAAACTAAACTAAACTAAGTATTTATATGTGTAGTGCCGTGGGACCTTACAAGTGGTGTGGCTAGTGAGATTTTCTTAGTGATTGTATTAAGGTAAAGAAATGTTTTTTAGCTTGAAAAGAATCAAACAAAAAAACCTGTGAATACATGTGTGTATAGGTGATATTAAGTCCTAAATATGTGGACAAAATGAAGGGCTAAATATTTGATTATTGAGACTAAGTGCTAATGACTTATTTAAATTTATTTTATAAGTGATTAATGAAGGAAAAATAATTTAGTGGTGTTAAAATAAAATCTGTACAAACCGTGAGTTAGTATGTGTATTTGGAACATTTTAATGTCTTTTGTATAGTAAATATTATATTATGTCTAAGGCCATGAATTTAGGCCATGTTATTATGGTTATTGTAGGCTTAAATAATTATTAATGAGCTTTTAGAGTGACTAAATGAATTATATAAACTTCGGGTGCAAATATGTAATTTTAGTGAACAAAATCACTTAGGATATTTTAGAATAATATTAGTAATTTTTAAGTGTTATACAAATTAATTATAAGGTTATAATGTGATTTAAATAAATTATAAACCTTATAAGTATTTAAAGGGAAAAAGGAATTATTTATGAGGTCAAAATGTAATTAAGTAAAATATATAGGGTGCCAAAATAATATTAAAAAGCCGCAAGGGCTGTTATGGGAATTTTTAAAAACATAAAATATGATTTTAGGAAATTAAAGTGCTAAGTGTAAAACTAGAGAAACAATTGTGGTATTTTCATAATTATGCTAAATACTGGTCAAAGGGAGTATTTGGGTGGTCAAACTTGACCACATGTGATGTTTGACCAAGTTAGAAAAATAAATAAACTTATTTGGTAATTTAATGAAGTATTAAGTTAAAATGGAATTTATGAAACCATATGGGATGTTTATGTAATTACCGAAAATTATAGAGTTGGAATATGAATATTAAGACCCTAGGGGTCTGTTCGTAAATTAAAATAATTTTTGGGTTAGTTTTAATGATTTAATTAATTAAGGATTATAGTATATAGTTTAAGTATTAAATTATAACAATTATGAAACTTATGGGGCTATATTGAAATTACCGAAAACTATGGGTTGAAAATGAGATTTAATAAAGTTAAAGGACTGTTCGGAATTTGGATAGATTTTGGGTTGATTTTGGTGCTTAAATAAGTTAAGGATTATAATATATAGTTTAAGTATTAAAATGTAACATTTATAAAGTTTATGGGGTTATTATGTAAATAAACAAAACTTGGGGGGATGGAAAATAATTTTAAGACAACCTAAGGTGTTATGCCCCAGATTTTTTTTATGTTCTTTGTTCTCCTTCTGATTCGCAAAGGGAGTTCATATTAGTTTTCAATCTTATATTAGTATAACAATGACACCCTTCTATTGTTATTGCGTTGGCTGGAAAAAGGATGGCTAAAGATGTGTTTTCGTTTGTTAGTAATTAAGGAGTTAGGAATTTAATTCTTTTCTTATTATTCCTAACTTTCCTTTTTCCCTTCCTCATTTTCAATTCACGTTTTTTTTCCTCCTTCCACATTCCTGACGTTCACCCTCACGACGGTTCTTCCTCGCTCTCAATAACCTCCCTTTGCTCCTCTTTCTTTTCTTCAATTTCCTCTCGATTATTAACTGTTGGAGATCTGCTGGTGGAATTTGGTTCTTCTATCAGTCGTCAGTCAGGTTGGGTTGTAGATTTGGTTCTTTTCTCTATTGAGTCTCCTTTCTCTTTTTTTGATTTTGATTTTGTATTTGGGAATGGTACGATTCGAGGGATTGTCGTTTGAGTGGAGATTCGAGGAAGGCATTTCGTATAGTCCACAGAGATAGCATTGCTTCGAATGTGAGGTAGGTGGTATTCGGATTTGGTTGTGTGTGTTCACCCATGCGGGTTTCCGATTATGTTTTTGTTTCTGATGTATTGAATGTTCTCTGATTTGCGTGATTTCGACCTGCTTTCTGAGTTGTCTTTTGCCCCGTTAAAACCCCGTGGGAAGTGTATTTGATTGAAGTATTTTGTTACGAAAGATTATGCTATATCAATTGACAATTTGTGGCTTTCTTTTGATCTCTATTCGCCATTGATTTCTGCAAGTTTTACCGTGTTCGGACGTAGCGTTGGAAGTCTCTAATTTCGTTGTTTTGTGAATTGTCTGGACTTCCGTCCAGACATGTAGCGTTGGACGTCTCTGATTTCGTTGTTTTGTGAATTGTATGGACTTCCGTCCGGACATGTAAGTCCGGATGGGGTGCGAGGACGGTCTCTGGGTTTGCAGTTCGACTTGTGTCCGAACTTGCAAGCCCAGACACAAGTTCGGACATCCCCGTAACCTCTTCTCAGACTTTGTTCGGACATGTAAGTTTGGACATATGTCCAGACGTCTCTTTGTTTTCAAACCTGACTTGCGTCCGGACTTGTAAGTCCAGACACATGTCCGGACGTGTTGGATGTTGCGGTTCGACATGCGTCCAAACTTGTAAGTTCGGACACATGTCGGGACATGCTTCTGATTTTGCATAAATTCTTCGTTTGACCTTCGTTTTGAGTGTCGTTTATGGCGTTGGATTACTCTTTTCGAATACTATTTGTTTTGATATGTTCTAGCACATATTCATGTGTATTCTGATCTGAAAGTCTTTGATAAGCCTTTGAACTCTGATTTACTCAGAGAGCGTATTGCAGCTTCTGACTTTGGTTTAGCTTTCGGATTATGACTTCTGTTTTGCTAAGGCCTTTGTTCTATTTGTAAGCTTTTGCTCTGATTTTGCTAAGCTTTCATCTTTCTGCTCTGATCTTATAGAGACTTCCGTTATGTTCTATATTAAGCTTTGATTTGTCTGAAAGCTTCCGTTTTGGGACCTAGTATCTCTATATCTGAACCATGGATGGCTGGTTTAGCTATCTCGTAGTGCGCTGCGTAGGACGTCCTTCTATTATCTCACGGGTGTCTCCCCGTTCTGTTCACAGGTGTCTCACCTGTTCTGTTCACGAATGATGTTTCCTCGTTCTATTCACGGACTCGCTCTGTTATGTCGGTTGCTTTAAATGCTAGTGTCCCACTTCGGTTCTACTTCCGTTTGAGCTCTTTGCTTTTGTATTTGACAAACTGTTGTGTGCTTTTTGTCCTTTGAACACCTCTGTTTATTTGTACTGCTTCCGCCGCTCTGTCTGTTTTCAAACTCAGATAGGCTGTTGTGTGCTTCCTGCATGTTGAGGATTTCTGATTTGTAAAGTGCTCTACTTCGTCTACTCTATCTGTATTTGATTTTAGACGGTCTGCTGTGTGCTTACTGTCTTCTATTAAGTTCCGGATTTTGCTAAGCTTCTGATTGTGTTTAAGATTTTGAGTTTGTTAAGCTTCTGATTTCATCAAGCTTTTAGCTTCAGTTTACCTTCTGCTATTAAGTGTATGTTTTGACCACCGCTTAGCTTTTTTTTGTGTTTTAGACTTCTGTCTATTTGAAAGACTTCCACTTGTCTCTGATTTTGCTCTGGCTAAGCGCTTTCATATAAATATATATATATATGTTTAGTATCTGTTTTGGGCATGCTCAATTGATGTAGTTTATCACCTACTGAGCTATAGTTTGGCTCACCCCTATCTCCGTCTGATTAGCAGGTCTTAGTCCGTGCTTGGGGATTCAGCTTTTCCTTTTCGTTTTGGCATTTGAGTTTTGTTTTTAGTTTGTTTGGCCTTGGGGCCTAGTTGTATTTAGATCATGCTTTGTATTTCAATTTGGCTTCCACTTGTGTATTGTAAAGATATGTTGTAATCGTTTATCTGGTAATATGTAAACATTAGTTCTGGTTTGGGGTTTCGATAGTGTAGCCTTGCGTGTCTTAGGTAATAAGCGTGCGGCGTGTAACGGTCTCTCAACCAGGGTGGTTTTGGGGTCATTACATTTAGTGATATCAGAGCCAAGTTTGGTTTTCATTGGGATTTGTGGGTGTCTGCATGTCTACGCTTCCGTGTCTTTGTCTGCTATCTGCTATGTGCTAGCTGTTGTGTGATTTGATTGCTATCTGGTGTCTGTTATGTGTGTCTGCTCTGTGGTTGTCCGCTATCAGAGTGGCGCAGTGGAAGCGTAGTGTCTGTTTGAATGTGCTTGTGTGGCTTGAGTGTGAGTCTGAGGGAGTCGGGTCCTTTGGGAAAGGATGACCGAAGGTGAGTTCTAGAGTGTCTCAGTTGTGAGCCTTTGTTATGTGTATGTTGTGTGTTCTGGTGTGAGCTTGTGAGAGTGCTTGGTCCTTAGGTGAGAGTTCCTGTGCTTTAGGTTGAGAGTTGGTGATTTTTTGTTTCCCCCCTTCTGTCAGTAAGTCAACCAATAAATTCTGAGTGCTAGCTCTTCGTGATTAGAGCTCCTAAATATGTGAGTGTTCCTTCGGCGTCATAGGCCGAGCCTTTAGAAATCTTCAATTATGTTCTAATGTCAGTACGAGTATAGTGCATTCTCCTTGGGCATAGCCATCAATCATCTTCTGTTGTGTTCCTTTGTTAGCTAGTCAGCAGTGAATTTGAGTGTTGTGCCTGTGCCTTCAAGTTTAGTTTCAGTAACTTTTGCTTTGTCTCTTCAATCAGCGGGTCAGTTGGCAAGTTTTGGGTATTAGCTCTGTGTGGTGTGGATTTCTGAGATGTGTAAGCGTTTCCTATTGTGCCTTTAGGATGAAGCTCCAAAAATATCCTGCTATGTGCTAATGTTATTCAGTGACCAGTGAGTGTGAGTGAGGTTCCTAATTCTTCAAGATTAACCTTCTGCAGTCTTTTGCTTGGTTTGTTCTGTTAAGTGAGTCAGCCAGTGAGGTTTGTGTGTTAGCTCGTGTGGGGTTAAAGCTTTTGGGATGTTTGAGCATTCTTCTTGTGCCATCGTGCACAGCCTTCAGTAATCATCTTCTACTTGTTCTTCTATCATCCAATCAGCAATGAGTTCTGAGTGTTAGCCTTGTGAGTGTTCGTAGTATTCTAGCACTAGAAGTGCATTTGTTCATATTCCGGGTTTCATCAAATTTCGAGGATGAAATTCTTTTTAAGGGGGGTATAATGTTATGCCCCAGATTTTTTTATTTTCTTTGTTCTCCTTCTGATTCACAAAGGGAGTTCATATTAGTTTTCAATCTTATATTAGTATAACAATGACACCCTTCTATTATTATTGCGTTGACTGGAAGAATGAGGGCTAAAGATGTATTTTCGTTTGTTAGTAATTAAGGAGTTAGTAATTTGATTCTTTTCTTATTATTCCTAACTTTCCTTTTTCCCTTCCTCATTTTCAATTCACGTTTATTTTCCTCCTTCCACATTCCTGACGTTCACCCTCACGACGGTTCTTCCTCGCTCTCAATAACCTCCCTTTGCTCCTCTTTCTCTTCTTCAATTTCCTCTCGATTATTAACTGTTGGAGATCTGCTGGTGGAATTTGGTTCTTCTATCAGTCGTCAGTCAGGTTGGGTTGTAGATTTGGTTCTCTTATCTATTGAGTCTCCTTTCTCTTTTTCTGATTTTGATTTTGTGTTTGGGAATGGTACGATTCAAGGGATTGCCATTTGAGTGGAGATTCGAGGAGGGCATTTCGTAGAGTCCACAGAGATAGCATTGCTTTGGATGTGAGGTAGGTGGTATTCGGATTCGGTTGTGTGTGTTCACCCACGGGGGATTCCGATTATGTTTCTATTTCTGATGTGCTGAATGTTCATAGATTTGCGTGATTTCGACCTGCTTTCTTAGTTGTCTTTTGCCCAGTTAAAACCCCGTGGGAAGTGTATTTGATTGGAGTATTTTGTTACGAAATATTATGCTATATCAGTTGACAATTTCTGGCTTTATTTTGATCTCTGTTCGCCATTGATTTCTGCAAGTTTTACTCCGGACATATATGTCCGGATGTAGCGTCGGGCGTCTCTGATTGCGCTGTTTTGTGATTTGTCCGGACTTCCATCCGGACATGTAAGTCCAGACGGGGTGTGAGGACGGTCTTTGGGTTTGTAGTTCGACTTGTGTCCGAACTTGCAAGCCCAAACACAAGTTCGGACATCCCCGTAACCTCTTCTCGGACTTTTTTCGGACATATGTTCGGACGTCTCTTGGTTTTTTAACCTGACTTGCGTCCGGACACATGTCCGGACGTGTTGGATGTTGCGGTTCGACATGTGTATAAACTTGTAAGTTCGGACACATGTCCGGACATGCCTCTGATTTTGCATAACTTCTTCGTTTGAACTCCGTTTTGAGTGCCGTTTGCGGTGTTGGATTCCTCTTTTCAAATACTATCTGTTTTGATATGTTCTGGCATATATTCATGTGTATTCTGATATGAAAGTCTTTGATAAGCCGTTGAACTCTGATTTACTCAGAGAGCGTATTGCAGCTTCTGACTTTAGTTTGGCTTTCGTATTTACTAGTAGGGTTACGACTTCTGTTTTGCTAAGGCCTTTGTTCTGTTTGTAAGCTTTTGCTCTGATTTTGCTAAGCTTTCATCTTTCTGCTCTTATCCGATAGAGACTTTCGTTCTGTTCTGTATTAAGGTTTGATTTATCTGAAAGCTTCCGTTTTGTGACCTAGTATCTCTGTATCTGAACTGTGGATGGCTGGTTTAGCTATCTTGTAGTGCGCCGCATAGGACGTCCTTCTGCTATCTCACGGGTGTCTCCCCGTTCTGTTCACAGGTGTCTCACCTGTTCTATTCACGAGTGATGTTTCCTCGTTCTGTTCACGGACTCGCTCCGTTCTGTCTGTATGCTTTGAATGCTAGTGTCGTACTTATGTTCGTATTTTGTTCTACTTCTGTTTGTGCTCTTTGCTTTTCTATTTGACAGACTGATGTGTGCTTTCTGTCCTTTGAACACCTCTGTTTGTTTGTACTGCTTCCGCCACTCTGTCTGTTTTCAAACTCAGATAGGCTGCTGTGTGCTTCCGGCCTGTTGAAGAATTCTGATTTGTAAAGTGCTCTACTTCGTCTGCTCTATCTGTATTTGATTTTAGACGGTATGCTGTGTGCTTACTGTCTACTGCTAAGTTCCGAATTTTGCTAAGCTTCTGATTGCTTTTGAGTTTGTTAAGCTTCTGATTTCGTCAAGCTTTCAGCTTCAGTTTACCTTCTACTATTAAGTGTATGTTTTGACCACTGCTTAGCTCCTTGTGTTTTAGACTTCTGTCTATTTGAAAGACTTCCGATTGTCTCTGATTTTGCTCTGGTTAAGCGCTTTCATATATATATATATATATATATATACATATATATACATGTATGTTCAGTTCAGCTGATGAAGTTTATCACCTGCCGAGCTATAGTTTGGCTCACCCCTATCTCCGTATGATTTGCATGTCTTAGTCCATGCTTGGGGATTCAGCTTTTCCTTTTCGTTTTGGCATTTGAGTTTTGTATTTAGTTTGTTTGGCCTTGGGGCCCAGTTGTATTAGATCATGCTTTATATTTCAATTTGGCTTCCACTTGTGTATTGTAAAGACACGTTGTAATCGTGTATCTGGTAATATATGAGCATTAGTTCTATTTTGGGGTTTCGATAGTGTAGCCTTGCGTGTCTTAGGTAATAAGCGCGCGGCGTGTAACGGTCTCTCAACTAGGGTGGTTTTGGGGTCGTTACATAAGGGTTGTTCGGTATTTTTGAAGAATTATTTTGGGATTTTTTGAAATTTAAATAATTATTGTGTATAATATAAAGTTTAGGTGTTAAAATGGAAATTTACTATATAAAAGGGGGTTATAGTGTAATTAAAAGAAAGTTGTGGGAAATAGAATAAAGCTGGACAAATGTGGGGTACTGTCCGTAAATATATATATGGATATATGTATATAATATAATATCTAAATAGCTTAGGTTATAAATTTGAAATACCCCTAAATATTAAACGTATAAAAATAACACGTTTAATAATATGGACATAAAATAACGTACGAATAATTAAATCTGGTACTATATATATATATGTACGAACACGAAAGAACGTATGTGTAACGTTACGTTACGAAATTAAGACGTCGTGAATAAGTAACGATGTCGTCACGTAACTTCGTAACAAAATAATAATAATAATAATAACAACACAAAATAATATATAGTCACATATATATAAGTACACATATATAACTTATCCAAATAAAAAGAAAGAAAAAAGGGAGCAAAGATGCTCCCGTTGAGGCTCGAACTTGAGACCTCTCGTATACCTTATAGACGCTATAACCGGTTGAGCTGAGCTCATTTTCGCTATCTCACTCGCGCGAGTTATAACTAGTATCAACCATTGAGTTAAGTACAAAAAAAAAGAGAGAATCGACTGCGTCGCCCTCTCTTCTCCTTCCTCGGTGAATTACAGGATCAAACAACAAAAAAAAAAGAACTACAAGATTCAGGCTCTGTCGCCTGTTAATTAATCCATCGCCCATAACTCCCCCCTGTAGATGGAGACAAACCAACAGCCCTTCCTTCCTGGAACTCACGCCCTCTCAGCCTAGTCCTCGGTTGTGTGCGTGACACAAGAAAAAAAAACTAACACTAACAATGTCGACTAATGCCGGCACAACAGCAAGGGAAAATAGCACTAACAATTATCTTGATCTGCCCGATGACCTGAGGCAGAGGAGAATGGCCTTGACTCCTGTTAAAACACGCAAACATCCACTGCACCTTAGAGTCGTGTCTGTTCCAAGGCAGTATGCAGCAGAGCCATATCTTTCTCTAACTCCCACGCACTGCAATTGTTCCCCCTGTGCTTTGTGCCATTGTATTCAAAAACCCACAGACCCCCTTCCTCCAGACTCCTGCTGTGCATCTTCTGCATGGGCAGGGATTTCTCCCATTCTCTCTGATTCGAATACACAAGTGGTTGTGACTGCATTCAAACTAGAAGAGGAATACTGATTTGAAACCAGTTTTCCCTGGTTCACAAGTTGCCTCAGCCCTCCAAGCTTTACTGAGACTAAACTGAAGAGTAGCTGCTAAACCCCTCACCAGTGTTATAACCAAAAGTTGAGACTGTGTGCTAAGAGGCTGGGAGTCTGCATTGTACCAAGGAGATTCACGAGAGAAACAGCCAGGATAAAAGAGGGCCGTAGCGAGCTCCGACCGGGACTTCGAGCGTAAGACGACTCGTACTTCGATTAAGGTATGGACATGTGTGGTTCGTATGTTGCCGTGTTACACGGCTTGTGTGCTGTGTGCTTTGTGTGAAAAGACCTTAAGTTCAAAGCATGAAATTGGATTGCTTGTTTATTATGTTGTATGGTTTATATCATTGTTGAGTATCATTGCGCGCACACAGTAGTTTAGTCCCTTTCGCGTTATGGAACTTTGATATGAAACACAACGAACTATGTAAACAAGGAAACTACGTAAAGAGGAAACTAAACGAGGACCACAACGAACTATGAAAACAAAGAAAACTCTATAAGGGGAACTCCTCTCTAAACCATTGGGGACTACCATGACACCCACTATGGTGTCTATTCATTAATGATAATGAAGAGCAAATCTCAATTGGTGGGACATGACGAACCACGTAGACAAAACAAAAGAACTATACAAAGAGAAAACTCCTCTCTAACTATAGAGGACCGCTAATGACACCCACTATGGTGTCGAGACTATAATGATAATGAAACGAAAAGTACCAAATGGTGGGACATGAGGATAACCCGGGAAGACAACATCTCGGGCCACGCGGTATGGAATATTCGGGAGTTGGTATCTGCATCAGATCCTTCGCCCTTCTGTGTGAAGCACATCCCGGAGTCCAGAGGTGACTTCCGCTTCCTAGACCCTGGGTGTCGGGAATGGGGGAGTGACAAGTTGGTGAAGCACATCCCGGAGTCTAGAGGTGACTTCCTTCCTTGACCCTGGGTGTCGGGAATGGGGGAGTGACAAATTGGTGAAGCTTATCCTGGAGTCTAGAGGTGACTTCCGCTTCCTCGACCCTGGGTGTCGGGAATGGGGGACTAGCTATGGAGGAGACGTCCTCCAACGTGCGGTGATAAAAGAATTCACAAGTAACCCTTGAAGAAACAAGGAATGATTAGCACCTACATAATAAAGTCTCGGGATCTAATCTATATCCCCTGACTCGGTGCCAGAGAACAGAAGAAAACATGTGTAACGAGACCAAGCAAATAAGAAAATTCACAAATGTGATCATTTAAGAAACAAGGAATGAATAGCACCTACATTATAAAGTCTCGGGATCTAACCTACATTCCCCGGACTCGGTGCAAGAGAAGAAAGGAAAACATATGTAATGAGAACAAGAAAACAATGCGCAATCTCTTGGATGATCCCATAGCGAGGATCGACGGTATAATGCACCTACGCACACGTCCTATAATTACCTGACTGTTGTTGCTACACTAGCAGCTTATTGTGCTGGACTGCGTGTTTGACATTGTTATGCTACTGGCAAGTTGGACTTGGTTGCTTATTGATATTGCTGTGCTACTTGCAAGATGTGCTTGGTTGCTTGATGATATTGCTATGCTACCGATGAGTGTTATGATATCATGATGTGCTGATGTGTGCTTTACTGCTTTATCATAGCATGTAAAATTGACTTAATAATATTCGACCAAGTAGTCGTGTGGCCCGGTAACATACGGGCTTCACACGTTCATACTCAGCGTAGTTTCTGAGTCCTTTACACCCAATTTTTTTTTCAGGTCTTGTGCCAGACGATAACGGAGAGTAGGCAAGGGTGACTACCATAGGGGTAGTCCACATGGCAAGACTTTAGTAGTATGCTTTTAATGTATGGGTTGTACTTTCGGTTTATGTTGTTGGATTAAGAACTTATGTTGTAGACTCTCGGTACTTGGTTCGTAGTTCCTGTTCGTACTTGGATTTGGTTAAGGTTTAGATTCCAGTCATTCAGACCGTAACTTGGAGTTGGTATTGTGGTTTGTCAACCACGTGGGTGGTTGGCGTCTGTAGCACCCGAATAGAGTACGAAACCGCTGCGTAGACTCCTCCTGCTAACTTAGGCGCGTTGTTTAATTGTTGATCGTTATTCGGGGGTGTTACAAAATTAATGAGGTGAATAATGTAACAAATATAACATATGTATATTACACTGTTTGAAAACTTTAGATTATAAATTAAATAAGGATGTAAATGTAGCAAATATAATATTTGGGTTGATATTGTAATTAATCAAAATTAAATGGGAAGGATATATGAATTCTGAAATTATAATGGGCCGGTTAGGATTTTTATAAGATATGGGCAGCTCATATTATAAAGTTGAAAATGATATCATGTGACATTTTATTAAAGTGTAAGAGAATATATCATTAAGGAATTAACATGGTATAAATATACCTTTTAAACATTTACATAAAATGATGAGTCTAAGTTAAGAATTATAGAGAGTATGTCATATAGTAGAAACCATATGTTTTAAAGAGCATGATGACGTATAAAATATATTGTAATACGTTAAGATAAAGTCTTAGCAAGAAATTTGTGAATAAATGACACAAATAAATAAATATATACTTTACATGAAATGATGAAGCAAAACTCATTATGAAAACCTTATGATTCGCACAATATAAGATTATAATATAAGATGGGAAGTATAATATGATTTTAGTAATCGAATTTGAAGTTAGTATGATAATACGCGTTACGGGAAAATAACTATAAGTGCATAATATAACGTAGTACGAGTCGATAAATAAACATCGACTCGGAATATTAATTGAACCAAACTACGTCGACCATTATACGAACGCTACGTAATCAAAAGTAAAAACGTAACTTGGTTGAGTGAAGTATAGTAACGAATCATATATTATAAGCACGTAAATATAGACATATATGTAAATACCCATGCATGTACGTAATAATGAATATGTAAACCGTAACGTATAATTGTAGAATGAAATATCCATGCACACCCGTAGTTATGAGTATGTAAATTATCCCGTATAACTAAGGGGTTTAAATTACATGCATGCACTTACGCAAACTTTATTCATGCATGCATAGACGTACAAAGATGAAGTAACCTATATAAACAACATAGGTTTTTAAATATCTACTATTACATACAAGTGTTAATACGACATCGAATATTATGTGTACGTACGAATATATATATATACATATGTATAAGTGTTAATACCTACACGTAAACTATAATGCGTGGTTAAATCCGAACCCTGAGGGTTTACGAACCGAGTTAAATGAATAACCGACTAAGGGTTAACGACGGGATAAAGATTAGGAATTATTCTAGCATGGTTAAGTAGACTCGGGGTATAAACGCTAATGTAGAGTGATATATTCCAGAGACGAGCTGTTAGATACGAGTTGCGGGATTGCTAGAGGATAAGCGTTAATCGTCATGCTAGTGTTTTTGTCGGTGAACAGTATGTGAATGTGTGGTCTGAACCCCTAAGGGTTTCCTCGGGTTCGGGTATTATTTGTTATCTGCCTGATGTGCGTGAATTATTTACTTGACTGTCAAGCGCTTATTAATTGTGCACGTACGTTGTTCGGACATGTGATATCGATTATCACCTAACCCGTGTATGAACTTTTAGGAGAGACTCTAAGTATTAATTCATGTGAGTAATCATTCCTAAAATACTAAGTGAGGAACTTAGTTTAGAGCCCCAGTATTAACCATCTCTAGAGCGTTGACTCGACCTGTAAACATCACCTAGCAGACTTCTAGGTTGCGTGTAAGACCCGATAGGGCAGCCAATGAATGTGTTCTCCAATAATGAGATTGAATATCCTGGAGATTAATTAAAATGAAATAACAAATGAGAGTGTGATAATTAATGATACATTGTTTAGTAAATCCTGGTCTGTATTCGTTCCAGCAAGTTGCGCATAATGATCACTAGAGTTTCGTACCAGTTTAGGGTTTACTCTTGTTAAGTCTAACGAGCCGGATACGATCGTTAGCCGGAATGTGCTACCATTGGCACCTTGGCTTCGGCCATATGGATGTCTACTACTGTAGATAAGTAAGTTCATCTACTAACTGGTAGATGGCATAGGACCATTGTCCAAATTTTAAATGTGTGAGGCTAAATGGGAAATTGTCCTTAATGTAACACCCGTATGATTTTGTGAGATTGTGATGAAAGCGGGGCTTCGCATGATCGAAATGGAACAAGTGAGTTTAATTCAGTTACAACTAACTTGTGATCCTTACTAACTACATTGGTTGATATCTTGCTAATGGTGTGACTGTTGTGAATTGTAGTGTGGATAATGAAGTGTTTGTTATATGTTTAATTCCGCATTTACAATATTTTTATAAGCATGTAAATGGAACAGCTTGAAATGAATCTCATGTTAAGCAAGATGACTAATCAACCTAAGTGTCCTAAAGGGTCTAGAATCACATTTAGCATACCAGCAGTTGGCTGAGCCTTTATGGCACCACATTACAAGACTTTATTGAGTTATGAAGCCTGAGTGCGGGACTTCGGGGTAGTCGACGACGCTATTTATTTATCGCACCATTAGACTTAGTTATATTTAGTACGATGTAAACATTTGGATTACCTTAGATGCTCACTTACCTTATGTATCAGTTTAAACTCAGGATGATGTAGTATATATCTCGTTTATCACTGCGGTTAATTATTGTCGTTGTTTTTATTATACTTCTTTTCTGCTTCTTTACTCACAAGGACGAGTAATGGCATGTGACACTCGAGAGAGAATTGTTAGTGTTTAACTTCCGCTGTAAGACGTCTTTAATTGTAATACGAGAGTGATTATTACGTGTTTAATGTGAGGGGTGTTACAAAAACGTAGACTAAAGTAAGATGTTTTGAATGTGACAACAAGATAGTAATATGTTTTTTTAACAACATGAAATGAAAATGAAATAATAAATAAATAAATGAAGACGAGAGCAAATAATAATAAAGAAAGTATACGCTAAAGTGTACATAAAATGATGAGAATAACTCTTAAAATAATATTGCTAAAGGTAAAATAAAAGCAAATACTAATAGGTAAAATACAAGTAAAAGTATCAATGAAATGAGGTAAAATAAACAAGTAACAAAATAGCACGAACCAAAATAAAAAAATGAATAGGTAAATTAATAAGTAAATAAAACAAAACTAACTAATATGAAATACATTAAAAATAAAATAGAAAAAGAAGTGAATAACGGAAACGGACTGGTTTGAAAACGGTGAGAGTTGGAAATTTGTTTTAAAAAGATTTTTTTTACTACTTTGAAAATTGATTTTAATTTTTTTTGTCAAAAGATGATGGTTTATGGGGTGAAAGTCGATTTTTTTAATACGTTTTGAAAAGAAAGTCGATGACCCCCCTAGTTTATTCATTATTTCGGAACTTACTTTATGAGGTGAGAATTTTTTATGTCTACAATAAGGTGTATCCGGATTAGATGGGCCGAACAAGGCTAGTCTTCAATTTTTGTTCATGTTTGGGGTCACGGGTGGTGTGTCCGGGGTCCCGGACAGGGCGTCCAGGTTTGTTGGTCCGGACACAGGTCCAAACACTTGTACATTGCGAACTCCTATCCTTCACAAGGTGCCAAATTCCCCTCTGTGTCCGGACACTTGTACATTACAAACTCCTTTCCTTTGCAAGGTGTCAAATTCCCCTTAAAACCGAGTTCTAAATCATCAAAACAATACATTTTAAGGTATTTTCTCTTTGATAAAGATATATAGTTTAATTAAGCACAAAACTAACGAAAAAGGCAAGACATACATAGGTTTTAGTAAAAAGTACATATAATAACAACTTATCAATGTCTCTAACCATATTAGCCATTGTCGGAAACCTTGCTGAAGCATTGGGCCAAAAGAGTAGAATGTCAAAATCATTAATTCGATCACCTATTTTTCTCTTCCAAATACAACTTCAATTCTTATTTTTCAGTAACAATCCTTCTTTTTTCCTAAAAATGCTTCATAGTCATCCAAATCAGCCCCAGATCACCAGAACCTTTGAGGTCTGAATTTCATTGATTCTTGACATCTAAAGAAATCCTTTGTTGAGTCTAGGATTTAAACATGTCATGCAATGTCTCCTTGGTCAGATGAACTGTTTCCCTTGCATACACCTCCCTTTGCAGTTTGGAATAGCAAAACTCAAGATAATCTATCTTCTAAAGATGTTCAAATATATCAATGCTTACCAGCACTAGATTATAATTTGTCCAATATTTATCAAACTTTCCTTGCATGTCTTCTATCATACGAGACAAATATTCATGAGTATTTACAATTGTATCTACTAAATTCTTTTGAATCTCCCATATACCCATGAAAAAGAAATTAGCAATAGGATACTTGGATGCGGAGAATCTAGAGGTTACATCATAAAAACTTTCAAGAAGTCGTGAATATTTGAAACTTTCATCCACTCCTCTTTAGAATGGGAAAACACTCTCAAGTCACCATCTATAGAAAAAATATGATCCTACACATTTTTTAGATAGATGGCACGATCAAGCATCTAGTAGGTTGAGTTCCACCTCACGCTGCAATCACCACATAGTCTTGTCTTAGTGTTCAAATGATGATTTGTTTCAGCCAAATAATATTTTTTTCCTTTAGAATAGACAACTTAATATGCTTTACTACTGCTCTAATTTTTCCAACAACATCATCAACCTACTTCAAACGAGCTTGCACAATCAGGTTGATAATACGACAACTACAACGGATATGAAAAAATTCTTCTTAACACATCTAGTATTTATCTCTAACATATCGGTTCTTGAGATGAGAAATCATACTGTCATTACGGGAAGCATTATCTGATGTAAAGGTGAGAACTTTGTGATCAAGATTCCATCGTGACAAACACATTGAAATATCATCAACAATGTTACGACTATCAAAAGGAGGGGTTAATGCTCCAACCCTAATAATCCTCTTTTGTAACTTCCAGTTAAAATCAATTCAATGAGCAGTGATACAAATGTACTCATCTTCGGTAGGTTCAGTTCTCTAATTATCTGTTGTCATGCAATTTTGTACATGAATCATTTCAAGCTCTTGTTCCATAAGCTTCATCTATTCATTAAATTACTTAAATGTATTCCTACGGGGAGTGTGTCTACTTGTATGTGAGAAACTAGGACAAGCAACATATATCATGTACCTAAACCCAGACTCTTCAGCTGTAGTGAGTGGCTGCCCATCAGCAACAATATACATGCATATAGCTTTACATAGCTCATCAACATTACACAAATACTTTCAATTTCAACTATTGTTTTCCATCTTTGCCTACTATTTCGTCTACCCCGAAGCAATAATTTCTCAAATCTTTAATATAACACTTGGGGCACTTTCGTGCATGTCTAAGAAGATGAGAAGTTCCACTGGATGAGTCAGCTGAAAGTTCCTCTCCACAATATTTGCATTTAGCTAGCATAATAGTCTTGTCTTTAGATAAAACTCCATCTGTATGCATCCAACATTCTGATATGACCTTTTACTTTTCTTGTCATCGTCATTATTTTCATCAGGCACTTCAATAACATCATATATTTATGAGGTATCCTTCTATATTAATGATAAAAATTGTAAATATAAAGAAACTATAATATAGACAATCTACACAAACATATAATATGTGCAAAAGAATAAAAACAACTTCATAAAATTCACACAAAAGACAACTCGTACATTGATGCTTAACAATCCACCACGACACCACCTAACTCATTCTAAGTTCATCATTTATAAAATATTAAACAATCTTGCACAATATATCATTGGATCAACAAAGATAACTCTCTTATACCTCTCTGTAAAATTTCATGGTTGGTGCCATTTCCACTCTAATTTCTCATCAATTAATCTTCCTCTCTCAAATCTTTTTTACACATCTCATAAAAGTTAGGCACTTTTAATCATTAGCCAAGTTGGTGGCTACAACAAGGCTAAAGCTACCTGAAACTAAGCGATTATATCACTTGTCGTTGCTAGTTTGAAAGCATAAGAACACTGAAGGTCAACAAAGAGAAGCGATGACGGTTTAATAATGAACTAGATTGGTCCTCTATAACCAGAAAAAAATGCATAAGCCATCACCAAATTTCACTAGGAAGGTATGAGAAACAAAAAGTGAACTTTACCACAAGAGTGTCTACTGATAACCCGGTTTAATGTGGAATATGTCTTCGCTTCATATGACTAATTTTTCATCAAAATTTAATATGAGAGAAAAAAATGAAAAATTAGTCACAATCATAATTGCAAGTGATATACACTAGATCTATAAGGATAGAAGAACCCACATTCGAACCAAAGATAAAAAAAACCAACACAAAATACAATACATGAAACAGAAGTACACGAGAAAGAGAGACAATATGATATTACCATTTAGTGATGCACTGATGTCAACTGCTTGAGAATTGTTGCGGAGTTTGTGCGGTACCCTAACCAACGGAGAGATTCGAGAGAAGAAGATGGAGAATCGTGAAATGGGAAGAGAGCAATAGATTTTAGAGTTTCATTTTAGTCACACCGGGAGGAAGATATGTGTGTTCGGCCCAATGTAGTGTAGTCATACTTTTGTATTTAGAAGGGTAAAATGTTTTTTTTTCATAAAATATGTGGGAGATATAGAACAACCGGCCCGAGTCGGGCCAGAGCAAATAGCGGGTAAAAAAGTTTGCTGGAGCTTGGCCTGAAAAATATATCGGGCTCACTTTTTCACCCAAGCTCATTTGCTATTATTTTGAGATTCTGCACATCGGCCTTTTTAGCAGGCCAGGCCGGGCCGCCGCCCCATGTTGCATGTGATCAACTCTAACCCTATGCCATCTAATAAATATTTAAAAAATAAACAATTTAGATATATTAATTCTAAAAATGATTAATTGATAAGTGCATAATTTATCTATTTTTCTACGCTTAATGTGATTAACATTTTATTGGTTTATATGATAAATTCCTTACTTATATGTTAATTTATGATATATGTAAAGAACTTCCCTCACTTGTGGTTTTATGCTGAAACAGGTAAAAATACTGAAGAAAAGGGTCTTGATGCATGCGCCAAGAACATAACGATCAAGACGGGACCAATCGGGAGCAAAACTGGTCTTTCTGCCAAGTTTTAAGGTGTGTCCGGGTTTGTGTACTTGTTTACAAACCCGGACCAACCAATCGATCAAGCTTCTGCCTATATTCAGACATGGTCCGGGTTTATGTACTTGTTTGTAAACCCGGACCAGCCTATTCGTAAAATCTTCTGCCTAATTTAAGAGTCCGTGTTTGCGTACTTGTTTGCAAACCCGGACCAATACTAATTAAAGCGCCGCGTCGTTTTTCAACAAGTATCTATATATATATTATTTTTATAAGTCGATAGAGATACACAACACATAGGGGATAATTCTCCCCAACCCTAGCCGCACTGTGGAGATTAGAATAGGAGAGAGACTGACAGCAGTTCATGTTAGACTGGAGATAGCAGAGCAGATTGGGGATTACAACATCAGATTTTCATTACAGATTTGATGACTTTCTCTCTATCTATTATTGTTGTTTTTGAATTTAGCATGTCTGAGTAGTTGTTTTAGATTCTGGTTTGCTATGTAATCTGAATTAGAGGTTCCATTATCTTGTGATTTTACCAGTTCTAATCATATTAAAGTTTTGTTCTTTGTTTATCTTAATTCTCTGATGGTCTGACCAATTATTAGAGATACTAGTTTGTCGGCTTACAAATGAGAATTGCGGCATTCAATAGACTACAGGAGAAAAACCAGTTAATTTAGAGACGGCAATTCCTCTAAAATATTAATTGATTATCTGAATGGATCGTGCTTAAAGTTGTTTGCAATTAGTAAATTCATAACGAGAGTTAGGGTTTGGTAATTGTTAATTAGATTTCGCTGAACGGGAGATCGAGAGTGAAATAATTTGATCTGGGATTTTAATCTAGAATTTGGTAAACACGTTGAGAAAGGAACCGAGAATTAGGAGGATTAGTAAACTGGGATTTCTCCCATAATTGTCAAGAAACCCAACACTTTCCTTTCTGCAGTTATTGTTATTGTTCTTGTTATTATTTATTTTATTTAATTTTAGAATTACAATTTCATCAATTAAACCCCCCAATTTTAGTTGTTTGAAATTGAGATTAAACTAGACACTGCCTCCTTGGTTCGATAACCTAGGGAATACTTTATGGGAAAACTTGTTACAAAGACCGGTACACTTGTCGAATTAGGTTTTAACCCCAACATTAATCAAACTTAAACAAATTCAATCTAATTTTTAAAGTCATTATACATACTGGTAATAAAATGGTGCATCAGCAGGAAAATATTTCATCACTCAAGTAATGAATTTGGGAATCCTTGAGAACGCCCAGCAAGTCAGTAACTTGGTGCTGCAGAGAAGATAACTCTTTTTCATAATTTGAGTAGCCATACACAAATGTCGACACATCCATACTATTACAACAAGATCCAACTATCAGTACAAACCCAGAAGTTTTGTTGGGGGGGGGGGCAATTTTTTTTTACACTATTATAAGACAGATTTTCAAAAAAAATGGGGTGGGGGGATGCTGTAGCCCCCTAGCCCCCTCATCTGCCGCTGCCAACTATAACCCCTAAGCAACATCAAAATCAGCCAAAAACAGTAGATTGATGTGTCTACCATGTTTCCATGGTAGAATGACATCAATGTTCTCCCTAGTAACCGCAACATATGCGCCCTAGCATTGTGTGCAACCACGACAGGAGGTGCATTTTCGAATGCCAGGTCATCTTCATTAATATTTCCAGATAACCATGTTAGCAGAACATGGTACTTACCCTTGAATGATGTGACATGCTTCCGGCATCTTCCTCAATGATTAAGCGCACAAGTTTTTTCACTTTTACATAAGTATCTCTTATCAATGTTCTCCCCTCGATAGACAAACCAAATAAAATAGTCATATCCTCTAAATTTATGGTAACCTCCATAAATAGAAATATAAAAGTATGTGTTTCCGATCTTAACGGCTCCACCAAAGCATTGTAAATATTGTTATTAGTTTTATTAAAGTCTATCACGATCCCATAAACCAACAGCTTATATGTGCGGGCCTGTGAGAATTTTCATTCTACTTGGTACCTCCATGACCACACAACTATTCATTATATTC
Organism: Limonium bicolor; assembly: GCA_023374045.1. Classification (NCBI taxonomy): domain Eukaryota; kingdom Viridiplantae; phylum Streptophyta; class Magnoliopsida; order Caryophyllales; family Plumbaginaceae; genus Limonium; species Limonium bicolor. The sequence continues at coordinate 324,759,631 of CM041776.1, read as the reverse complement.
AGATCATTTCAGAACTCCTAAGTTCAATAAATAAACATGTACAAATATTTTACTAATTTTTGCAATAAAATAAATAACTATTAAAGAGAACCTCATCTTCAAAAAGCATCACATATGAGATGTGGGTTGTCTAGAACGGGAACAAGTCCCTTTGTTCTGGACCAGGACCTTCGGGTGTCGGAGCATAGCACCCCTCCATATCTTCTAGTAACTTTTGTAGTTTTTTATGGATTGAGGAAGAGTTTCTGAGTAAAATCATATTCAGTTTTTTTTTTGGATTTGGGCGAGTATATAGACTTTTTTTATGGATTGGGGCCGTATTATTTTTTTTTATTTATTTTTACTCAAGAGTTGGACAATTTTTTTTCAAATCACTATAATGTATGAAAGCTTAAATGGAGAAGATTTGAGTTGGTTAAGGTGTGAGAAATGAGCAGGGGCAGCTTGGAGCATGTCTAACATGTTCCGTGGCACAAGGTCCCTGAATTTTAGGGGCCCCATTTTAACTGCTAGTATTTATAAATATGTAAATAAATTATTTATTTAACTATGTTCTATATCTTTATCATTTTACTTTTAAGAAAAAAAATTAAATTTTGTGACTTTTAAGTGTTTAAAAATAAGAAATATTCAGTAAAATCATTACAATTTATTAATTATAAAAGTGTAATTTTAACTTTACATAGGTTCCCCAAAATCCACGGGACGCCCCTGGAAATGAGGAGATAGAGAGTAGAATTTATATAGAAAATATGAGGCTGGCGGCTCCAAGAATGCAAAGGAACCGCGCTTCGGGTCCAGTCAGGTAATTGAGTGTGGTTTTTTGAAATTTCCAAGTCATTCAAGTGTAATTGTATGGTCATATGTTTATTTTAGTTGTAGTTTTTTATTATGTAGCTTATTCTTTTTAATATATTCTAACTTTTTAAAATATCACCTTGATATAATCTCAACAATAATTATTGTAAATTTTCATACTATTAACATGTAACATTAGTTTTATATTTATATTGTAACAAAATATTTTTAGTGTATATTGGATGAAAATAACTCCTAAATATTTTTTGTTCTAGTGATATAGTTTGTCCAAAATCTAAAATTATGTCAATCTTAGTAATTATGTATATGGACTATAACTTAATCTTACTAATTAATAATAGTTATGTCAATCTTAGTAATTATTTATATGGACTATAACTTAATATTACTAATTAATAAGTAACTTCTTTATACACTAATCTTAATATTTAAAATTAATTTTTGTAAATATCAAATTTTAAAAAACTTAATTAAAATAGTAATTTTATTTTTAAAAAAACTAATTAATTAATAATAATCCCCTCATTGTATGAGATTCTGATCTACGCCTTGTGAGATACTAACTTTAAGAAGAACCGCATTAGGGAATGCTGGCCACGGTTCCGGTTCCTGGATATGCGTATTCATATTCGGAACCGGTCATCGGTGGTTTCGAGGTGGTTACGGTTCCGCCCTGTATTCGCTTCATATTCGCTCAAATCACCAGTTCCGACCGGTTTCAGTTCCGGAACCGGTTTTATATGGTTGCGGATTCGGGTGTCGAGAAACTTGAGCCGACAAACCAATTATGGGTCGGTCAGCTCCAGTTTCTTCGTTTTAACTCCGATTTGAGATCCGTTTGCGCGCACACGTTGCTCTTTTTATCCACTTTAGTCCTATATAGCCTATTTCTCAAGTTTATAATCATAATAGTGTAAGAAACAAATACTTAGAGTTTTTTTATTGACTTTACAAAAATTACGAAACAAAGAGAATTTTATTATATGATTCACTGCCTCGTTAAAACCTTATTAGGTAAAAAAACCGTTGGGAAAACCCTAATAAGAAAAAAAGAGTACAACTACTAAGAGGTTACATTATTTCAGTTTGCAAGTCTTAAAAAATATTACATGTAGAGAAAGTAATACTAATACATTATAAAAGATTACAAGATAGAAGTCCTAAGTGGTGTTTTCTCCATTCATCTCATACCAATCATCATGTTGCCCTTCGTACTATAATGTGCACGTTTGGGATCTCAACTCGGCTAAGTCACAATCATACTTCTCAACCCAAACCTTGTTTGAGTCTGGTGCAAGGCTTGATCTCTTTTTGTCAAATACTCGTTTGCCTGCACTAAAAGTAAATGCCGACTCAGAAGCAACGGTTAATGTTGGAATTGCTAACATATCTCTAGCTATCTTTGCAAGGATGGGAAACTTACCTTCATGTGCTAGTCACCACTTAAGAACATCTATATCACCATCATCATCATCATCATCATCAAAGCTAAAAGTGAAGTTACTATAATCATCATAAGTACAAAATCCGGAACCCGATTGAATAGATTTTGGTCTTTTCAAAACACTACAAATCAAAGAACTTCTTTTGCTAATGGGACGTGGTGGTTTAGAAGAGGAACCACTAGCAGAAGAAAGCTCATTCGGATGATACTTTGAAGTATACTCATCATGTAGCTTTTTAAAGGCTTCATTAACCTTTTCTACATGTTGTTGAACATAACCATCCTTGGGTGGACCTCCGGGAACAATGCTATAATAATAATCAAGCAATTTTGTTAGACCATCCAATTTTATTTGTGGATCAAGAACAGTTGCAATACAATAAATCAAAGAAAATTCATTGAAATAGTTAAACCATTTAGACATCATATTAGAAATAACCGCACTTATCCCATCAACAAACCTATTTTCATGCAAAACATGGAAAATACTAATGCATTCATTTATGACAAGATGCAAATTAGGTTCATAAACTAATGAAAATACCTTAGTTGCGCTATCAAAACATTTTAAAACGGTGCACTCAACATCCTTTTCCCACCTTACTCATTAATTCTTAATTAGATTGAACAACCGTAGTGCTATACAAACTAGTCAAAATGGGCAGTGTTTCTTAGTCTTAACTAACAATTCATATGCAGAGTTCCATCTGGTGGGGGTGTCGGGAGCAAAATGACGAGGACGTATACCGGATTGCTCACAAATGTTTTTGTAAACAACATGTGATCTCCCAATTTTTCTCATAACACTCCTAAGTGGTTATAATGTAGCAGTCAAGTTAGATAAACCATCTTGTACACACAAATTTACAACATATGCACAACATCGAACATGCAAGTAATCTCCTTTATGTAAGAGTATGAGTCTCGTATTAGCTTTTAGAAAATCTACACACCTAACATTGTTCAAAGCATTATATAAAGAAATGGAGAATACATTGTCTAACAAATTCCACTCAGATAATACTTCAATAAGTTTCTCATAAATATTATGACTGGTATGTGCATCATTGAAAATATCAAAAGCAATAATACGCTTCTGAAACGTCTAAGAACTATCAATCCAATGAAGTATAACACAAATAAATGTCTCATTAGTAGTAGATGTCTACATATCATTAGTTAAGGAAACATGACCATCAAATGCATTCATCATTTCCATTAGTTATTTCTAGTTTTACTATGTTGTGCAAAAGCTCTATGTTTAAGCGTATTCCTAGGAACTCTACTATATTATGGTTGTAATGTGGTGTAAACAAAATTTTCAAAATAAGAGCTTTCACTAAAATTAAAAGGCAATTGTCCAGTAATCATAAATCTAGCCATGCCATATATTATTCTTTCTCTATCATAATGAAAAAACCTTGACCGGGTAGTCATTCGGTAAACCCGGTGAGCATAGAATGACCACTTGTACCACTCGTCATTGCCGCCGTATCCATGTAGATTTTGCACGTTTTCAAGTGTTTTGCAAAAGATCCGGTTTCGGAGCCCGTGCCCATGCAAGTCCTTTGCTGCAAAGATTGCAATATTGCTTGTATGCCCCGACCTTCTTCGGATCTTCTTTCTTTGTGAAGAATGCCCACACCCAAGAAGCCGGTTTCATTTTTTATGGAATGGTGTTTTTGGCATCATCATCTTGATCATCTTCTTCTTGATCAAGACTGTGGGCATCAGATGGGGTAGATATACCTTTAATTGTAAAAAAATTGATTTAGACTATAAGTAAGATAATAATGCAATTAAAATTAAATTGTATAAAATAAATTGTAACTAATATTAAAACTTACAAAATGGGGATATTCCTGGTTATGTTGGCCCCATGTTTGTAGATCCGTGATGAGAAATTGTATAACTTCCACCTTGCGGGATTGATGAAGGTGAATAATGTGGTTATTGATGATAACCAAATTCCATACCGCCGAGTTGGTCTTACGCATCAACTTGAAAATTTAGATCGATTGAGAGGTTGGAAGAATGCATTACTTCCTTTTCGACTCTCCTAGACATTTTGCTAGAATGTGGGAAATGGGAATCGAGAGCTAATGTGGGAAATGGTCTTTTTAGTAGCTATAATGCTTAATAGCACTTAATAGCACAAGAAAGTACTAGTAATAAGAGAGAAGAAGAGTATGATGAGTTGTGTGGTGAGAATGATCATAAAATGGTGTATTCATAGGGGCTTTGGGGGCTAACTAGCCGTTTTTAGTCGTTTGGAGCCGTTAGAGAAGGAAAAAAAAGAGTTGTTGGGATTTCTGGCTGGTTCCGGTTCCAATGGCTCTTTCATCAAAAGAGCACGCGCGCCCGGCCAAAACGACGTTATTTTGCCCATTGACCAATGGCTAGTTTGACCGGTTCCGGGGTGGTTCTGGTTCCGAATCTGCGGTTCCGAATCCAAGGGCGGTTCCAGATGGTTTCGGTTCCGGTTCTAGGCCCGATTCAGTCTCGAATCCCAAAACCTGTATTCGTATTCGCTTCATTCAGCCGCGGTTCCGGTTCTAAACCGGTTCCGATCAGTTCCGGTTCTATTCGGAACTGATGGCCACAGTAAGTATGGTAACTTAGGTGTGCCCTATATTGGAACCACTAATGAATTGGTAGACTAGTAGCCTTAAGTTGACAATGAGCCACAAAGGTGGTTAGATTTATGAGGCTTATTGCTCATATTATTCAGCACATAGCATTGTCATACTAAGTTGCTTACATTATTTCCAATCATTTTAAAATATTTTTAACTCTTTAAAGTTTATGATTTTAATATTGTGTTAGTTCGTTTCAATTATTTTGTCTATATTCACATCTTTGTCTAGCTTTTATGTTTTCTGTCATTTGTATTTTTTTTTATAATTTCTTAGAAAATTCACAATATATTTCTAAAAAATTGCAAAATTCGTTATATAACCCAATTTCAATATTCGTTCTCCATATACTCCTAAATTTTTTGAAATTCACAGTATACCCCTACTTCGTGATTACTTGAATAAAAACTATTTTACCTCTAAAATCGTAGATCATGTTTCAAGTTTACAATATGTCATTTATTTTATTCAGGGCCATATTGTGAAATTCTACAAGAAAATTAAAATAATATAAAAATATAAAGAATTACAAATATATTTTAAAATAGTAATAGAATTATAAAAAATAGCTAAAACATATATAAAACTGAAATTATCTTAACTATTAAAGATACGAAAAACTTCAAACAAATAATTTTTTTGGTTCTGACTGACGATTAGTCAATTGTTCTTTCTTCATTAAAATATTTACAGTTATAGTTAGATAACAATTAAATATTATACAATAAGCATATATAACTTAAATTGAACATAAATAACAAAATTTTAAGTCATGAAGTGCAAATAACAAATTTTTAGTGTTATTGTCAATTTCTGGAATTCCTTGTGCTCGCTCGCCTGTTCTCCCTCAAGGTTCAAGGGAATCAGTAGCATACTAAATAGGGGAAAAAGAGCTAACACAGTATGATGTTTTGGTGCAAAGAATTGTGTGTCCTTTATTATTGAGGGGTGAACCTTTATTTATAGAGTTTTTTGTAAGATATTTCTCATGGTACCAGGCTATCATACTTCAAGTGTGTCTTATTTGCTTTATACACGTCACTTAAGTAATCTACATCATATAATAGTCTCTTTATTAAGTATTCCTTGATGGCATCTCTATTTATAGAGCTTTTTACAAGATATTTCTGATGGTACCAGCTATCATACTTCAAGTGTGTCTTATTTGATTTATACACGTCACTTAAATTATCTATATTATATAATAGTATCTTTATTAAGTATTCCTCCAGTGGCGTCTCTTTCGAAGGTATGTGCGTCAAAGGTTCTGGAAGATGGTTCTCCCTTTCTCTAGGCCTCAACTTTCTTGATAGCCTTCGGGGCAGTCGCTTACTTTTTCTCACCCTTTGGTCCAGTTTGCCTCCGGAGATGCTTCATTCCCTGAAATCCCGCCCTTGTAACCTCGCCCGGGGGTGACGGGCGTGGGTCCTTTTGATTTTTTTGTGAACTGGGAGCAACCTCCATGGACATCCTGTAATCAAACTTCACCTTTCTCACATATCAGTCCCACAAGTTATGAAAAAAGGAAAGAAACTTATTTTTAAGAGGTGCAAGAAGTAAAATTTTAAAGAAGTAATACATTACCTTGTCTTCCTCCTAGTCCAACAAGTTCTTTTTTCTTTAGATTTTTTCAAAGTAAAATGAAAATCAAAATTCTTAGCTGAGACAAACTTCCTACTGTCGTGGAAGTCCCATTAGTGGCTTTCTTCAGAGATTGCTTTAAGAATTTCCAAAAATGCGGCCCTGTCGATTGGCCAGCTTTTTCGTTTACAAGTTGTTTCCTTTCTCCTATCGGAAAGAGGAATGCGTAGAGTCTCTGCATTGTCATTACTTTATTGGAAATAGAAAAAAAAGGAGCTTTCCTTCCTTGATTTATTTTGGAACCTAACCCCGACATTTTTCTTCTTCCTTCTCGTGCTTCCTTGACTTTCTACCTTGTCTTGCCTTCGTGCTTTCTTTGCGCTTTAATTTTTGCTCTCGACAAAATTTTAAAGAAAAATGGCTTCTCAAGGTATTTCTCAGGTTCTCGAACCATTACACTGTCTTTGCTAACCATTTAACAAGTTGAAGAAAGTGCTTGGAAACCTCACTATCCCATAGGGAATGCTTTTTGCACTTCCTACTAAGGATTCTCATCCTCTCGATAATTTTGGAATTGTATTCATCATCTATGTTGTATCCTTCTGTTGAGATTTTGCTTTTCCTCCTCATTGGTTCTTGATCGATCTTCTGAATGCTCGCAAATCATCAAAGTAAAATGAAAATCAAAATTCTTAGCTGAGACAAACTTCCTACTGCCGTGGAAGTCCTATTAGTGGCTTTCTTCAGAGATTGCTTTAAGAATTTCCAAAAATGCGGCCCTGTCGATTGGCCAACTTTTTCGTTTACAGGTTGTTTCCTTTCTCCTATCGGAAAGAGGAATGCGTAGAGTCTCTGCATTGTCATTACTTTATTGGAAATAGAAAAAAAGGAGCTTTCCTTCCTTGATTTATTTTGGAACCTAACCCCGACATTTTTCTTCTTCCTTCTCGTGCTTCCTTGACTTTCTACCTTGTCTTGCCTTCGTGCTTTCTCTGCGCTTTTATTTTTGCTCTCGACAAAATTTTAAAGAAAAATGGCTTCTCAAGGTATTTCTCAGGTTCTCGAACCATTGCACTGTCTTTGCTAACCATTTGACAAGTTGAAGAAAGTGCTTGGAAACCTCACTATCCCATAGGGAATGCTTTTTGCACTTCCTACTAAGGATTCTCATCCTCTCGATAATTTTGGAATTGTATTCATCATCTATGTTGAATCCTTCTGTCAAGATTTTGCTTTTCCTCCTCATTGGTTCTTGATCGATCTTCTGAATGCTCGCAAATCATCAAAGTAAAATGAAAATCAAAATTCTTAGCTGAGACAAACTTCCTACTGCCGTGGAAGTCCTATTAGTGGCTTTCTTCGGAGATTGCTTTAAGAATTTCCAAAAATGCGGCCCTGTCGATTGGCCAGCTTTTTCGTTTACAGGTTGTTTCCTTTCTCCTATCGGAAAGAGGAATGCGTAGAGTCTCTGCATTGTCATTACTTTATTGGAAATAGAAAAAATGAGCTTTCCTTCCTTGATTTATTTTGGAACCTAACCCTGACATTTTTCTTCTTCCTTCTCGTGCTTCCTTGACTTTCTACCTTGTCTTGCCTTCGTGCTTTCTCTGCGCTTTGATTTTTGCTCTCGATAAAATTTTAAAGAAAAATGGCTTCTCAAGGTATTTCTCAGGTTCTCGAACCATTGCACTGCCTTTGCTAACCATTTAACAAGTTGAAGAAAGTGCTTGGAAACCTCATTATCCCATAGGGAATGCTTTTTGCACTTCCTACTAAGGATTCTCATCCTCTCGATAATTTTGGAATTGGATTCATCATCTATGTTGAATCCTTCTGTCGAGATTTTTCTTTTCCTCCTCATTGGTTCTTGATCGATCTTCTGAATGCTCGCAAATCACTCTCACACACTTACACCCAAATGTCATCTCCATGATAATGGATTTCGCCGTCCTCTATCATGAGGAAATACTCAACCTTTCTACTGCTCTCTTCCTTGAGCTTTTCAATTTCAAGACGCCAATGACGGCGTTTCACTTACTTCGAAGAAGGGTCACTCCATTGTGTCTTACAAAAGGGCATACTCTTGGAGTAAACATTGGTGTATTGTCTTTCCTCATCCGGAGAGATTCGTAGGATGCCGTCATTTTCTCAGTCACCTCCCCAGGACCACTGTTTTCCCTCTTGTAAAAAAATGGGACTTTAAGAAGATGAGTAAAAAACTGAGGAGTTAGGGTGGTTAACCTTCGAAACTGAAATCCTATTTTTCAAAACCCGATCTCAACATTGAGTTTCCCATTGAGTATTTCATAACTTTTTTCTAGAAAGGCAAAGAACTCCCTCCTCATTAACCTTATTTATTTTCACATTTCCCATTATTGTTCGAGTTCATAGTTGTTCAATATGGGTGGGATACTGTTTCATTTGAGATTCAAGGAGACCATGATCCTTCCCTCTCAGGGTCCAGTAAAAGAGCGAGATCTAACGAGCTTTTACCGAAGGATGGTGGTAATGGCCCTAGTGCCTCCCCTTTGCGACAAAAAATAATGGTGGAAGACCATACTACCAAGCTCTCCACTTTTATTCTATTCCTCTCTGTTTATTTAACTTTTTACCCCCGAGGCTCCCTTCCCGGGGTTCTCTTGGATGAGGCCCCTCTTTAATATTTCTTTTATTCTGCAGGTTTTCTTCATCACCCCCTCAGCGATCAAGGTTCTCCATTGTCTAATTCTACTCCTCCGCGCTCTGGTGCCTTCATGCCTCTAACTTCCATTGCTTATATTTTTCCTTGTTTATTGCTTGCTTTTCCATATACTATGCGTGTCTTTTGCTATTATAGAGTCTCTTACATAATTTAAGAATGTGTCTCTTCAACATTATACGAATATGCGACTAGATGACGTCTATGACGAGTGTTCTCGTCGAAGGAGAGTACGTCCCCAGAGAGCCCGTCGCCAAGAAAGGAAGTCTTTGACGGGCCCGACTATTACTATTTATACTGATGATGAGGCTGAAAATTCCGAAAGAAAACATGAGAATCTGGGTGTTTCTCTATAAGGTGTCTTCGGAGGTGTCCCATTTGCACCTGTCGCCCCTGATGATGTTGATACTCCGCTAGAGGTAAGTACTGAACCTCCGGTGGTTGAGACCGGGGCACTTCCATAGTCCCTCCGGCTGTGGAGGATGCTCTCGACCATCGAGTGGAGGCTGAACCAAATGTCTCCAGGGAGACCTTTTTTGTTTGAGGGGAAAGTGGTTAGCTCCGTTTCTTTGTTGCTTTTATGGGAGCAAGTTGTTGAGCGGTCCGGGGGTCAAGATGGTTTATGGGCTCCTAAATATGTCGGAACTACTTCAGAGACAAACCTCCTAAAGAGCTTTGATTCTACCAATTCAATCATTCAGCGCTATCTTTTGCTATCCCTATTTCAAGGCCTTTTTTAGGAGTATCATGGAAAGGTGAGTCCTTAATTATCACGAGTTACTTTGGTTTTTATACCTCTGGGGGTAACCCTCTTTCTCTTTTTTTTTCTCGGTTGTGTTCCTCTCTCTCTTTGTTTGGATATCCAGTCTGACTCTCTTGTTGAGTCTTTTGAAAAATGTTTGAAGAGGACGTCAAACGATCTAGTTTTGACCTTGAAAAGCTGAAATCTGACCATGCCAAGGAAATAAGAGATCTAGAGGATGATCATAAAGCCAAGGTTAGTGGTTACAAATGGAAAATCTTGACGTTGAAAGTCGAAGTTGAGTTTTTAAAGAAGGAGGTAACCAGCTTTAAAAAGGCAAACAAATGAAGCTTCTCAATTTTCAACCAGGGTAGGCTTCTTCCCCTTTGGAGGACAACGTAAATCGGAGAGCTCAGTTCCTTATTCCTCCATGCCCTCCTCATGTGATGTGTTATTCGCCTTATTTTCTTCTTCCTTTCATCTTTACAGACCCCTTTCTTCTTTTTTTTAGATGGTCGGATCAATAACTTGCTTCATCGTGTTCAAGAGTATAGGGTCAAAGCTACCAAGCTTTCCATTTGTTTCTCTGATGTTACTGCCAGAAAGGCAAAGTGCCGATCCTGTCTTGCAACTTAGGAAGAAGATTTTTAGGCTCATAAGGCAGCTGTGGAAAATAACAATTCGATTATCTCTAGGCTTACCGATCTTCTTTCTTCTCATAGATGGCTCCTTGTCCGTACGTGCCACTAGGTCGTTGATGATTATTTCTTCCAACAACATTATTTGGAGATAAAGAGCTTTAGGATTTGCTCAACTTTGACAAATTTCTCCCAAGACTTGCCTTAAGGAGAAGCTTGAGAGCTTGATGAAGGAGAAGACCGAAAGATCTCCTTTAGCTTTCCCTCTCCTAGTCCCGGAGGCGACTTTGTCAATCTTGAGGATTTCCTGTTATTTTCTCCTTTGTTGTTTGTTTTTGTCTGGTGGATTGTAATCTTTTTTTTAGATCTTTATCATGCTACTTTTATTGCCCTTTTCTTTTTGCCTTGGCACTTTTAGGCGTAGATAAGAAAGTGTTATCTTTGTTGTTTTTGATACTATTGATCAAACTTAAGTAGGGCCATAATTTAGGTTTTACTTGAATCCTTTGATTACAATGACTTCTGTTGGTAGCACTTTAATTATGCGAATATTGGGTTTTCTGTGATCATTGTGTATTTTTCTTTCTTTTGAGGGATACTTTTTATGTTCACTTTCACCATCAGAGTTGGGGTCCGTGTACTAGAGCTCCATTCATTTCCGAATATGGGCTTTATTTCCTTCTTTCTGGTACTTTAAGAACGTCCAAATCTTATTCTTAGAAATTAGGATTGTTTTCGGTGTTGCTAGAGCTCCATATGTTTCCAAAGATGGGCTCTGTTTCCGCATTTCCGTTAGTTTAAGAACGTTGGGCTTCGTCTTATTCTATCCCCTCCAACTTTCTTTTAAAGTGGGGGGTTCATCGATCTTGTCAGTCCTTCTATTATTGTTGGAATGTCTAGATTCGTTGGATTTTATCCTTCTCCCATTACATTTTAAGGGGGAATTTGTTGGCTTTTCAATTTAATTTCTTCAAAATACGTTCTTCCTTTGGATTTTTTTTTTGCTATTGAGCGCCTTTAGTAGTACTTTAGGCATTTTCTCAAAACACAAGATATTCATCATTTCCTTGAATTTCTTTAGAATTAAAACATTCATGCTTTCAACTTTATCATTTTTTTAAAAGAAAAAGAAATTTCAAAGGTGTAACATTCTTCCTTTTACAATCCTCGGTTTAGTTGCTTTTACCTTTCCGGATGCGGACCTTCTTCTTTTTTAGATACTTGTTTATCAGATTTCCTCTCCGAGTCATGTTGATTGTTGTTTTTCCGCAGCGGGCCGGAGGTCGGATTTCCTTTTCTTTTTAGTTCATCAAGTTTGTTGAGTTCTTTAGATAGTCCCGTGCAGTTGACTGTCCTATGACTGTAGTGACCATGAAATTCACAGAATGCTACGGGTCACCCCTGAAGCTGGTTTTTTGGGCAAAGGTAGGAGCCCTTTGCTGAATGCTGCGGCGTACCTTCCTGGATCGATCTGAATGAGAGGATGTCCTCGATAGCCTGAGCTAGAGTTTGCTTAAGGTCAAGGGTATGGCTTGTATTTTTCTGCTGTTCCTGCTGACCCCCCTGTGGAGTAGTTTCCGCCTGATCCTCCCTTTTTCTCTGGTTGTGCTGAGATTTTAAAACTTACGACCATCTCTTTAGCTTTTTCCGTAAAGATTTATGATTTGAGGAATTCATGCAACAATCTTGATAACTCTTCATGTGTCTTTGGCACCTTGGTCGCAATTTTCGCTGCAAATCTGGATTGGCAAGCCTGTTTCACGAAAGCCTTGACAAGAATTTTCTCATCTGCCTCGTCGACCTTTGCTACTTGCTTGTGCAAGCGCTCGCTGTATTCTTTTACCGCCTCCCATTTCTTCTGTTTGACATCCATTAATTCGATGTTTCATTCTTGATTTTCTTGCTAGCCATGAAGTATTGTGGAACTCTTCTATTAACTTCTTGAAGCTAGTAATGGATTGCGAGGGTCTTGAGGAATCCAACTTAAGGAACTTTTGGTTAGGGTTTTGAGGAATATATTACATAGAGCCAAAGAGTAGATCCCTTGAGTATTTATTGCAAACAAAAACTTCTGAATATGTTATGCGGGATCTCCAGTTCCATCATATTTTTCAATCGTTGGAGTGACGAAGTGCGAGAGAAGCTTTACTTGTGTAATTCTTTTGAAGAAGGGTTAAAGGTCATGTCGATCGCATCTTCTTTTTCATGCTCCTCAAAAGCCTCTAGAGTCAATTTTTCTGAAAAATTTCCTTCTTCTTTCCATTGCTTCCCAAGGAATATTTTCCTTTCAAACTTTTAATCGTCTCCACCATCTCCCTTAGCTTCTTTTGGTTACCCTCATCCTTTTCTGTTAATTCTTGCTGGAGCTATTCATTGCTTTCAGTGCTATTTTCCTATACCGCTTTTGCTAGATTCCTTAACATCTTTTCCATGTCTTTCGTTGAAATTGTTTCACTTAGGGTTGCTTCTGATTCATCGATTTCCCCAACAAGCTTCCTTGTTTTGGGGGGCATTCTTTCTCGACTCTTATTTCCGAAATTCTTTCAAGAAACAAAACCTTTTCAAACTTCCCCCAGGATGGTTAAAGAGAATTCTTCTTGCTTTACTAGTGGTATCATGGTTGCTGGTTAGACTGTTTGTTTTCCATAGACGACACCAAAATGTTGTTGTCAATTCCCATAATCCCCTATCTTCGCTCGCCTGTTCTCCCTCTAGGTTCAAGCCAATCACTAGTGTACTAAAGAGAGGGAGAAAGAGCTGACACAATATGATGTTTTGGTGCCAAGAATCATGTGTCCTTTATTATTGAGGGGTGAACCTCTATGTATAGAGCTTTTTACAAGATATTTCTGATGGTGCCAGATTGTTATACTTCAAACCTGTCTTATTTGATTGATACATGTCACTTAAGTTATCTACATTATATAATACTCTCTTTATTAAATATTCCTCCAATGGCACCTCTTTCGAAAATATGGACGTCAAAGGTTCCGAGGGATGGCTCTCCCTTACTCTGGGCCTCGGTTTTCTTGATAGCCTCCGGGACAGTTGCTCACTCTTTTATCACCCCCGTTCGCCTTGAGATGCTTCTTTCTTTGAAATCCTGCTTTTGTAACTTTGCGTGGGGTGATAAGCATGATGAGTCCCTTTGCTTTGATGTGAACTGAGAGCAAACTCCAGTATATCGTCAGATCCAACTTCACATTTATGAGTTTCAACTTTCAACCCACACATTTAATACTACCTCAGTTTATTTTTATTTGTCATTTTAGGTAAGATGCACACATATTAAGAAAAATTGTAATCAATCAAAATCACCCTATTTTGTAGCTGTCAAACTAATGATGACTGTTTTAAATTTTTAGACTAGTTTTTTTCTCCTATTTTTATGGGAAGTACTCATATTCTTGATTTTTCTTTTCAGCTAAAACAATAAAAATCAACTACAAATATGAGATCTTCCACACTTCTACACGACAAATTATAAACCCACTCAATTTTTTTTTTTTGATAAAGCCTCTTAAACGTTAAAGTATTTTCTAAGAAAAGTGAGAGCTTAATATGAAAATAAAAATTTAAAACTCTTTATATACTACTATAACTTTTCCATACGGACCATAGTGATAGCAGGCAGAGGTAAAGTCAAACAAGTGACACAGCATTGTTTACTTGTCTTTTTGTTATCACAAATTATAGCTGTATTATATCGAACAGCTTGATGGTCTCCTTCCTTTTTCCTAAAATATAAAATGAAAACAAATGTCTCCTCTCTTCAATCTTGCTTCTCTCCCTCTCTCTCTATAATACCAGCTGTGCTTGTCTCTCTCTATCTACCTGTACCGCCGTGTGTATTCTCTCATTCTGTCAATCCCAATACAAACAAACAGTCTCCCAGCCTCCACATCAAACGGCCAAGAACCAGCGACTTGAAATTAAACCTGCACCGCTCGATGAGACGTCAACGCATTTGACTTCTGACCTCAGCTCCCCCACAACCGCCGATCATTCATGGGCCACTGCTTTAGCAAGAACATCTCTGACGTCAAAGACGACAACCGGAAAACTCCACCCTCTGCACCTGTCCTCTCACTACAATCACTGCCGCCGGCCCCGATCTCGACGTCCGTCTCCGAGACCGCGCCGAGCACTTCCGGGCGGCAGTCAACTCCCGTTCAGTCGCCATGGCTCAGTCCATACCCTGCCGGGGTCAACCCCTCGCCGGCGAGAAGTACCCCCAGGCGGCTCCTTCGGTGGCCGTTCCCGCCCCCGTCTCCCGCAAAACCGATCATGGCGGCGCTGGCGAGACGCCGGGGGTCGAGGAAGGCCAAGGCTGAGGATGAAGGGAGAGTGGAGGAGGAGCGTGAGAGGCCGGGCAGAGAAGGTCCGTTGGATAAGAATTTCGGCTTCCCGAGAAATTTTGCGGCCAAGTATGAGCTTGGGAAGGAGATTGGGAGAGGTCATTTCGGTCATACCTGCTGGGCTAAAGCTAAGAAGGGGGAGTTCAAAGGTCAACTCGCCGCCGTGAAGATCATCTCCAAAGCTAAGGTTGGTTTGTTGGTCTACTAGGGTTTTTCTTCTTCTCCTCTTCTCCCCCTTCACCCTTTTATCGGTTGGTAGTGATCGGAGTAAAATTTATGAATCTCTGAGCTATGCATCTTCTAGAGTGCCGAGAAAGCTGCATTGACTATGACTTGTTGGGTTAGGAATCTAGAGAACCTAGAGGATTGGTTTCTTTTATTATTACCGGTGTTGCTAAGTTTGAAATTTAACGGAGTTTATTCTTTGCGCTGGCTGCGACTAAGTCAATTCCGCTGGACCGCAGTGATTGCCAAGGTGAGTCTGGTTGTATAGCTGGAAGAGGAGATCCATCTTTTGATAAGAAAATCGTTAAACAAGATGGTTAAATAAAACTGTTGTTATTTTCTCCACTTTTCCAGCATGAATGTCGTGCTTCGAGTAGTCTGATATCATCTTGACTTTATTGGACTTTTCAACTCCAGATTATGAGGCTGATTTATGGGGCAAAGAAGAGGGAATGGTTATAACTGTGCATGATAAATTATTGGCGTTGAATACTGGTTATGTGTTATTGGATTGGTTGGACGGCTTGCTGGTGGACCGCTTATCGTGGGTAGGACCTTCTGTAGTTGGTAGCTTTTTTGTCTTGGCTTGGGCAATCATACCTGGCTACTGAAAGGCAGATTAGTTTTTTAAACTGGATTAAAGAATACAACTGTTGGAGTTGCTGCAATGGCTAATAGCCTAATATGGTAATATAGGTTTCTGCGTCAGTATCACTGTAGTCTGGTGTTAGTGGAATATTCTCGACTGCATAACTTTATAAGCTATAAATTTTCTTTGATTGATCAACACGGTACTGCACATTATCTTTCATCACGCTTATGACTGATGATATCTACTTTTTACTCTGATAAGCGCCAAAACAGATAGATCTAAAACTGGAAGAATCTGCGGAGGAGAAACTAGTGGAATGTTGATATACTTGGGCATTTTCCTTTTTGAAAACAAGTTTGTTCTAGTTTATGTCACTAGTATATGGGGGGATGCAGCTCATCTTAACTTTAAATGATTCTCTTCGATGATAAAGCTTATGATTTCAACCCATTCGTGTTGAACAAAATAATTGCAGCAAGAAACCTAAATTTGACGATCGAAGTAGTACTTCATATGCCAGTAGTACTCAATTACCTGTACTTAATTGCTGAACTCCTAATGAGTTCATCGACGCTTAGATGATAATGGTGATTAATGAAAGACCCAGGGGACTTTTCACTACTACCGGGCCACATTTTATGTTGGAGCATTAAAAAAACAGTTTTGAGGCTGGGTTAATTTGAGTTAGTATGGTATTGTTTTCTTTTTTACTCGCCAAAATGCATGTAGTTGTAAGCCTTCCTTAGAATTTGCCTCTTTGAGTCGCTGTCTCATTCTAAAGCATAATTGAAGTGTAGTAGCTAAGTTTCTTTTGCTGTTGATTCATTGCAGATGACTTCAGCAATAGCAATTGAAGATGTACGAAGAGAGGTTAAAATATTGAAAGCATTGTCAGGACATGAGCATATGCTCAGATTTTATGACGCATTTGAGGATTCAGAAAACGTGTACATAGTACTTGAGTAAGTTTTCTTCATGATCTTGATTAGCTGACTAGTTTGTTTTATACACAAAAGATCATGGTCATTTGTTATGACGATTGTTCAGTCTCTTCTAATTATCCCAAAGTGAATATGAATATATCTTCTCATGTTCTTGATAATTTTGTCTGTCCTCCCTTATCTATGAGCTGTCTATGCTTTTGGATAATTGCTTCTGGTAGTGCTCACTTGCTATTTTAATTTAAAACTAACTTTTCTTGCTCTTTGTTATCAACTGATGATGTTCATGCATCTATTAACCCTTTGCGATTACCAAAATTGATCAGTTAGGGGTTAGCCCAAGTCGTCAGAGATTATCTCCAGATTGGTCATAAGATTTTGAAGACCATGAAAATTGATCCTCTTAAATTGTGTTACCCCTTTCATCTTCTGTCACTTTTTCTATCCGTCATGGTTTCATGGCAATTTCTTAGTTATTGTGACATCCTAATGATTCTGTATCAGCAGACTGTGTGAAGGAGGAGAGTTACTGGACAGAATCTTATCGCGGTAAATCATTTACTCTGCATGTTTAAATAATGGTCGTAAGCTAAATATTGAATCCGATAGATAAAGCTGTTAATTCTCAATTCTTTGACTCAGAGGTGGGAGATATACCGAGGAAGATGCTAAAACGATCGTTGTCCAAATTCTTACAGCTGTGGCGTATTGTCATCTTCAAGGTGTTGTGCACCGCGATCTAAAACCGGAGGTAACATAATGTCTCTGGTTGACCCATATAATATGTACGGACTCTGATTATGCCTGTTATGCAGCAGTCTGCAATACTTCATACAAAGAAGTGGAAAATCTTTCTGACCATATCGTTCTTTTTGTCTCTCTAAAAGAATTTTCTTTTTACAACAAGGGAGGAAGATGCCACAATGAAGGTCATAGACTTTGGCCTTTCTGAATATGTCCGACCAGGTTAGCTGTCTTACTATTTTGCTTTCTTACAGTTAGCAGCTTGCTGCTATTTTTTTGGGAGGACTAGAATAATCAGGAAAGGTAAATAAATTAAGCTATTCTGTTAATAAATAGCTTAGATGGTTGTCTGTGGCTAGATGCACGGAAGTACGTATACAAAAAAGTAATTTGTGTTTGAATGTTATCAATAGAACCTGTAAACAGCAAAGTCTGTTTTTACATACCCTCAGTGACCACTGACCAACCCATGGTTTGAGAGACAATTCCTTAATGCTACATGTGTGAAATTGGAAAGCTAAAGTAGTAGCTGCGGCGCATAATGCCAAATCTTTTCTACACAAGGAGAATTACATTTTCTTGAAGGGTTCTCTCTGATACTCGTAATCTTAACATCCTGAAGGCTTGTTGGCATGTACACATAAGGTGAATGAGGCCCTGCCAGCATGTTTTCGAGTTAAACTCACATTTTTCCCTAAAAGAGATTTCTTTTATGGTCATGTAATCATGTTGATGGTATTTTCCAATTCTTATTTTTTTCATCAATAGCGTGAACACTCCATAACATCAGTAACTACTTGCAGATCTGCGTCTAAATGATGTTGTTGGGAGTGCATACTATGTTGCACCTGAAGTGCTTCACAGATCATACAATGTGGAAGCTGATATGTGGAGCACTGGAGTCATAACGTACATACTGTTATGTGGAAGCCGGCCCTTCTGGGCAAGAACAGAATCCGGAATTTTCCGCTCTGTGTTAAGAGCCAATCCAAACTTTAGTGATATACCTTGGCCAGACATATCAGAAGAAGCCAGAGACTTTGTAAAAAGGCTTCTGAATAAGGATCATAGAAAGCGAATGTCAGCAGTCCAAGCCTTAAGTAAAACTTCCTCGATCCTTTCCTTTTCCAATCGTACAAAATGCTTGATAATTTGTCTTTCCGACTTTTGGAATCAGTATAATCCTTTGTCTAATGGAGGTTAGCTGTTGCTTGCAGCGCACCCATGGTTGAGAGATAACAACAGGCCCCTTCCGTTGGATATACTAATTTACAAATTGGTGAAGTCATATGTCCGTGCCACACCTTTCAAACGTGCAGCTCTAAAGGTGAGCTCTACGATGTGATTGTGGGGAGCTTTCATGTATTTGGTGTAGAAAAGGCATATGTTCATTATGATTTTGAAGTCAAGTTTGTTATGTATTCTTATGCTATTCTATGCAGGCTTTATCAAAAGCCTTGTCAGATGATGAGCTGTTATACCTTAAATCCCAATTTGAGCTACTGGAACCTATTGATGGCTACATTTGCTCAGAAAATTTCAGAGTGGTTAGTGCAAAATCTTTTGCTTTCTACTAGTGCCCGATTTTTGTGAATGATAGTATAAAGTCCCCCGTGCTACCCTCTCAGGCTATGATGAAAAATTATACCGATGCAATGAGAGATGCAAAAGTTCCTGAAATTTTGGATTCGGTAGGGGACTTTCTTCTCTTAGTATACTATATGTTCCCTCTTCTAACGTCCTACTGCCAATTTTGACTAATAATAATAGAAGGTTGGTTTCTTTGACAGATTGAACAGCTACCTTCTAAGAAGATGGATTTTGGTGAGTTCTGTGCTGCTGGTACGAGTATATATCAACTAGAAGCTGTTCAAGGCTGGGATAAGATTGCAACTACCGCTTTTGAAAATTTTGAAAGAGAGGGAAATCGTGTCATATCAATTGAGGAGTTGGCCCAGGTATGTGACTGAAAAGGCTTGTGAAACAGATCTGGGCTTTATTCTCATATGATATGACTAAGCAGCCACTATGGTGAATGTATTTGACTGCTTATTTGGTCATCCTCATGTATCATTACTCTTTTTATTTTTTATTCTATTTACTTGGGTTTCGCAGGAAATGAACCTGGGACCAACAGCATACCCTTTGGTCAAGGATTGGATCCGAAGTTCTGATGGGAAGCTCAGTTTTCTTGGTTATACAAAGTTCTTGCATGGAGTCACGATTCGCCACCATACTACTCCCAGACGTCAGTAAGACGTACAAGAATGCTGCGGGCAACTAAGGCTCGAAACGAACTCCAGCTGCAGCTTGAGTCGATTCGCATTTGACAGACAGCAGGTATTTTATACTCCAAAAGTGCTAACAGATAAGTACAGGCGACCGTCTGCCCCTCTACAGACTCCGATTTGTTTATTTTGAATTTTATTTTTTTGGATTCATATCCAGAAATATGCTGCTCTTGATCGTGTGTAGTTGTTTTCATCAGCCAATATCAAGAGTTTTAGGTTTCCGCTGTTTCAATTCATACAAGCGAAGTAAATGTGTGTAGCTGCATTCAGTTTTTTGTGAGCAGCAAAGCTTGAGATTATTGTTTCAATTCATTGTTGAGTTTTCATCAAACATTTTTTACTTTTGACTTATTTGCACATATTTGAAGAGGCAAGCCCTATGTCAAATTACCAATTATTGTATTTCGGACTCATTTGCGTAAACGTAGATATCATAGTATATGGTGTGAGTACGTGAGTTCAGAGACCGTGTTTCTGCTGCTCGAACATGAACTGATGAGTTCATCCCTGAAGGATGATGAGGATAATTTTTAGGGAAAATTCACGATATACCCCTATTTTTTTTCGTAATTCACAATATACCCCTGTGTTTTTCGTAATTCAACTTTAAACATGCTTAAATGTTGACCAAAATTGATGAAATTTTACATGGATAATGCTAAAGTGTTATATTTTGTCCAATATCAAATATGAAGTCTTTTAAGCTCACATGTGATCTGTGGGACCCAATGAATATGCCACATGTTCATTGGGTCCCACAGGTCACATGTGAGCTTAAAAAACTTCAAATTTGGATTTGGACCAAAATATAACACTTTAGCATCGTCCATGTAAAGTTTCATCAATTTTGGACAACATTTAAGCATGTTTAAAGTTGAATTACGAAAAACACAGGGGTATATTATGAATTACGAAAGAAAATAGGGGTATATCGTGAATATTCCCTAATTTTTATATCCACTAGCTCAGTTAGGGGGCGGAAACTGGCAATACGTTGCCGAATCGGCAGCTCAGTCAAATTTGGACCTAGGTCAAGATTGACTATTGTTGGTGCTTGTTTTGTGATGACAAAAAGTGTTGCCGCATGTGATTGGGTGCTGCAATTGAAGTTGAACCTTGATAATTTTTTTTTATTTTTTTTTAAACAAACTGGGTTATATATTATAAAGCGCAAAGGTTCATTACAAACTCCGGAAACGAATTCGGACAGCATGAAGCTTGTTCAGTGTGCATGGTTAGCTAACGAATGAGCTGACAAGTTTTCAGTCCTAGGGACGTAAAACCAACATGACTGGCCGAAGGAAGAAATGTTGGTGGCTAATCTGTCAAGGATAAGCAAGGTTGATGGAAGAAGAGATGAGGACATTCCAGTTGATAAATAATCAACTATGGTTTTGCAGTCTATGAGGACTCATACATTTGAAAATCCTAGTGAAGCCGCTGCTTTAATTGCTGCCTCAACCCCCATTGCTTCTGCGTCAAGGCTCGTGAAATTCCCCATAAGACCATAGACCCCAACATGAATCATATCTGGACCAAGCCTACCAATTTAAGTATAACCAACTCTTGACTGTTGATCAACACTAGCATCGACCCAAAGATCTAGCCAGTTTTGGTTAGGATGCAAAAGCTTACGACATTGGAAGCTGGTGAAAGAGGAAGCAGCAAACGATGTAGCACGTTCATAGTAGGAAGTTGCTTGACACCAACCTTGTGTGTAAGACTGGGTATGACTGAAAGTAAATTGACATCGGGCAAACCACAAAAGCCAAAGAAGAGTGGTTATAGCCTGGAAATTCATTTTTGATTGATGTAAACTCTGGTAATAGTACCAGTCTATAAAAGCCTGATCATTCTGTAGGCGTGGAATATGGATGGACTTCATGAACCAATACTCTTGGACCGTAGGACAATTCAGGAAAAGATGAGTCATCGTTTCTGGCTGCCCACATACCTTACATGCCACCTCCATTGAATTCTTCAAACGTGAAGCTATGACAGTTTTGGTTGGAAGGATGCCCATTAGAAGTTTCCAGCCCAAAATCTTGATATGAGAAGGTAATTCTGTAGACCACAACACCTTGCATGCTTTACCTAAGGTAGAAGAAGAGGAAGTGGCTTGAGAGGGTGATAGATTAACCTTGATATTTTTCTATGACAGTTGGAGTGTTCATTCATTATAATAAACTTATATTCGCTTTAGTTAAAGGGTGGTTGGTTTAGAATATGAATAAAAGTAAAATACCCTTAGTTACTTATCCTATTTTAACGCGTTAGGGTCGAATTTTTGAATGATTTTGCTAGCATAGCGAAGAAAACTGGTAGCACAAAGGAGGTAGCAATAAGTACACAAATTTTATGTGGTTCATATTTTATTACTGAGGTTTAACTAGACATTAACGACGGATACAAATAAAGCAGAATACAAAGGAGCATGTAAGAATTCAACTATTTTTTATGTGTCGAATACTGTGTGAGCATTATTTGTAAAATCCTAAAGAAACTAAGTATTTATAATATCCCTTGGCACTCTACACTTTTATTTAGGTTTACCCTACAAATATGCAAAAAGGATAAGCACGGCTGCTGCTGCAAATCATGTTTGTCTGCCGCTACTAATTGTGTTTGTCCGCTATACCTCAAGCTTGGTGTCTTGCGCTGTTCCAAACTAGCGATTACCTTTGAAGGTTCACACATATAGATCTGACAATTTTGACCCAACCTGAAACCTAACCCGAACCCAACCCATACTTTTGCGGGTTAGGGTCTTGATTATTGGCCCATTTATTTTTTGGGGTTAGAGTAATAAGTTAATTTTGTGGGTTGGGTTAGGGTAGAGATCTAAATCCATGACCCTACCTAAAACCCGAAAAATATATTTGTTAATAATAAAAAATAAAAATATTAATTTACCTATATATATCATTTTCAGATCAAACTATACCTTAGCCTTAAGCCCAAGTGTAGTTAGACTATCCAACCTTTAATAATATCACACAATCTTAACTATGCAAATGACCCAACCAGTTGCATATCAAACAAAGGACCCAACCAGACCTTAACATAATGTTGAAAACCCTAATGCTCGTCTTGTAGACTCACACCAATCTTTATTCGTTATGTCGTTGTTCACCCAAGGTTTATTTTTCTTATTTTCACCGCCATTACGTTATTGAGAACATAGGTATGTTTAGATTATCTAGATTGGTGAAAAAAGGTAGTTGATATTTTTTTGTTAGATCTTGATTATAGACCTGCCGGCGAATTCTGAAGCTAGCAATGTGGATAGCGTGTTGCATAAAAGTTCCTCAACTGTTAGTAACGATTAAGTGATTGTGATTGTACTTTTCTCAGGCATGAGCACTTATTTTAAATGGGTGTAATTATTCTAAAACTAGCAGACATATGATAAGTGTCCAAATGAGCATGTTTTAGAGGTGTATTTCATATGTTTTTATCAACACTTTTCATGCTCATTTCTTCACTCTAGCTAGTTTTCCTCTAGTTTTGTGTTTGTTGGTGTTTTACACAACTATTGCTTAAACAGGAGGAATAACATAGCTAGAAATAAAGTAGACAAAAAGACAAACATGTGGGCGCAAACGGATCCAAAATCGAAGCTAAAACGAAGTAGATACAACATTTTGAAGTTAGCCTGTCCAGTGGACCGACCCACAAGACCGAACCAGATTGGGTCGGTCGGAAGTTTCGAAGATCAGAAACACTCATTCCAGAGGCCGAAATTACTTCTAGACTGGACCGACCCACCGACCCTAGGGTCGGTCGGACTTAAAACATGATTTTTGGCTCTTAAAATTGCTTCTAGACTCGACCGACCCACGGGACCGACCCAGGGTGGGTCGGTCGGTCATAGATTTTGCCCAAATCTATTTTTTTTAAAGAAGAAAAAGGAGGAGAGATAGAGAGAGGGATAGAGAGCCACGACCCAGAATAGAAAAAAAGAGAAAAAAGAGGAACAAAAGGAAGAAGAAGAGGAAGAAGAAGAAGGGAAAGAAGAGGAAGAACCCCCTCACCATTGAAGCTCTTCTTCAACCTCCTATAGCTATTTCTTCTTCTTTCTCTCTCATTTATGCTCTAATGGAGACTTAACCTCCCTTGTAGCTAGAGATGAGGATTTTGCCCCAAAATCCCTAAAACCTCCATTGTTGAAACTTGAACTTGTATTTATGCTTTATTTTAGTTAGGGGTGGCAATTTCAACACGACCCGTTTGACCAACACGAACCCGACACGAAGTTAACGGGTTTGGGTTTTAAAATATGACACGATTAAATAAACGGGTCAACCCGAACACGACTCGTTTAACAACCGTGTCGGGTTTGGGTTTAAGGTATGTAACCCGCTAACCCGTTTAAGTAATTTATATTAAATAAATATATATTATAAATTATAGATTATTTATTTTTTTATTATCAAATTTTAATATAAATAAGATATATAAATATTAAAATTAAGTATTTAACTAAATTAAAGTTAATAATATCCTAGAATGACAAATCTAATGTTAATTAATCAAATTATTTTCTTTTATATAACTAAACATATTAAGTTTGAGTTAAATATATGCGGATTTGAGTTTTAAATTTGGACATAATTAGTTAATTGGGTCAGGCGGGTCAACCCGTTTGATAACCCGGTCAACCCGTTTAATAAATGGGTTGGGTTTGGGTTTCATATTTTGACACGATTAATTAAACGGGTTGGGTCGGGTCAACCCATTTAATAAACGGGTCGGGTTTGGGTTTAGCCTAACACGACCCGCGAACCCGTTTTGCCACCCCTAATTTTAGTCTTTGAGCTTAATGAAGATGATTATTGAGTATTTATGGTTCTTAAACTTGTCACTCATGATTTGGGGATTTGTTTAGTATTATTGTGGAGATTTGTTTCTTAAATTGGTTGGTTTGGCCTACCGATTAGTTTAGTATTATTGTGGGATTCTATCAAAATGTGATTCTGAGATAGAAACCTAAACCGTTGAAGACTAGAACAATGTACTCTGATTCAATGATTTTGATATTAGACTACATTGTGACCTTAGGGGAACTTGAGCTTAGTGCTATCAATTGACCATGGGCTTAACTGATTAAGGAATCCCGGTTAGATTGGTTAGAATTAGTAGGCCTAGATTAGGTTGCTATTTAATTAAGTGTTCCGTTGTTTAGCTATAAGTTCAAAGTTCAACAAATTGGTAGAAAGGGGAGGACGGGTGCAAAGATCCATCATGAGCTACATCTATCCTAGATAGTTAGTTTAGTGTTTATTGCTTTTCTACATTTCTCCACAAAAAACCCCAATTTAAGTTTATGCACTTTTGTTTATATTCTGGCACAAACACTAAACTTATAATTAACTAGATAGTTACGAAGTCCCTATGGATACGACCTTGTTGCACTATAACGACTGGGTTCACTACTCATTAGTTAGCAAAGTAGTTTAATCACTATTTTTTACAAGAAATTTTTGGCGCCGTTGCCGGGGACTTCGGTCCAACTATCTGGTTAATTATCTTTTTAGTTTTCGTACATATTTTTCATTCCCTTATTTTCCCTTTTGTGTATAAATTTTTTCTTTTCTTTGTAGGAACTCTAAGCTGATGGATGGTTATTATGATCCAGTTGGAGGTTGGAATGTCTACTCTTATGGCCAAGAACACTACAATCAATGGTTTGTGTGTGAGAGATGCGGAGGAAACCATGACAGTTCTCAATGTCATGTTGGAAGCTCTAGGTTGGAGGAAATGATGGCAGATTTTATCTCAAGATACCAACCAGATGGGAGTAGACCAACCGGATTGGAGGACTATCATGAGTTTACATAAGTCGCCAACCCATGGATTGTATGCCAAGAATGTGAAGGAGATCATGAACATTCTCAATGTCTGGTTGTAATGTCAAGATTGGAGGCTCTCATGGAGGATTTCACCACTCCCATCAAGTTAGCGCACCAAGCAGTAGAATCAATGTTTACTAAGCAAGGAGAATGATCTGAAAGATCCGGTGCACAAAATTCAGCATGAGAATCTGGAAAAGAAGCAACCCAGCTGTCATTTACCAAAACCCTATCAAGCTTGCAATAAATCCTAGACTTAGGATCAGCACTATGTTTGTTTGACCATGTAAAAAACATTCCAGAGAATTTTAAGTCGTGAACATCAACCTCTTCAATACAACTAAGAAATTGATCATCCACATCCACTGAAACAGAATTAAACCCCGCTTTCTCACCACCTCGAAGAAGACAGTTGAAATCCCCAAGGATCACCCACGGAGCATTCAAACTCCTGTAAGCTCTAATATCCTCCCAAAGCTTCTCCCTCTCCCCCTTGTGGTTCGCAGCATACACAGCAGAGAGATAAAATTCCAAAGCCTTATCTTTAGAACCAACCTTACAATGAATACACTGATTCGACATCCCCAGACACTCCACATCCCAAATATCCGCATCCCAGATCAGAATAATACGGCAATTCTTATCCAGATTGATATTGGACACATAAGACCACTTATTATTAAGCCACTTCAGAACATTATCGAATTTATTACCTCTAACTCGAGTCTCCAAAATAGCTAGAAGACTCACTTTATTCTCAGCCGTAAACCTATCAACAGCATTCCTTTTATTCGAGGAATTCAACCCCCTAATATTCCAAGACGCAATTTGGTACTTACCCATTAGGTGGCAAACGAGAAGAGCATTCCCCACCACATGTAACACCAGTCCC